>CM033471.1:70271625-70697244 GCA_019447015.1 Hymenochirus boettgeri | reverse complement strand
TGGAAACATAGTTTTTTAAAGCCTGCAGCTTCCAAATGAACATAACTTGATTTTACATGCACTTAGCCTTTAACAGTATAAAGTTACTGTTAATGTGTTATTTTTTGGTTAATATGCTCAAGTAAGGATTAGGATGGCCGTTTTGTTCGCGTAACCGAACCCGGATCCGCCCGCGATTTTTTTTTTTTACCTATGCCCCTAGAGAGCCTAGCTTTGTGCCTTGAAAGTTGCTGACATCTTGTTTACTGGTTAGCTGAATGTTAAGCTCCGCCCCTCTGAGATTTCCTCTGCTTTCTCCTGCTTGAGCCTCAAACAGTAATGCCTGTTAGTTCCATGCACTCTCCTGCTTGAGCCTTAAACAGTAATGCCTGTGAGTTCTGTGCACTCTCCTGGTTAAGCCTCAAACAGTAATGCCTGTGGGTTCTGTGCACGTGCGTGCGCACGGAGCTCACGAGCATTACTGTTTGAGGCTCAAGCAGGAGAAAGCAGAGGAAATCTCAGAGGGGCGGAGCTTAACATTAAGCAAACCAGTAACAAGATGTCAGCAACTTCCAAGGCACAAAGCTAGGCTCTGGAGGGACATAGAAGACATAGAAGAGCAAAGGTTAGAGGTCACATTATGGCCTAGAATTTTTGGAAATACATTTTCTACGTGGGTTTATAATATCTTTATGTAAGATTATATAATTGGTTTATTTGGACAGTTTTACAGATGGGATCCCTTGAGGGAATTTTTTCTATAGGTTGGAGGCCTCTTTGGATTTATATATTTATATCTGCAACTTGCAAAATAAACCACCTTAAATGTTTCTGAGTTTAATTATATGTTTACTGGAGTAAAGGTTGAGGCATCACATTAGATGAAGCCGCCCTACCCTTTTAACTACAAACATCCCTTATTCTATTTGAAGGTAGTCCCTTCATCATATTGAAAAATAGCTATCGAGGAAATAGTAAAAGGGAAGAAGATTAGGAAAAAGTTAATAACAAGCAGTTCAAACCTTAATAGCGTTTCAAGGATATTATACATTTGGATTAGTCCAGGCCTACCATGCCAACGATTGGAGAAAAAATGAGATAGAAAAGTGTATACACAATATGGTTAAATCAACACAGTTACCCCAATGTTTTATACTTGTTCTTTAGCTGGGGGATAGGAAGTCTGGGTAGGGGGGGACGCGGCACCAAGCGACGCGGCACCAAGTCCACGCTACCTCTGTCCCTTGCAGAGTCTCTCCTGACACCAACACTTTGTGCGCTTGAACTTGTCGACAAGACTATAGTGGACATCAGAAATTTACTCTACAACCCTTTTTTATTATATTAGTTTACCCCTTTTTTTATTTTCTATTAATCTAGATGTTATTTATGGTACATCTGGGTATAAGACCCTATATCAGGAAGGGAGAGGAGATAGAAAGGATATAATAGCCCCAGACCAGATTAATTATAGTAACCGATAGTTAGGGTTGGGTAGTTTGTTATTACAGTAGAATTTATTGATAACAGTTGGCATGAGGCATAAGTATTGTGGAAAGGGCAGATAACATAACACATTATCCTCATTACTTCTACCCGGTATACAACCAACAATTGTAAATTATTGCTAAGACCTCCGACTGGGAGTAAACAGATCACTCAATGTTCTAGGGAGACTCCATAATTTTAAACCTATGTTTTGCTTTCTTAAGGAGTCCAAAACTTGAATACTATTGCTGGTATAGTGTCTTGACATAGGGGCATATTTATAAAGGATTGTCTTTTTCGCCAAATAATTAGCGCAGCACATCACAGCGAAAATAGCGCCATTTGGGGCTTCGTTTCGCCATATTTATAAAAAGCGAAAAAAACACACTTCGCAGCTGAAAAAGGCGAACGGGCGCGATAAAGAGCGAAAATTATCGCAGCGAAAACTTAACGCATCTAAGAAGACTGCATTGTGAAAACCATTCGAAACCAGAAAAGCCCACATGCAATCCGTCTCTACTAAAGAGCCTGTAGCCAACAGAAAAGTCAGCCCAGTTCTCTAAAAACCCAAACCCCATCTCCTTACATCACCCTAGTGGCTGCGGTAGTATTTCTGAAATCACTACCCTTGAGGTCCTTGCTTTTAACTTGGCCCCTAATTCTCAGAAATCATTTTTAAGGACCTCACCTCTAACTTTGTCATTGGCACCAATGTGAACCAAGACCGCCGGGTCACTCCCAGCCCCACCCAATAATCTGTCTACACGATCCACCACATGTCGAACCCTAGCACCAGGCAGACACTGTTCGGCATGCAGGGTCTTGGCGACAGATTACACTATCTACCCTTCTAATAATGGAGTCCCCTACCACTACCACCTGCCTATCCTTCCTAGCCCCCAGTTCTCCCTCCCTTGTATTGGAGATGGCCGTCCCCTGGGTGCTCAAGGGAAAGGCCCGCTCCATACATCCTGCTTCCGAGCCATCGTCTTCCACATCTTCGCCTAAAATGGCAAATCTGTTGGGACCAACCAGCTGGAAAGAAGTGCCCCTATCCTTCTGTCCCCTACTTCCACTGGTGACCCTTACAAATCTTTCTTCCTTTACCACCTCATCTGCCCTATTTCCACCCTCCAGTTTACTGGCCCCTGCCAGTACCTGCATTTCCCCCAGGCTTGCCAAGCCCTGCAATGCTGCAAGTTTCCCCTTTAGATTCTGGACCTCAGATTCCAAATGGGCAACCCACTCACATCTGACTCATACATAGGTCCCTCGGGGCGGCTGCTCCAAGATCCCATACATGCGGCAGGATGCACATTGCGTAGCCCCAACAAAACTGTCCATACTAAATAGCAATACACAGCAACAGCAATACACACAAGAGAATCAGCTATACACACCAGAGAAACAGCAATACACACCAGAGAAACAGCAATACACAGCGGAGAAACAGCAGTGTTGTTCTTAAACCCTTTCTTGTTCTAAACGCTTTTGTTTCTTAACGCACACCCCTTAAATACAGACAAACCCCTTTAAAACAGAAAATCCCTTTGAAAGAAAATCGCTCAAGCTAAATCGCTCAAATGAACTGACTTATATGAGGTTCAAAACCCCAGCTTTTTTTAAACTGACCAATAAACCTGCCATAACAACATCCACTGGAAGACAGTTCCATAGCTTTACTGTTCTCACAGTGAAAAACCCTTTCCGAGCTTTAAGCCTAAACCTTTTTTTCTTCAAGTTTTAAAGGATATCGACTTGTCCTCTGAAATGCTCTATTGGTGAACAATGCCCCAGATAATTTATTGTTTGGCCCGTTATTGTATTTAAACACAGTTATCATATCCACACACAAGAGTCTTTTCTCCAACTTTTCCAGTCTCTCTTCATATTCAAGCTCCCCCAATCCCCTTATTAATTTATTTGCCCTTCTCTGAACCCTTTCCATTTCAAAGATTTTAAAGGGATATTGAATTATTACATTTCTAAATGTGTACCTTTAGGGAACAAGTATAAAAAAGTAGGTCCTCTCCTGCATGGCTAATGCATAGGTAAAAAGGGAAATGGAAAAAAAGAAAAAGGATTTTTAAAATGTTGAAATCAGAGGGAACAGAACAGTCTTACAGGGAGTATAAAAGCTGTAATAAAGAGTGCAAGAAAGCAATTAAACTAGCTAAAATAGAAAATGAAATACGGATAGCCAAACAAAGTCCAACCCCAAAATGTTTTTTAACTATATAAATGATAAAAAGATGAGGACTGAGAATGTGGGACCATTAAATAATGGGGCTGAGATGGTTGTAGAGGATGCCAAAAAGGCTAATCTGCTAAACCGTTTTTTTACATCGGTTTTCACTGTTGAGAATCCTAGTCCTTACAGTAGGGATTGTAATAATATTCAGGGGAGAAATGAGGAATCGCAGGAAAAAAGAGTAGCTGAGGGTCGCACTCCAAATCATAAAGAAAATATTTATTATAAACCACACATATTCACGTGAATATGTGTGGTTTATAATAAATATTTTCTTTATGATTTGGAGTGCGACCCTCAGCTACTCTTTTTTCCTGCGAAGCCACTGGTTCCTAAGGGAAGAACCTACAGAGGCGTCTGCACCCACAGTTGGGTAGAGTGCACCTCCACCATTGTTTATCCTGCTGAGAAATGAGGAATATTCACATTGGCTGAAGGAAGATATGGTACGGAAACAATTAGACAAAGTTAATATCAATAAAGCCCCAGGACCGGATGGAATACACCCTTGGATTTTAAAAGAGCTTAGTTCAGTTCTATCTAGACCACTGTTTCATATCTTTTCAGATTCACCTTGGTCTGGGGGTGTTCCGCTGGATTGGAAAAAAAGAATATGTAATACCAATATTCAAAAAAGGTAGTCGTTCACAGCCTGCTAACTATAGACCTGTAAACCTAATATCAGTGGTAGGGAAGGTGATGGAAACTTTGCTACGGCATCATATCCTTGACTTTGTCTACAGAGCTCATCTTATTAGTAGCAGCCAGCATGGATTTATGAGAAATAGATCATGCCAGACAAATTTAATTGGTTTCTATGAATAAGTGAGTAAGAAGTTAGATTCAGGCACAGCAGTGGATGTGGTATACTTGGATTTTGCAAAAGCTTTTGATACTGTGCCACATAGGTGACTAATGTATAAACTGAGGACTGTTGGCCTTGAAGAAAACACTTGTGCATGGATAGAGAATTGGCTATTGGATCGCATGCAAAGAGTGGTGGTAAATGGAGCTACATCTATGTGGGCTAAAGTTATAAGCGGCGTGCCTCAGGGTTCTGTACTGGGGCCACTTCTGTTTAATCTGTTTATAAATGACTTAGAAAGGTGCATTGAGAGCAAGATCTCTGTATATGCAGAGCTTTGGAAACTTCAAATGATGTGCAAGTGTTGCAAGCAGACCTAGGTAGATTATCAAAATAGGCAGAAGAATGGCAGATGAGATGTTGACAAATGTAAGGTGATGCATTTGGGATTTAATAATCCCTGTGCCACCTACACCATAAATAATTCTGTGTTAAGTGCATCTGTAATGGAAAAAGATTTTGGGGTTCTGGTAGATAACAGACATAGCTATAGCAAACAATGCCAGGTAGCAACGGCTAGAGCTAGCAAGATATTGTCTTGTATAAAGAGGGGAATAGATTCAAGAGAGAAAGATATTATTCTCCCTCTTTACAAGGCACTGGTAAGGCCTCATTTGGTATATGCAGTGCAGTTTTGGAATCCCATTTACAAAAGGGACATCCTGGAAATGGAAGCAGTTCAGAGAAGGGCAACTAAATTAATAAGGGGAATGGAGGGGCTTAAATATGCAGGCAGACAAGTTAGTGATGTTTACATTGGAGAAGTGACGTTTGCGTGGGGATATTATAACCTTATACAAATATATTAATGGGCCATACAATGAACTCTCTGGTGCATTGTTCACTTATAGGTCATATCAGAGGACTCGTGGGCATCCTTTAAGGTTGGAAGAAAAGAAGTTTCATCATCAGGTTAGGAAAGGTTTCTTTACAGTGAAAACGCTGAAACTGTGGAACTGTTATCCAGCAGATGTGGTAATGGCAAGTTCATTAAATAGCTTTAAAAAAGGCCTGGATAAGTTTCTAAAACTAAAAAATATTGAGAATTATTGGAATTAATACATATAAATCTGGTTGATCCAGGGATACTTTCCGATTGCCATTTGGAGTCAGGAAGGAATTTTTTTCCCCTTTTGCTGTTTTTTTTGCCTTCCTCTGGATCAACTGTTATGTAGGGTTAAAAAAAAATTAAATAAATAAGAATTAAAAAAAAAGAGGGTGAATAGGTTGGACATGATGTCTTTATTCAACCTCAATTACTATGTAAAGATGTCTTTTTTGTACAGAGGATTCCAAAATTGCATTGTCCTTTAAAGTTGATAATTATGACGGTAAAGATTATTTTATCAATTATTCTCATATCTTCTTAACAATTACCTATTCTTAATATTAAAATGGTTTAATGCATTAGGGTTGATTAGATAAAATGCCCACACCCTTTTAATAATAATGGTATAGTACATTGTGGTCCAAACCATTTCTGAATAGGGGGAATTAACTTACTAAATTGAAAGTACAGAGATGTTCTTGAAAGGAATAATCATAGAATTCTTCGCTTTATAAATCTCAATTGACCAAGCCTTTTATATTTAAAAAGCAGGGGTTATTGAAGTGAACCCACGAAAATTTACGTTTACATATATAAATAAATGTATTGTGCTTTGATGATGATAATTATGTCGTTAAAGATTATTCTGTCAATCATTTTCAATTATACTCATATCTTTTCAACAGTTACCTATTCTTAGCATTAAAATGGTTTGGTGCATTAGGGTTATTTAGACAAAAATGTCCACACCCCTATATAAATAATGGTATAGTGCCTTGTGGTCAATACCATTTCTGAATAGGGGGAATTAACTTAAAGAATTAACAGGGAGATTCAATAAAAGTTCTTATCATTTATAATGGTGCTAATTTAGCCTTAACCAATCAGATCTTATTTAATATTTGAAAGCTAACATCTGATTGGTTGGGGAAAATTATCACCATTTTAAACGATAAGAAATTTTATTGAATAACCCTGTAAAAGTGCAGAAACATTCCTGAAAGGAGGGGTTGTTGGAGTACCCACAAGAAGTTACTTTCACAAATATAAATAAATGTATTGTCCTTTGATGATGATAATTGTGACTATAAAGATTATTTTGTCAATTATACTCATATATTCTTAACAATTACCTATTCTTAACATTAAAAATGATTTGGTGCATTAGGGTTGATTAGACAAAATGCCAACACCCCTATATTAATAATGGTAAAGTCCATTGTGGTCCAAACCATTTCTGAATAGGGGGAATTAACTTACAAAATTGAAAGTACAGAGACGTTCTTGAAAGGAATAATCATTGAATTCTTCACCTTATAGATCTCAATTGACCAAGCTCTTTATGTTTTAAAAGGAGGGGTTGCTAAACTATACCCACAAGAAGTTACTTTTACACATATAAATAAATGTATTGTCATTTAATCATGCTAATTATGATGGTAAAGATTATTTTGTCAATCATTTACAATTATACTCATATCTACTCAACAGTTACCTAATCTTAAAATTAAAAATGGTTTGGTGCATTAGGGTTGATTAGACAAAATGATAATTGTAAAGTCCATTGTGGTCCAAACCATTTCTGAAAAGGGGGAATTAACTTACAAAATTGAAAGTGGAGAGACATTCTTGAAAGGAAAATCATTGAACTCTGCTTTATAGATCTCAATTGGCCAAACTCTTTTATGTTTAAAAAGGAGGGGTTGTTGAAGTGTACCCACAAGAATTTACTTTCACATATATATATATAAATGTATTGTCCTTTGATGATGATAATTATGATGGTAAATATCATTCTGTTAATCATTTACAATTATCATCATATCTTATCATCAGTTACCTATTCTAAGCATTAAAAATGGTTTGGCGCATTAGGGTTGATTAGACAAAATGCCCACACCCCTCTATTAATAATGGTATAGTCCATTGTGGTCCAAACCATTTCTAAATAGGGGGAATTATCTTACAAAATTGAAAGTGCAGAGACGTTCTTGAAAGGAATAATCATTGAATTCTTCGCTTTATGGATCTCAATTGACCAAACCCATTAAGAGGAGGGGTTGTGGAAGTGTAACCACAAGAATTTAATTTCACATATTTGAATAATGAATGTATTGTCCTTTGATGATGATATTTATGACAGTAAAGATTATTTTGTCAATCATCTTCAATTATATTCATATTTTTTAAACAATAACCTATTCTTAGCATGAGAAATTGTTTGGTTCATTGGGGATGATGAGATAAAAATGCCCAAACCTCTATAATAATAATGGTATAGTCCATTGTGGTCTAAACTATTTCTAAAAAGGGGGCATTGACTTACAAAATTGAACAAGCAGAGACATTCTTGAAAGGAATAAAGATTGAATTCTTTGATTTATGGATCTTAATTGACCAAACCCTTTTTGTTTGAATGAATATGGTTGTTGGAGTACCCAGAAGAAGTTACTTTCACACATATAAATAAATGTATTGTTCTTTGATAATGATATATACATGAGGGGAAATATTCTTTTGTAATTTTCTTTTAATTATACTCATATTTTCTTAATAAAAACCTATTCTGAGCATGAGAAATGGTTTGGTGTATTAGGGTTGATGAGACAACAATTCTCTTCCTTTGATGATGATAATTATGACAGTAAAGATTATTCTGTCAATCATTTTAAATTATACTCATATCTTCTCAACAGTTACCTATTATTAGCATGATAAATGGTTTGGTGTATTAGGGTTGATGAGACAAAAATTCCCACACCCCTATATTAATAATGTATAGTCAAATGTGGTCTAAACCATTTATGAATAGGGGGAATAAACTTATGAAATTTAGTGTCGAGACGTTCTAGAAAGGAATAATGATTGAATTCTTCTCTTTATGGATCTCAATTGACCAAACCCTTTATGTTTAAAAAGGAGGGGTTGTTGGAGTACCCACAAGAAGTTACTTTCACACCTATAAATAAATGTATAAAGATTATTTTGTAATTTATCATTATTATAATAATATTTTCTTAATAAAAAACTATTCTTAGCATTAGAAATAGTTTGGTGCATTACATTTAATGAGACAAGAATGCCCACACCCCTATATTAATAATGGTATAGTCCATTGTGGTCTAAACCATTTCTGAATAGGGGGGATTAACTTACAAAATTAAAAGTGCAGAGACATTCTAGAAAGGAATAATGATTAAAAGTTTCCCTTTATGGGTGCAAACCCTTTTTGTTTAAAAGGGGGGGGGGGTTGTACCTACAAGAAATTACTTTCACACATGAGAAAAATGTATTGTCTTTTGAGGGTGATTTTTATGACAGTAAAGATTATTTTGTCAATTATCTTCAATTATACTCATATTTTCTCAACAATAACCTATTCTTAGCATGAAAAATGGTTTGGTGCATTAGGGTTGATGAGATAAAAATGCCCTTCCTTTGATGATGCCCATACCCCTAATAAAAATAATTGTATAGTTCATTGTAGTGCAAACCATTTCTTAATAGGGGGCATTAACTTACAAAATTGAATGTGCAGAGATATTTTTGACAGGAATAATGAGTGAATTATTTGCTTTATGGATCTCAATTGACCAAACCCCTTATGTTTAAATAAGGGGGTTGTTGGATTATCCACAAGAAGTTATTTTTACACATATGAATAATTGTATTGTCCTTTGATGATGATAATTATGATGGGAAAGATTCTTTTGTAATTTACTTTCAATTATACTCATATTTTCTCAATAAATACCTTTTCTTAGCATTAGAAATGGTTTGGTGCATTAGGGTTGATTAGAGAAAAATGCCTACACCCCTAAATTAATAATGGTATAGTCTATTATGGTCTAAACCATTTCTAAATAGTAGGAATTAACTTACTTAAATTGTGAGAGCAGAGACTTTCTAGAAAGGAATAATGTTTAAATTCTTCCTGTTATGGGTCTCAACTGACCAAACCCATAATGTTTAAAAGGAGGGGTTACTTTCACACATATGAATAAATATAATGTCTTTGTTGATGATAATCATAATGGTAAAGATTAGTTTGTCAATCATTTTTAATTATATATTATTTTATAATATATAATATTTTCTCAACAATAACCTATTCTTAACATGAGAAATGGTTTGGTGCATTAGGTTTGATAAGTTTAAAATGCCTATACCCCTATAATAATAATGGTATAGTCCATTTTGCTCTAAACCATTTCTGAATAAGGGGCATTAACTTACAAAATTGAAAGTGCAAAGATGTTTTCAAAAGAAATAATAATTAAATTCTTCGCTTTATGGATCTCAATTGACCAAACCCTTTGGGGACGATTTACCCAGACCTGCTGGGCAAATATATGGACTTAAAGTCACGCTAACCGGTTTGCTGCCGGATGCATGGGTTACGCTAAAATCGCCCTCGCATCCAACGCTCGCAAATAGCTGGCGTTAAAATCACGCAGTGGGTAAATCCCTTACTGGGATTTACTCACATTTACAAGGAGCATTTACACAGAGCAACAGCGTCTCTGGGTAAATGACCCTGTTTATGTTTAAAAGGAGGGGTTGTTAAGGTGAACTCATAAGAATTTACTTTCACACATATGAATAAATGTATTGTCCTTTGATGATGATAATTATGATGGTAAAGATTATTTTGTCAATCATCTTCAATTATACTTATATTTTCTCAACAATAATGTATTCTTAGCATGAGAAATTGTTTGGTTCATTAGGGTTGATGAGATACAGTAAAAATGCCCATATCTCTATAATGGTGTAGTCCATTGTGTTCTAAACAATTTCTGAATAGGGGGATTTGACTTATAAAATTGAACGTGCATAGACGTTCTCAAAAGGAATAATGATTGAATTTTGATACAAGGTGTGGATGCATTGAGGCTAAGAAGTGTTATTGAAACTGCCCAGGGTAAGGTGTCAAAACAGCATTGTACATGGCAGACAGTTGGTGTCCTCTATTCAGGCTTTTCTGTTGCATTCAATTAGATCAACTGGACTTGAAGTTTAGTTCAAGTCCAGTTGATCTAATTGAATACAACAGATACACCATGACCTGGATGAATGAGAACCTTCACAAGCACTATTCAGGCTTGGTTTCTATATTTTCACATAAATGGCTTCCTTGACACCTCTCTTGAACAGTCTTGTTCCTTTGCCAAGATGTTGACATTACAATCTTCAAAGGTTTATCCTTAAGATGGAGGAATTGGCTCTTCTGTGCTGGGCTTTACATTGGTGCGGCTGCTGTTTGGTCCCCCCCACATACAAATCAGAGCACCGTTCACTACACTGTACTGCGTCCATGATGTTGCTCTTCTCATGATTTGTTATTGGGACTTTTTAATTTACCAGTTGCTGCCTCAGTGTGTTGTTTGGTTTAAAGCAGACAGGGATACAGTGTTTTTTGAAAATTCATTGTACTTTCTCAGAGACCCTTGCTACCTGTGGAATGGCCATGTTTTTTCTCCTGTCTTGCTTTCCTCCTTCACTGTTTGTATTTATGTTCTTTTCTTTCCTTCTACCCCTTTTGACAATGGTCCAGTCTGGAAATACACAAGTTTTAAGGGCTCCTCTAAAATGTTTCATTTCTTTAGCCTTCCCCTCTGTGCTAGTGGGGACCTTCTCTGCTCTGTGTTGCAGGGTTCTGATGATCTAAAGGGTAGTGGGAGTCAAACATCAAATACTGGTCTGTGTGAGTTCTGTAAACCTCTACTTACAATATACCATTCTCCCTGACTTCTACCAAGCAGTCAAGAAAGACAGTGTGTTGGTTTGTACCTCTTCCCTTGTAAATTTGATGTTCTGGTCTACAGCATTAATGTGTTCTGTGAAGGCTTGTGTTTCCTTCTGGAGGATTTTAACCCAGGTGTCATCCACGTATATGAACCAGTGGCTGGGTGCTATGCCCTTGAAAGTATTACGAGCCTATGTTTTAACTTGCTCCATGTAAAGGTTGGCCACAATGGGTGAAACTGGAGATCCCAGAGCACATCAATGTTTTTGATTGAAGAACCTCCCTATATTTGAAATTGGTGGTATTCAGGCATAAGTCCAGTAATTAACACACCTGTTCCAGGTTAAGATGCACACCTGAAGCTGTAAGGATTAAAACAGCGAAACGCGTAGGAACTACCTCACAAGCCACGACTTAAAGGGGCCCCACCATAGCAGAGAGGTGCAACTTCAAAAACTGCTAATGGACGTTTTCTGCAAGGTTTTTTAGTGCTTTTTATTGTTTTTAATTGCTATAATGAAGTTTGTTAGCAACCTTATTCCTGTGTGCAGAGGTTTTTGGGAACTATACAGACCAAGCAAGTATCAGAACAGCACAGAGTGAAGCCTGCATTACCCCTAGTGGTGGATAGACACAAGTGAGTGGTTGAATTTTAATATATGGAAGTGTCATTTTAAACTGTTTTTTTTTTACAGAGATCTTGATCTTAACCTATTTATATTTTATTTTTTACTTCTTGTTTTAACCCTTCCCCTACCCATACCCCCAAGCGCAAGCAAGATACTTTTAAAGATTTTTTAAGATGCACACCTTGTATCAGTAGGTCCCTAACACCTGGCTGTCATATGCTAATTAGGACTTTCCAGGGTACTTAATTGCCAACAGATTCTTATTAAAGTCATTCTGAATTGAGAAAGCCAGTCGGATGACAATCAGGGGAGGTAGGAGGCAGGTATCCCACCCCTCCCAGGAGTCACGTGAGTCTCCCTGATTTTGGGGTGGTCTCCTGCACACCCACGTAACCACCCCAAAATCCCGCGATCCAAACCTACCAGATAGTCTGCCTCCGGAACGCCTCCTTTTTTCTGGCAACGCCTCTTATGTGACGTAAATTGTTTTGTTGCTCGGCCCCCTATTTCTTTAGATATCCAGTCTACAACTTTTAGATTTCGCTGTCAATCAAGTTCCTTGCTTTTAAAAACTATTCTTCTGTGAGTAGTTTTACTGTAGCTGGAATGGTGACAGAGTTTTGATAGTTGGAATGCTGTATGCTGTGTGCAGGCTTGACAGTTGGTTTGTGGGGAAAAAGTCAGGTCATATGGAAGTGGGAGTGGTAAAAAAAATACTGCTCCTAAATAAAATGTGTGCTGGATTGAAGGCATGCAGCAACACACGGAAATCAGAGCAAGTGCTACTTACATGTATTCAATTATAGATTAACATGAGGCAAAGTCATTTTTTTTCAGTATAGTGATAAGATTTATTTATTTTGTATGTTCCTCCCCCTTCTATATTAATTGCTGTAGTAAGAGCCACTTCCTGTTCCTGCCAGGTCCCCTGATTATTTCCTGTTTGTGTAAGCAGCTTGTATCACCTTGGTTACTAAAAGCCTAAATAGGAATAGTCATTTTACCTCCAGGGACATCACAGTTATTTAGATCCAACGTAACACTACTCTTTATTGCCATGTATTTTGTACTGTACAGCTCATTGTGGAATAAAGCTGTGGATTCTCCTGTGGATCTATCAATCTGTTATGTTTAATGGTGAGTTAAACTAGCTGTTATCCTGTGCCAACTCAGCAGAAGGTTACGCTGTCCACATGGACTGGGTCCAGGAAGATATACTTTGCACAAAGCGACATTGGTACCAGCATAGTAAAATGACTAGAAACATCTTGTGAGGCTGTTGTCTACCTGACTCATAGAACTTCACACATACTCCAAGTTGTAAGTACATGCCTGAAAAAAGTCTGCATTTCTGAACTGTAGACTAGAACATAAAGTATAAAGTATAAACTGTGTAACGGTGATATGGTAAAAATCTGCCTAACCAGCTGCATTTGTAAATATCAGACTACTGGTAAAAGTTTATAAACTGTGCCTGTTTAAGCAAAGTTATAAGGCTCACTTCAGTATTGCGTGCTCTATTTAATTCTAGAAAATTCCTAGAAGAAGTTTTGCCTTTTTTGTTGCGGCACAGAAATGCCACAGGAAGAGATAGCAGATCAGGACAGGAGAAAGCCCAAAGCTTTAGTAAAGGCAAAAGAATAATTTGAAATGCAGAATGAGGAAATGACTATAAATTTGCTAGAACTATGGGATAAAATAACACACAGCATAGTTGTTGCTAATGAAACTGGAAATGTTGAAGAACTAATAAAGGATGCTCTAATAAAGGAAAAACTTTGAGAAATATAAGAGACTGTCACATAAATATTCTTTATTCTTATCAAGTTCTAACATAGAAAAGGCACCACAACTCTTGAAAGATTTTACTGTAATTGATCCTCAGAGGCAAAATACTTTTCTGTAAACTACATCTCAGCTACAGGACAGATTATCACAGCTTCATGAAACATCTTCTTGTTAATCCACTACTTCTAAACAATCAAAAGGTTCAGCTAGATCAGTACAGTCTTCTTGTAAAAAATCATCTGTTAGAGGCTCTGCTAGTTCTTTAAAGGGACACTATACTGAAAAAATGCCTCATCTTAATCTATAATTGAATACATGTATGTAGCACTTACTTGGGTGTGTTGCTGCATGCCTTCAATCCAGCACACATTTTTGTATCTCCCCTCCCTCTTTTAACCACTCCCACTTCCATCTGACCTGACTTTTTCCCACAAACCAACTTTCAAGCCTGCATACAGCATTTCAACTGTCAAAACTCTGTCACTACTCCAGCTACAGTAAAACTGCTCACAGAAGAATATGCTTGTGAAGGTTCTCATTCATCCAGGTCATGGTATATCTGTTGTATTCAATTAGATCAACTGGACTTGAAGTTTAGTTCTTGAAGATGTTTCGCTAGTCATCCGACTGGCTTTCTCAATTCAGAATGACTGAATGACAAGAATCTGTGGCAATTATGTAGCCTGGAAAATCCCAATTAGCATATCACAGCCACTATCCAATCACGCCCTTAACACCTGGCTGTGATATGCTAATTGGGATTTTCCAGGGTACATAATTGCCACAGATTCTTGTACAAGTCATTCTGAATTGAGAAAGCCAGTCGGATGACTAGCGAAACGTCTTCAAGAACTAAACTTCAAGTCCAGTTGATCTAATTGAATACAACAGATATCACAGAAGAATAGTTTTTGAGAGCAAGGAACTTGATTGACAGCTGAAATATAAGACGTTTTAGATTGGATATCTAAAGAAATAGGGTGCAGATCAACAAAAAATGATACAGTGGTGGTTAGGAAGAATTATAGTGTCTAGTTATGGTCAATTTTAAATAACCTATTTTTCGGTATAGATGCCCTGTAAGATCATGTTCCCATATTTCCTCATTGAGCAGTCAGTTAATTAGAGCTCACGCAGAAGCAAAAGCAGCTAGAGCACAGGTTTAATGCATTGAACTAGAAGCAGCACTAAAGGCAGAAAGTGCTCGCAAGCAAACAGAAGCTGCATGAAAAGAAGGCAAAAGCTGATGCTAAACATATACAGCTGGAAACAGAAGCCCAGTTAGAGATTTTACAAAAGAAAAGGGAGGAAGCAGCAGCTTTAGTAAAGCTAAATATTCTTGAACAAATAGCTGAAGAGGAAGTAGAAGTGCATCATCCTAACTTGACAGCATCTGAGGATCCCGTTAAATGGGCTTTTCAATATGTCTTACAACAGAATAGTTCTGACACTATCATGCCTGTCTGTGATAACATTGCTACAGTAGACATTGAAGATTCCATACAGTGTAGTTGGGCCTAGGCACTCCTTGTGGCAATTTGCCAGTGAGGATGTAGGTGCAACTTCCAATGGTCCTCTACCTCAGGACCCCAAGCTATAGCACAAGCACAAAGGTTTGGAGATGCACACTACTTCATTGAGTTTTCATTTATTTATAAATAGATGAAAGTTCACTGAAGTAGTGTGCATCTCCAAACCTTTGTGCTTGTGCTACACATTGAAGATTCTCAACATGCTTCAAAACATCTAGATATCAATTCCCCAGTTCCTACTGTCCAGTTTCCATTGACAACCCAAGACATCAAACTTTTACAAAACCATAACCCAACAGCAAAACTGTTCTCTCCCTCCACAACACAGCAACTCCTACCAGTGACTATTCCTAGTGGCAAGGCACTAAACCCACCAACAGTTATAAAGTCAGACATGGAGATAGACATGGAGACCCTCTCTAAACATATGACTTGTTGTGAGCTCCTTAGCACTGGACTCATAAATTATGACGACCATCCAGAGAACTACAGCGGCTGGAAGGTTACATTTGAAGCAGTAGTCAGAGACTTAGATATTGTACCCATGAGATAACTTGACCTCCTATTAAGATGGCTAGGGCCATGCTCTTCACAACTAGTTCAAAGGCTCAAATCTGCCAATATTCATGATCCAGCAATGACTCTTAAACTAGCTTGGGAACGCCTCGAACAAGACTATGGTAGCTCTGAAGCTATTGAACTTGCCTTATTCAAAAGACTCCAGAATTTTCCCAAACTATCCAACAAAGATAATTACATGCTTCAAGAGCTAAGTGACATGCTTTTTAGGCTGCGTTTCAGTGATTTATCTGGATCCATTTCCAGTATCCAGCTGTCCCACGTTTTTGACCATGTTTTTATTGAGTTTTGTAGTGTATGGGCCATATACTCATTATCATGAACCCACCAAATTTTCTTTATAAGAGAATCCCTTGTTGGGCTTGGTTGTTTCCAGTTGGCCGCTAATAATGCTCTAGCTGCCGAGCAAATATACATGATAAGTGATAGAGCAAGAGCATACTTATTATATCCTTCAGTAGGGAGGTTAAATAGCGCTGTGTAAGGCGATAAATAGAAAGGTTTGTGGAAAATTTTTGTGATTAATAATTCACAATTCAAAATACCTGGACATACCTGGTGGGAAACCTAGGTTGAAAAAGAGTGGGACTGAGTGTGTGTAATTTGGGATCAACTTATATTTGGAGTTTTTGCTATCCCAGAATTTTAAATTTGAGATTATGTTGGGGATTAGTCGTGTGGGTAGAATTTGTCTTTTATTTGATGGAACCCATAGAATTGAATATACATTTAAAGGGGTAAGTAGTAGTAAAACCTGTCCACCCAACCTGTTTTACCTGTACCCTGTACCCACTGAATTGTCTGAGCGAGTCTTGCTGCTTCGTAATATTTAATTAATATTGGAAGACCAAATCCCCCAGAGGATTTGTGCCTAGCTAGATAATCCCTTTTTATACGTGGCCTTTTGTTATGCCAGATAAATTTGTTGATTGCCTGTTGAAGTCTCTCCAGGTTCTGTCTATTCAGAACCAACAGAAGTGCCCTGAATAGATATAAGATTTTGGGTAGGATGGACATTTTTACAACGTTTATCCGTCCTAAGAGAGAAATTGAATAGTCATTCCATTTAGAAAAAAGATCTGTTAATCTTTTAAGTATCGAGGCGTAGTTATGGTCGAATATGAGAGTTATGACTAATTGCTATTCCTAGATACCTGAAAGATATAGGAGACCACCTGTAATGAAAATATTGTGATAGAGTTTTGTAGTTGAGTTGGGATATGTGAAGGGAATGCCACAGTCTTGGATTGATTTATTTTTAAACCAGAAATTGTACCAAAGTTTTCTAAAATTTTATGTAGGGAGGGTAAGGAGATTAAAGGTTGTGTCAGTGTCAAAAGGGTATCGTCTGCGAAAAGGGAGATTTTTAATTCTATATTGCCCACTGTTATTCCGTGTATACTGGGGGAACAGCGTATTGTTTCTGCTAAGGGCTCCATACATAGGGTGAAGAGCAGTGGGTACAATGGACAACCTTGTCTAGTCCCATTCTTTATGGGGAAGGGGGCAGAGGGATAGCCCATATTGCTCACTTTTGCTACAGGGTTGGAATATAAACTCATAATTGCATGCGAATATATAGCTGGAAAACCAAATTTTATTAAAACCTGTTCTAGATAAATCCAATCTACCCTGTCAAATGCTTTCTCAATATCCAGGGAAAGTGTAGTTGTCGGGTCGGTCTATTGATGTGCTATTTGCAATAATGTGAGGATTTTTCTAATATTGTCAGTTGTTTGCCTACCTTCTATGAAGCCCGTTTGGTCTGTGTTGATCAATGTAGGTAGTAAATCTTTTATTCTGTTGGCTAGTAGTTTCAAAAATATCATTATGTCACAGTTAATTAATTGGTCTGTAATTAGTCATTTGGGTCGAGTCCCTGTCTGGTTTGGGTATTACTATTATTTCCACTTCTAGCATGTCTGAGTTAAAAGTGTCTGTTTTGTTCAAAATGTTATATGCCAAATTCAGAAAGTGAGATGATAAAATTTTTTCAAACGTTTTATAATACAGCATGGTAAAGCCATCAGGACCTGGGGATTTTCTGCCTTTACTCTCCTTAATAACTGTGTGTAGTTCTGCCTGTGTAAATAGCAACTGTAATTTATCTGCATGTGTTGTCGTTAGGGATGGTACATTGATTTTTTTGTAGGAAATCTGCTAAAAGCGTGGCCATAGCTAGGGATTTATTTGATGTGTTTCCTTCATAGTTTTGTGTAAAATTGGGTAAACATAGTTGATATTTTTGAGGATCGTGGATCAGTGTACCCGAAGGGTCTCTTAGCGGAAGGAATTTATTTTGTGTGAGCTTTTGATTTAATTTGTTAGCCAGCATAGTATCTGGCTTGTTATATTTGCTGTAGAATTTTTGGCCCATTAGTCTCAGTGCTTTCTCATCTTTGTTCATTAACAGTCCACTTAACTCTCTTTTAATTTTGTTGAGTTGCTCGAGTGTGTCTTTTTTTTATGTTTTTGTTCTAAGTGATATATTTCAGATAGCAATACCTGGATTCTTTTGTTTCTGAGTTTTTTGATTCTAGATGCTAATTGGAGGAGTCTGCCTCTCATAACCACCTTATGGGCTGCCCACTGTGTGGAAGTGGAAGTTTCTGGAGTATTGTTGATCTCAAAATAATTTGTTAGTTCTTTTGCTAATTCATCGGTATACTGTTCATTTGTCAAGATAGATTCATTTAATCTCCATTGAGGTGGTGGTCTCGTATGTATTATATCTGTTTATGTAATTGATGTACACGCGTGGTCTGACCACGAGATCTCTGATAGATGCGCCAGGCATCTAATATATTGCAAAATTTTATAAATTTGAGAAATGATTTTTGGGCTGCAGGAATTGATGTGTTTATTATTTGTTTTGATCTGTCCATTGAGGGATTTATTACAGCATTAAAATCTCCCCCCATTATCAAAGGACCCCAGGCATGTTGAGTTATTTTTTTCTGTACTCCCTGGTAGAAAATCTTTTGGTTTTGATTTGGGGCATAGACATTAATTAAAGTGATTCGAGTAGAGTGTAGATAACCATTAATAATAAGGTATCTACCTTTACTATCTCTTATTATTGATTCCTCTATAAAAGCTGACTTTTTATTTAATAGAATAGATACTCCTCCTTTCTTAACAGATGCCGAGGCATAATAATGCTGGTTCCATTTATTACTCCAATACTTGGGTTCCCTGCCCTTCTTGAAATGCGTTTCTTGCAGCATTAAGATATCGCCCTTGGTCTTGTTGCAATATTGTATAGCTATTTTCCTTTTACATGGGGAGTTTAGGCCTGTGTGAAATAATTTGTATATTGTCATTCATGTTATGGCTAGCGTTTTTGAGTGCTTACCCCTGGGATTAGATAGCGAGGGATTCAGCGAACTGTTGTTTGTCCAGCTTCCTCCGGAGAGAGCAAATGAAAGTTCGTACATTCTTTCTGTAGATGTTACAAGCACAGATAATTCAGGAACATTTTTCACATCAGTATCCTTACTTATGAGCAGTTTTAAACATATTAACCAAAAATAAATTAACAGTTACTTTATACATGTTAAGCTAAAGAGAATTTTTATCAAATTTGACTCTAGTGGATTCCACATAGCTTTGGAAACTAAGGGTAAGGTATATAGACCTTACAATAAGTTATGCGTAAGCGGATTAAGCTGCTTCTAGGGGAGGTTGTCTCATCACCACTTGGTGACTGGCCCGTGTGCCGCCCTTCGTATCCAAGCTCCAGACAACTCGGCCTATTTATCTTGAAAAATATATTGGGTTAAATCGTGGTGGGTGAATATTTGTTTATTGGAACTGCATTTTGAAACCTAAGGTTTCTTTTGGTTTTCTGGATTTGTCGATAGTAAAGTTGAGAGGGTAAAGTTTAGTAATCTGAGAGAGGAAAGGAAAAGGAAAATACTGTAGGTGTGACTCATGCTGATCGATAGGCCTGTATATGTATCTAATTGTAAGGCTCTTAACTTTCCAGTTTAACCTCTGGGGCTGTTAGTGTCCCAGAGTCTTGAAGTTTATGCTCCACTTAGAATTCAAGAAGAGCAAAGGTTAGAGGTCACATTATGGCCTAGAATTTTTGGAAATACATTTTCTACCTGGGTTTATAATATCTTTATGTAAGATTATGTGCCTTGCATTAGATAATTGGTTTATTTGGACATTTTTACAGATGGGATCCCCTGAGGGAATTTTTTCTATAGGTTGGAGGCTTCTTTGGATTTATATATTTATATCTGAAAACTTAGATTGCAACTTGCAAAATAAACCACCTTAAACGTTTCTGAGTTTAATTATATGTTTACTGGAGTAAAGGTTGAGGCATCACATTAGATGAAGCCGCCCTTCCCTTTTAACTAGAAACATCCCTTATTCTATTTGAAGGGTGTCCCCTTCATTATATTGAAAAATAGCTATCGAGGAATAGGAAAAGAAAGAAGATAGTAGAGTACATAACAGCAGTTCAAACCTTAATAGCGTTTCAAGGATATTATACATTTGGATTAGTCCAGGCCTGCCATGCCAACTATTGGAGAAAAAAGGAGATAGAAAAGTGTATACACAAAATGGTTAAATCAACACTGTTACCCCGATGTTTTATACTTATTCTTTAGCTGGGGGATAGGGGGGACGCGGCACCAAGTCCACGCTACCTCTGTCCCTTGCAGTCTCTCCTGACAACAATGCTTTGTGCGCTAATATTGAACTTGTCGACAAGACTATAGTGGACATCAGGAATTTACTCTGCAACACATTATTATTTTAGTTTACCCCTTTTTTTCTCCCCCTTATTTATTATAATGCCATTATTTTCTATTAATCTAGATGTTAGTTTTGGCACATCTGGGTATAAGACCCTATATCAGGAAGGGAGAGGAGATAGAAAGGATATAATAACCCCGGACCAGATTAATTATAGTAAACGATAGTTAGGGTTGGGTAGTTTGTTATTACAGTAGAACTTATTGATAACAGTTGACATGAGGCATAAGTATTGTGGAAAGGGGGGAGATAGGAAAGGGCAGATAACATAACACATTATCCTCATTACTTCTACCCAGTATACATCCAACAATTGTAAATTATTGCTAAGATCTCCGACTGGGAGTAAACATATCACTCCGTGTTCTAGGGAGACACCATCATTTTAAACCTATGTTTTGCTTTCTTAAGGAGTTCAAAACTCGTATACTATTGCTGGTATAGTGTCTTGACCTAGTCTCCTTCAGATTTATACAGAAATGTATTGATATAAATGTGGGTTACACTTTTGTTTTAGACCCTTTATCCGAGCAAGTTTATTGCGCGGTCGGTCTCGGACCTTGACAGTACAGTCTTGACTCTATATCTGTCCCATACATAAGGCATTAAAAAATAAATAAATAAATAAAAATTCAAGCCTGGTTCTCTGTATGAGTGGGAAACAATAGAGGACATTTTTTTTGAAGGTCCAAGATAAGAGCATTAGCAGGGGGAGAGAGGTAGCTTTGATGGTAGATATAAGGCTGCACTTGACCCCCCTTCTTAATAGCTTTCACTGATTGATGATGGGTCACAAAGTGAGAGATTGTAAACTGTACTGTTCTCCTTCTTACCTCCCGACACCACTATTAAACGAAATGGAAAGCCCCATCTGTATTTTATCTTGTTCTTGAGAAGGATATCTGTGATTGGGCGCATTTCCCTTCTTCTCGCAAGGGTTGCAGGGGAGAGATCCTGGAAAAGTTTTATTTCAGCCACTTCGAATTCTAAAAGCTCAATATTCCTGTCCGCCATCATTATCGCCTCTTTAGATTGGAAGTAATGGAGCTGAAAAATAATAGCCCTCTTATCCGAATATTATTTCGGCGGGACTGGTTTTCCGTGTCCTCGTGGGAGTCCCGTAATAGGGCGATATCCTGGCGTATCTCCTGTAGCTCTATTTCAGTTTGTTGACAATAGGAGGAGAGTTCATCATCAAGGGTTGTGATTCTTTTTCCCATCTGAGTAATCTCTTGTTTCACATCATTAATTATTTTATGCTGTGAGGATTAGATAATCTTCTCTATATTCAGGTAGAGTGAATGCAGGTCTCCACATGTGCAGTTTCACTTTCACTCTGCCTTGGAGTTTCCCGCTCCTGCTTAAAAAGTCAGTAATATCTCCTTTAGAATATTGATGGGATTTTTTGGGACCCATCCTCGGTGATAGGTAATGTCTTTCCCTGTGTTGTAGGGAAAAATCCGGTTCAGAATAGCTGTAAATGTAACTGAATTAGGCCAAAGCAGCTGGAGCTCAGCTCAAATGTGACTGCTCATATCACCAGTCAGACTCCGCCCTGCGTGACCTGCTTTTTGAAATAGAGACAGCAAAGCTAGACCCACACCTTCCAGGCCGTAGCTTCCTGGATACAGTTTATGGCGAGACTCCAATTGTTGCAAAATTACCATATCATTTTCAAGAGAAGTAGGCAATGGTAGCCTCAGATTGTAAGCTACAGCATCAAGTTAGCTTTCCACCTTCCCATTTCTTTTCTGAGTTCATCAGGAGGATAGCAAGAGCAAAAATGATATAAGCTTCTGTTCTTTTGACATAAACAACCCTGCAATTGTTTCAACAAGCTATGACAACCCTGACAAAAGCACAAAGTTATGAGAAAGTCTACTTTCATCAGGAAGACTGGAATTTAAACCAGTAAAGAAGGAAGGAACGACAATCCAAACATCCAGTGTCCTATACATCACATGCCAAATCCTCTCACCAAGTGTCGTGTGTTCAAAGAAAAAACATTTGAGGAACGAAAAGGTATTTCTTAAAGATCATAATATTTGCTATAAATGTTGTGTATCTACAGAGCATTTCGCCAGAGACTGTGAGGCAATAGTCAAGTACTCTGAATGTAACAGTGATAAACATGTAACAGCTTAGCATCCAGGTTCATCCAAGAAAATGGTTACAACCCCACTTGATTCAAAGCCAGAATTGAGTCATGGGAGAGTGAAGAGCAGCAGAGCAACCATGTATCTTCTTAACGCACAGAAGTATTTGGCACACGCTTTAAAGGCAAGTCTTGCGCAAAGATATTTTTGGTCATTGTTTTCCCTACTGGACACCCAGAGAAAGCAATGAAAATGTATGCCAACTTAGATGACCAGAGCAACCATTTCCTTGCAAGCCCACATTTCTTTGATCATTTTAACATTAAGAGTGATTCTCGTCCATATACATTGCGTACATGTGCTGATCAAGTTACAATATCTGGAAGATCAGCATATGGTTTCATGGTAGCACCCATCCACAGAGACATAAATAATTCCCTTCCAACTCTAATTGAATGTTAGCAGCTACCAAACAACAGGGAAGAGATTCCCACAGCACAAGCAGCTCATTATCAAACCCATATGAAGCACATAGCAGACTACATTCCTCCACTAGATGAAATTGCAGAAATCCTGCTACTCCTTGGAAGAGATAATCCAAGAGTTTATAAAGAACAGCAACAATGTAATGGCTAGAATAATGCTCCTTACGCCAAGCAACTCGACCTAGGTTGGGTAATAATAGGTGAAGTCTACAAGGATAAATCACAAAGTCCCAGTGACGTGTATTCATATAAGTCTAATATATTACTAAGTAGACACACTTCTTAGTCAAAGAAATGTTCATATCATTATCATCTTGAGAGCAAACCTATTCTTAGCCCAGAAATGTTCTACAACAAACAAATGGGTGTCTACTACAAAACCATAACTCACAATAACATTGGTGACACAGTTTTTCTAATTACCAGAGATGATAAGACAGATCCTTTATCCGTTCAAAAGCCAAGATTTATACTTGCAAATAACCCAGAGCTAGTCAACCAGTTATATCCAGGAAACTAAAACATGGCAGTGAAACAAACCCGGAAACATAATGTTTGTTCTGAGCCAGAACTCTCAGCCTTTCCTTCTTGTATTATGCCAAAGGGATATCATACTGGCGAAATCCCACAAGTTTATCTGACAGCTAAACATAAAATTAAGGAAAAGCAAAGAACTTTGTATTGATATAAATGTGGGTTACACTTTTGTTTTAGACCCTTTATCCGAGCAAGTTTATTGTATGGTCGGTCTCGGACCTTGACAGTACAGTCTTGGCTCGATATCTGTCCCAGACATAAGGCATAAAAAAAAAAAAAAAAAAAAAATTTGAGCCTGGTTCTCTGTATGAGGAGGGGAACAACATAGGATTGTTCTGGTGCTTGTAGGCCCAGCGTTTTAAGAAATCCCTCTTTGAATTCCAGCGTGTTTAGGGAGATGGTTTTACCTCCCGACACTACTATTAAATGAAATAGAAAGCCCCATCTGTATTTTATCTTGTTCTTAAGAAGGATATCTGTGATTGGGCACATTTCCCTTCTTCTCGCAAGGGTTGCAGGGGAGAAAAAAGTTTTATTTCAGCCCCTTCTAAATTCTAAAAGCTCAATATTCCTGGCCACCATCATTATCACTTCTTTAGATTGGAAGTAATGGAGCCGTCAAATAATATCCCTTGTTGGATCCATAGCCAGCGGCCTTGTCCTCAGAGCATGGTGCGCTCTGTCCAAGAGCAGGTCAGTGCTTTGGTCATCTGGTAGAATATGGCTGAACAGTTTATGCAGGTATGTAAACCTAATATCAGTGGTAGGGAAGGTGATGGAAACTTTGCTACGGGATCATATCCTTGACTTTGTCTACAGAGCTCATCTTATTAGTAGCAGTCAGCATGGATTTATGAGAAATAGATCATGCCAGACAAATTTAATTGGTTTCTATGAATAAGTGAGTAAGAAGTTAGATTCAGGCACAGCAGTGGATGTGGTATACTTGGATTTTGCAAAAGCTTTTGATACTGTGCCACATAGGTGACTAATGTATAAACTGAGGACTGTTGGCCTTGAAGAAAACACTTGTGCATGGATAGAGAATTGGCTATTGGATCGCATGCAAAGAGTGGTGGTAAATGGAGCTACATCTATGTGGGCTAAAGTTATAAGCGGCGTGCCTCAGGGTTCTGTACTGGGGCCACTTCTGTTTAATCTGTTTATAAATGACTTAGAAAGGTGCATTGAGAGCAAGATCTCTGTATATGCAGAGCTTTGGAAACTTCAAATGATGTGCAAGTGTTGCAAGCAGACCTAGGTAGATTATCAAAATAGGCAGAAGAATGGCAGATGAGATGTTGACAAATGTAAGGTGATGCATTTGGGATTTAATAATCCCTGTGCCACCTACACCATAAATAATTCTGTGTTAAGTGCATCTGTAATGGAAAAAGATTTTGGGGTTCTGGTAGATAACAGACATAGCTATAGCAAACAATGCCAGGTAGCAACGGCTAGAGCTAGCAAGATATTGTCTTGTATAAAGAGGGGAATAGATTCAAGAGAGAAAGATATTATTCTCCCTCTTTACAAGGCACTGGTAAGGCCTCATTTGGTATATGCAGTGCAGTTTTGGAATCCCATTTACAAAAGGGACATCCTGGAAATGGAAGCAGTTCAGAGAAGGGCAACTAAATTAATAAGGGGAATGGAGGGGCTTAAATATGCAGGCAGACAAGTTAGTGATGTTTACATTGGAGAAGTGACGTTTGCGTGGGGATATTATAACCTTATACAAATATATTAATGGGCCATACAATGAACTCTCTGGTGCATTGTTCACTTATAGGTCATATCAGAGGACTCGTGGGCATCCTTTAAGGTTGGAAGAAAAGAAGTTTCATCATCAGGTTAGGAAAGGTTTCTTTACAGTGAAAACGCTGAAACTGTGGAACTGTTATCCAGCAGATGTGGTAATGGCAAGTTCATTAAATAGCTTTAAAAAAGGCCTGGATAAGTTTCTAAAACTAAAAAATATTGAGAATTATTGGAATTAATACATATAAATCTGGTTGATCCAGGGATACTTTCCGATTGCCATTTGGAGTCAGGAAGGAATTTTTTTCCCCTTTTGCTGTTTTTTTTGCCTTCCTCTGGATCAACTGTTATGTAGGGTTAAAAAAAAATTAAATAAATAAGAATTAAAAAAAAAGAGGGTGAATAGGTTGGACATGATGTCTTTATTCAACCTCAATTACTATGTAAAGATGTCTTTTTTGTACAGAGGATTCCAAAATTGCATTGTCCTTTAAAGTTGATAATTATGACGGTAAAGATTATTTTATCAATTATTCTCATATCTTCTTAACAATTACCTATTCTTAATATTAAAATGGTTTAATGCATTAGGGTTGATTAGATAAAATGCCCACACCCTTTTAATAATAATGGTATAGTACATTGTGGTCCAAACCATTTCTGAATAGGGGGAATTAACTTACTAAATTGAAAGTACAGAGATGTTCTTGAAAGGAATAATCATAGAATTCTTCGCTTTATAAATCTCAATTGACCAAGCCTTTTATATTTAAAAAGCAGGGGTTATTGAAGTGAACCCACGAAAATTTACGTTTACATATATAAATAAATGTATTGTGCTTTGATGATGATAATTATGTCGTTAAAGATTATTCTGTCAATCATTTTCAATTATACTCATATCTTTTCAACAGTTACCTATTCTTAGCATTAAAATGGTTTGGTGCATTAGGGTTATTTAGACAAAAATGTCCACACCCCTATATAAATAATGGTATAGTGCCTTGTGGTCAATACCATTTCTGAATAGGGGGAATTAACTTAAAGAATTAACAGGGAGATTCAATAAAAGTTCTTATCATTTATAATGGTGCTAATTTAGCCTTAACCAATCAGATCTTATTTAATATTTGAAAGCTAACATCTGATTGGTTGGGGAAAATTATCACCATTTTAAACGATAAGAAATTTTATTGAATAACCCTGTAAAAGTGCAGAAACATTCCTGAAAGGAGGGGTTGTTGGAGTACCCACAAGAAGTTACTTTCACAAATATAAATAAATGTATTGTCCTTTGATGATGATAATTGTGACTATAAAGATTATTTTGTCAATTATACTCATATATTCTTAACAATTACCTATTCTTAACATTAAAAATGATTTGGTGCATTAGGGTTGATTAGACAAAATGCCAACACCCCTATATTAATAATGGTAAAGTCCATTGTGGTCCAAACCATTTCTGAATAGGGGGAATTAACTTACAAAATTGAAAGTACAGAGACGTTCTTGAAAGGAATAATCATTGAATTCTTCACCTTATAGATCTCAATTGACCAAGCTCTTTATGTTTTAAAAGGAGGGGTTGCTAAACTATACCCACAAGAAGTTACTTTTACACATATAAATAAATGTATTGTCATTTAATCATGCTAATTATGATGGTAAAGATTATTTTGTCAATCATTTACAATTATACTCATATCTACTCAACAGTTACCTAATCTTAAAATTAAAAATGGTTTGGTGCATTAGGGTTGATTAGACAAAATGATAATTGTAAAGTCCATTGTGGTCCAAACCATTTCTGAAAAGGGGGAATTAACTTACAAAATTGAAAGTGGAGAGACATTCTTGAAAGGAAAATCATTGAACTCTGCTTTATAGATCTCAATTGGCCAAACTCTTTTATGTTTAAAAAGGAGGGGTTGTTGAAGTGTACCCACAAGAATTTACTTTCACATATATATATATAAATGTATTGTCCTTTGATGATGATAATTATGATGGTAAATATCATTCTGTTAATCATTTACAATTATCATCATATCTTATCATCAGTTACCTATTCTAAGCATTAAAAATGGTTTGGCGCATTAGGGTTGATTAGACAAAATGCCCACACCCCTCTATTAATAATGGTATAGTCCATTGTGGTCCAAACCATTTCTAAATAGGGGGAATTATCTTACAAAATTGAAAGTGCAGAGACGTTCTTGAAAGGAATAATCATTGAATTCTTCGCTTTATGGATCTCAATTGACCAAACCCATTAAGAGGAGGGGTTGTGGAAGTGTAACCACAAGAATTTAATTTCACATATTTGAATAATGAATGTATTGTCCTTTGATGATGATATTTATGACAGTAAAGATTATTTTGTCAATCATCTTCAATTATATTCATATTTTTTAAACAATAACCTATTCTTAGCATGAGAAATTGTTTGGTTCATTGGGGATGATGAGATAAAAATGCCCAAACCTCTATAATAATAATGGTATAGTCCATTGTGGTCTAAACTATTTCTAAAAAGGGGGCATTGACTTACAAAATTGAACAAGCAGAGACATTCTTGAAAGGAATAAAGATTGAATTCTTTGATTTATGGATCTTAATTGACCAAACCCTTTTTGTTTGAATGAATATGGTTGTTGGAGTACCCAGAAGAAGTTACTTTCACACATATAAATAAATGTATTGTTCTTTGATAATGATATATACATGAGGGGAAATATTCTTTTGTAATTTTCTTTTAATTATACTCATATTTTCTTAATAAAAACCTATTCTGAGCATGAGAAATGGTTTGGTGTATTAGGGTTGATGAGACAACAATTCTCTTCCTTTGATGATGATAATTATGACAGTAAAGATTATTCTGTCAATCATTTTAAATTATACTCATATCTTCTCAACAGTTACCTATTATTAGCATGATAAATGGTTTGGTGTATTAGGGTTGATGAGACAAAAATTCCCACACCCCTATATTAATAATGTATAGTCAAATGTGGTCTAAACCATTTATGAATAGGGGGAATAAACTTATGAAATTTAGTGTCGAGACGTTCTAGAAAGGAATAATGATTGAATTCTTCTCTTTATGGATCTCAATTGACCAAACCCTTTATGTTTAAAAAGGAGGGGTTGTTGGAGTACCCACAAGAAGTTACTTTCACACCTATAAATAAATGTATAAAGATTATTTTGTAATTTATCATTATTATAATAATATTTTCTTAATAAAAAACTATTCTTAGCATTAGAAATAGTTTGGTGCATTACATTTAATGAGACAAGAATGCCCACACCCCTATATTAATAATGGTATAGTCCATTGTGGTCTAAACCATTTCTGAATAGGGGGGATTAACTTACAAAATTAAAAGTGCAGAGACATTCTAGAAAGGAATAATGATTAAAAGTTTCCCTTTATGGGTGCAAACCCTTTTTGTTTAAAAGGGGGGGGGGGTTGTACCTACAAGAAATTACTTTCACACATGAGAAAAATGTATTGTCTTTTGAGGGTGATTTTTATGACAGTAAAGATTATTTTGTCAATTATCTTCAATTATACTCATATTTTCTCAACAATAACCTATTCTTAGCATGAAAAATGGTTTGGTGCATTAGGGTTGATGAGATAAAAATGCCCTTCCTTTGATGATGCCCATACCCCTAATAAAAATAATTGTATAGTTCATTGTAGTGCAAACCATTTCTTAATAGGGGGCATTAACTTACAAAATTGAATGTGCAGAGATATTTTTGACAGGAATAATGAGTGAATTATTTGCTTTATGGATCTCAATTGACCAAACCCCTTATGTTTAAATAAGGGGGTTGTTGGATTATCCACAAGAAGTTATTTTTACACATATGAATAATTGTATTGTCCTTTGATGATGATAATTATGATGGGAAAGATTCTTTTGTAATTTACTTTCAATTATACTCATATTTTCTCAATAAATACCTTTTCTTAGCATTAGAAATGGTTTGGTGCATTAGGGTTGATTAGAGAAAAATGCCTACACCCCTAAATTAATAATGGTATAGTCTATTATGGTCTAAACCATTTCTAAATAGTAGGAATTAACTTACTTAAATTGTGAGAGCAGAGACTTTCTAGAAAGGAATAATGTTTAAATTCTTCCTGTTATGGGTCTCAACTGACCAAACCCATAATGTTTAAAAGGAGGGGTTACTTTCACACATATGAATAAATATAATGTCTTTGTTGATGATAATCATAATGGTAAAGATTAGTTTGTCAATCATTTTTAATTATATATTATTTTATAATATATAATATTTTCTCAACAATAACCTATTCTTAACATGAGAAATGGTTTGGTGCATTAGGTTTGATAAGTTTAAAATGCCTATACCCCTATAATAATAATGGTATAGTCCATTTTGCTCTAAACCATTTCTGAATAAGGGGCATTAACTTACAAAATTGAAAGTGCAAAGATGTTTTCAAAAGAAATAATAATTAAATTCTTCGCTTTATGGATCTCAATTGACCAAACCCTTTGGGGACGATTTACCCAGACCTGCTGGGCAAATATATGGACTTAAAGTCACGCTAACCGGTTTGCTGCCGGATGCATGGGTTACGCTAAAATCGCCCTCGCATCCAACGCTCGCAAATAGCTGGCGTTAAAATCACGCAGTGGGTAAATCCCTTACTGGGATTTACTCACATTTACAAGGAGCATTTACACAGAGCAACAGCGTCTCTGGGTAAATGACCCTGTTTATGTTTAAAAGGAGGGGTTGTTAAGGTGAACTCATAAGAATTTACTTTCACACATATGAATAAATGTATTGTCCTTTGATGATGATAATTATGATGGTAAAGATTATTTTGTCAATCATCTTCAATTATACTTATATTTTCTCAACAATAATGTATTCTTAGCATGAGAAATTGTTTGGTTCATTAGGGTTGATGAGATACAGTAAAAATGCCCATATCTCTATAATGGTGTAGTCCATTGTGTTCTAAACAATTTCTGAATAGGGGGATTTGACTTATAAAATTGAACGTGCATAGACGTTCTCAAAAGGAATAATGATTGAATTTTGATACAAGGTGTGGATGCATTGAGGCTAAGAAGTGTTATTGAAACTGCCCAGGGTAAGGTGTCAAAACAGCATTGTACATGGCAGACAGTTGGTGTCCTCTATTCAGGCTTTTCTGTTGCATTCAATTAGATCAACTGGACTTGAAGTTTAGTTCAAGTCCAGTTGATCTAATTGAATACAACAGATACACCATGACCTGGATGAATGAGAACCTTCACAAGCACTATTCAGGCTTGGTTTCTATATTTTCACATAAATGGCTTCCTTGACACCTCTCTTGAACAGTCTTGTTCCTTTGCCAAGATGTTGACATTACAATCTTCAAAGGTTTATCCTTAAGATGGAGGAATTGGCTCTTCTGTGCTGGGCTTTACATTGGTGCGGCTGCTGTTTGGTCCCCCCCACATACAAATCAGAGCACCGTTCACTACACTGTACTGCGTCCATGATGTTGCTCTTCTCATGATTTGTTATTGGGACTTTTTAATTTACCAGTTGCTGCCTCAGTGTGTTGTTTGGTTTAAAGCAGACAGGGATACAGTGTTTTTTGAAAATTCATTGTACTTTCTCAGAGACCCTTGCTACCTGTGGAATGGCCATGTTTTTTCTCCTGTCTTGCTTTCCTCCTTCACTGTTTGTATTTATGTTCTTTTCTTTCCTTCTACCCCTTTTGACAATGGTCCAGTCTGGAAATACACAAGTTTTAAGGGCTCCTCTAAAATGTTTCATTTCTTTAGCCTTCCCCTCTGTGCTAGTGGGGACCTTCTCTGCTCTGTGTTGCAGGGTTCTGATGATCTAAAGGGTAGTGGGAGTCAAACATCAAATACTGGTCTGTGTGAGTTCTGTAAACCTCTACTTACAATATACCATTCTCCCTGACTTCTACCAAGCAGTCAAGAAAGACAGTGTGTTGGTTTGTACCTCTTCCCTTGTAAATTTGATGTTCTGGTCTACAGCATTAATGTGTTCTGTGAAGGCTTGTGTTTCCTTCTGGAGGATTTTAACCCAGGTGTCATCCACGTATATGAACCAGTGGCTGGGTGCTATGCCCTTGAAAGTATTACGAGCCTATGTTTTAACTTGCTCCATGTAAAGGTTGGCCACAATGGGTGAAACTGGAGATCCCAGAGCACATCAATGTTTTTGATTGAAGAACCTCCCTATATTTGAAATTGGTGGTATTCAGGCATAAGTCCAGTAATTAACACACCTGTTCCAGGTTAAGATGCACACCTGAAGCTGTAAGGATTAAAACAGCGAAACGCGTAGGAACTACCTCACAAGCCACGACTTAAAGGGGCCCCACCATAGCAGAGAGGTGCAACTTCAAAAACTGCTAATGGACGTTTTCTGCAAGGTTTTTTAGTGCTTTTTATTGTTTTTAATTGCTATAATGAAGTTTGTTAGCAACCTTATTCCTGTGTGCAGAGGTTTTTGGGAACTATACAGACCAAGCAAGTATCAGAACAGCACAGAGTGAAGCCTGCATTACCCCTAGTGGTGGATAGACACAAGTGAGTGGTTGAATTTTAATATATGGAAGTGTCATTTTAAACTGTTTTTTTTTTACAGAGATCTTGATCTTAACCTATTTATATTTTATTTTTTACTTCTTGTTTTAACCCTTCCCCTACCCATACCCCCAAGCGCAAGCAAGATACTTTTAAAGATTTTTTAAGATGCACACCTTGTATCAGTAGGTCCCTAACACCTGGCTGTCATATGCTAATTAGGACTTTCCAGGGTACTTAATTGCCAACAGATTCTTATTAAAGTCATTCTGAATTGAGAAAGCCAGTCGGATGACAATCAGGGGAGGTAGGAGGCAGGTATCCCACCCCTCCCAGGAGTCACGTGAGTCTCCCTGATTTTGGGGTGGTCTCCTGCACACCCACGTAACCACCCCAAAATCCCGCGATCCAAACCTACCAGATAGTCTGCCTCCGGAACGCCTCCTTTTTTCTGGCAACGCCTCTTATGTGACGTAAATTGTTTTGTTGCTCGGCCCCCTATTTCTTTAGATATCCAGTCTACAACTTTTAGATTTCGCTGTCAATCAAGTTCCTTGCTTTTAAAAACTATTCTTCTGTGAGTAGTTTTACTGTAGCTGGAATGGTGACAGAGTTTTGATAGTTGGAATGCTGTATGCTGTGTGCAGGCTTGACAGTTGGTTTGTGGGGAAAAAGTCAGGTCATATGGAAGTGGGAGTGGTAAAAAAAATACTGCTCCTAAATAAAATGTGTGCTGGATTGAAGGCATGCAGCAACACACGGAAATCAGAGCAAGTGCTACTTACATGTATTCAATTATAGATTAACATGAGGCAAAGTCATTTTTTTTCAGTATAGTGATAAGATTTATTTATTTTGTATGTTCCTCCCCCTTCTATATTAATTGCTGTAGTAAGAGCCACTTCCTGTTCCTGCCAGGTCCCCTGATTATTTCCTGTTTGTGTAAGCAGCTTGTATCACCTTGGTTACTAAAAGCCTAAATAGGAATAGTCATTTTACCTCCAGGGACATCACAGTTATTTAGATCCAACGTAACACTACTCTTTATTGCCATGTATTTTGTACTGTACAGCTCATTGTGGAATAAAGCTGTGGATTCTCCTGTGGATCTATCAATCTGTTATGTTTAATGGTGAGTTAAACTAGCTGTTATCCTGTGCCAACTCAGCAGAAGGTTACGCTGTCCACATGGACTGGGTCCAGGAAGATATACTTTGCACAAAGCGACATTGGTACCAGCATAGTAAAATGACTAGAAACATCTTGTGAGGCTGTTGTCTACCTGACTCATAGAACTTCACACATACTCCAAGTTGTAAGTACATGCCTGAAAAAAGTCTGCATTTCTGAACTGTAGACTAGAACATAAAGTATAAAGTATAAACTGTGTAACGGTGATATGGTAAAAATCTGCCTAACCAGCTGCATTTGTAAATATCAGACTACTGGTAAAAGTTTATAAACTGTGCCTGTTTAAGCAAAGTTATAAGGCTCACTTCAGTATTGCGTGCTCTATTTAATTCTAGAAAATTCCTAGAAGAAGTTTTGCCTTTTTTGTTGCGGCACAGAAATGCCACAGGAAGAGATAGCAGATCAGGACAGGAGAAAGCCCAAAGCTTTAGTAAAGGCAAAAGAATAATTTGAAATGCAGAATGAGGAAATGACTATAAATTTGCTAGAACTATGGGATAAAATAACACACAGCATAGTTGTTGCTAATGAAACTGGAAATGTTGAAGAACTAATAAAGGATGCTCTAATAAAGGAAAAACTTTGAGAAATATAAGAGACTGTCACATAAATATTCTTTATTCTTATCAAGTTCTAACATAGAAAAGGCACCACAACTCTTGAAAGATTTTACTGTAATTGATCCTCAGAGGCAAAATACTTTTCTGTAAACTACATCTCAGCTACAGGACAGATTATCACAGCTTCATGAAACATCTTCTTGTTAATCCACTACTTCTAAACAATCAAAAGGTTCAGCTAGATCAGTACAGTCTTCTTGTAAAAAATCATCTGTTAGAGGCTCTGCTAGTTCTTTAAAGGGACACTATACTGAAAAAATGCCTCATCTTAATCTATAATTGAATACATGTATGTAGCACTTACTTGGGTGTGTTGCTGCATGCCTTCAATCCAGCACACATTTTTGTATCTCCCCTCCCTCTTTTAACCACTCCCACTTCCATCTGACCTGACTTTTTCCCACAAACCAACTTTCAAGCCTGCATACAGCATTTCAACTGTCAAAACTCTGTCACTACTCCAGCTACAGTAAAACTGCTCACAGAAGAATATGCTTGTGAAGGTTCTCATTCATCCAGGTCATGGTATATCTGTTGTATTCAATTAGATCAACTGGACTTGAAGTTTAGTTCTTGAAGATGTTTCGCTAGTCATCCGACTGGCTTTCTCAATTCAGAATGACTGAATGACAAGAATCTGTGGCAATTATGTAGCCTGGAAAATCCCAATTAGCATATCACAGCCACTATCCAATCACGCCCTTAACACCTGGCTGTGATATGCTAATTGGGATTTTCCAGGGTACATAATTGCCACAGATTCTTGTACAAGTCATTCTGAATTGAGAAAGCCAGTCGGATGACTAGCGAAACGTCTTCAAGAACTAAACTTCAAGTCCAGTTGATCTAATTGAATACAACAGATATCACAGAAGAATAGTTTTTGAGAGCAAGGAACTTGATTGACAGCTGAAATATAAGACGTTTTAGATTGGATATCTAAAGAAATAGGGTGCAGATCAACAAAAAATGATACAGTGGTGGTTAGGAAGAATTATAGTGTCTAGTTATGGTCAATTTTAAATAACCTATTTTTCGGTATAGATGCCCTGTAAGATCATGTTCCCATATTTCCTCATTGAGCAGTCAGTTAATTAGAGCTCACGCAGAAGCAAAAGCAGCTAGAGCACAGGTTTAATGCATTGAACTAGAAGCAGCACTAAAGGCAGAAAGTGCTCGCAAGCAAACAGAAGCTGCATGAAAAGAAGGCAAAAGCTGATGCTAAACATATACAGCTGGAAACAGAAGCCCAGTTAGAGATTTTACAAAAGAAAAGGGAGGAAGCAGCAGCTTTAGTAAAGCTAAATATTCTTGAACAAATAGCTGAAGAGGAAGTAGAAGTGCATCATCCTAACTTGACAGCATCTGAGGATCCCGTTAAATGGGCTTTTCAATATGTCTTACAACAGAATAGTTCTGACACTATCATGCCTGTCTGTGATAACATTGCTACAGTAGACATTGAAGATTCCATACAGTGTAGTTGGGCCTAGGCACTCCTTGTGGCAATTTGCCAGTGAGGATGTAGGTGCAACTTCCAATGGTCCTCTACCTCAGGACCCCAAGCTATAGCACAAGCACAAAGGTTTGGAGATGCACACTACTTCATTGAGTTTTCATTTATTTATAAATAGATGAAAGTTCACTGAAGTAGTGTGCATCTCCAAACCTTTGTGCTTGTGCTACACATTGAAGATTCTCAACATGCTTCAAAACATCTAGATATCAATTCCCCAGTTCCTACTGTCCAGTTTCCATTGACAACCCAAGACATCAAACTTTTACAAAACCATAACCCAACAGCAAAACTGTTCTCTCCCTCCACAACACAGCAACTCCTACCAGTGACTATTCCTAGTGGCAAGGCACTAAACCCACCAACAGTTATAAAGTCAGACATGGAGATAGACATGGAGACCCTCTCTAAACATATGACTTGTTGTGAGCTCCTTAGCACTGGACTCATAAATTATGACGACCATCCAGAGAACTACAGCGGCTGGAAGGTTACATTTGAAGCAGTAGTCAGAGACTTAGATATTGTACCCATGAGATAACTTGACCTCCTATTAAGATGGCTAGGGCCATGCTCTTCACAACTAGTTCAAAGGCTCAAATCTGCCAATATTCATGATCCAGCAATGACTCTTAAACTAGCTTGGGAACGCCTCGAACAAGACTATGGTAGCTCTGAAGCTATTGAACTTGCCTTATTCAAAAGACTCCAGAATTTTCCCAAACTATCCAACAAAGATAATTACATGCTTCAAGAGCTAAGTGACATGCTTTTTAGGCTGCGTTTCAGTGATTTATCTGGATCCATTTCCAGTATCCAGCTGTCCCACGTTTTTGACCATGTTTTTATTGAGTTTTGTAGTGTATGGGCCATATACTCATTATCATGAACCCACCAAATTTTCTTTATAAGAGAATCCCTTGTTGGGCTTGGTTGTTTCCAGTTGGCCGCTAATAATGCTCTAGCTGCCGAGCAAATATACATGATAAGTGATAGAGCAAGAGCATACTTATTATATCCTTCAGTAGGGAGGTTAAATAGCGCTGTGTAAGGCGATAAATAGAAAGGTTTGTGGAAAATTTTTGTGATTAATAATTCACAATTCAAAATACCTGGACATACCTGGTGGGAAACCTAGGTTGAAAAAGAGTGGGACTGAGTGTGTGTAATTTGGGATCAACTTATATTTGGAGTTTTTGCTATCCCAGAATTTTAAATTTGAGATTATGTTGGGGATTAGTCGTGTGGGTAGAATTTGTCTTTTATTTGATGGAACCCATAGAATTGAATATACATTTAAAGGGGTAAGTAGTAGTAAAACCTGTCCACCCAACCTGTTTTACCTGTACCCTGTACCCACTGAATTGTCTGAGCGAGTCTTGCTGCTTCGTAATATTTAATTAATATTGGAAGACCAAATCCCCCAGAGGATTTGTGCCTAGCTAGATAATCCCTTTTTATACGTGGCCTTTTGTTATGCCAGATAAATTTGTTGATTGCCTGTTGAAGTCTCTCCAGGTTCTGTCTATTCAGAACCAACAGAAGTGCCCTGAATAGATATAAGATTTTGGGTAGGATGGACATTTTTACAACGTTTATCCGTCCTAAGAGAGAAATTGAATAGTCATTCCATTTAGAAAAAAGATCTGTTAATCTTTTAAGTATCGAGGCGTAGTTATGGTCGAATATGAGAGTTATGACTAATTGCTATTCCTAGATACCTGAAAGATATAGGAGACCACCTGTAATGAAAATATTGTGATAGAGTTTTGTAGTTGAGTTGGGATATGTGAAGGGAATGCCACAGTCTTGGATTGATTTATTTTTAAACCAGAAATTGTACCAAAGTTTTCTAAAATTTTATGTAGGGAGGGTAAGGAGATTAAAGGTTGTGTCAGTGTCAAAAGGGTATCGTCTGCGAAAAGGGAGATTTTTAATTCTATATTGCCCACTGTTATTCCGTGTATACTGGGGGAACAGCGTATTGTTTCTGCTAAGGGCTCCATACATAGGGTGAAGAGCAGTGGGTACAATGGACAACCTTGTCTAGTCCCATTCTTTATGGGGAAGGGGGCAGAGGGATAGCCCATATTGCTCACTTTTGCTACAGGGTTGGAATATAAACTCATAATTGCATGCGAATATATAGCTGGAAAACCAAATTTTATTAAAACCTGTTCTAGATAAATCCAATCTACCCTGTCAAATGCTTTCTCAATATCCAGGGAAAGTGTAGTTGTCGGGTCGGTCTATTGATGTGCTATTTGCAATAATGTGAGGATTTTTCTAATATTGTCAGTTGTTTGCCTACCTTCTATGAAGCCCGTTTGGTCTGTGTTGATCAATGTAGGTAGTAAATCTTTTATTCTGTTGGCTAGTAGTTTCAAAAATATCATTATGTCACAGTTAATTAATTGGTCTGTAATTAGTCATTTGGGTCGAGTCCCTGTCTGGTTTGGGTATTACTATTATTTCCACTTCTAGCATGTCTGAGTTAAAAGTGTCTGTTTTGTTCAAAATGTTATATGCCAAATTCAGAAAGTGAGATGATAAAATTTTTTCAAACGTTTTATAATACAGCATGGTAAAGCCATCAGGACCTGGGGATTTTCTGCCTTTACTCTCCTTAATAACTGTGTGTAGTTCTGCCTGTGTAAATAGCAACTGTAATTTATCTGCATGTGTTGTCGTTAGGGATGGTACATTGATTTTTTTGTAGGAAATCTGCTAAAAGCGTGGCCATAGCTAGGGATTTATTTGATGTGTTTCCTTCATAGTTTTGTGTAAAATTGGGTAAACATAGTTGATATTTTTGAGGATCGTGGATCAGTGTACCCGAAGGGTCTCTTAGCGGAAGGAATTTATTTTGTGTGAGCTTTTGATTTAATTTGTTAGCCAGCATAGTATCTGGCTTGTTATATTTGCTGTAGAATTTTTGGCCCATTAGTCTCAGTGCTTTCTCATCTTTGTTCATTAACAGTCCACTTAACTCTCTTTTAATTTTGTTGAGTTGCTCGAGTGTGTCTTTTTTTTATGTTTTTGTTCTAAGTGATATATTTCAGATAGCAATACCTGGATTCTTTTGTTTCTGAGTTTTTTGATTCTAGATGCTAATTGGAGGAGTCTGCCTCTCATAACCACCTTATGGGCTGCCCACTGTGTGGAAGTGGAAGTTTCTGGAGTATTGTTGATCTCAAAATAATTTGTTAGTTCTTTTGCTAATTCATCGGTATACTGTTCATTTGTCAAGATAGATTCATTTAATCTCCATTGAGGTGGTGGTCTCGTATGTATTATATCTGTTTATGTAATTGATGTACACGCGTGGTCTGACCACGAGATCTCTGATAGATGCGCCAGGCATCTAATATATTGCAAAATTTTATAAATTTGAGAAATGATTTTTGGGCTGCAGGAATTGATGTGTTTATTATTTGTTTTGATCTGTCCATTGAGGGATTTATTACAGCATTAAAATCTCCCCCCATTATCAAAGGACCCCAGGCATGTTGAGTTATTTTTTTCTGTACTCCCTGGTAGAAAATCTTTTGGTTTTGATTTGGGGCATAGACATTAATTAAAGTGATTCGAGTAGAGTGTAGATAACCATTAATAATAAGGTATCTACCTTTACTATCTCTTATTATTGATTCCTCTATAAAAGCTGACTTTTTATTTAATAGAATAGATACTCCTCCTTTCTTAACAGATGCCGAGGCATAATAATGCTGGTTCCATTTATTACTCCAATACTTGGGTTCCCTGCCCTTCTTGAAATGCGTTTCTTGCAGCATTAAGATATCGCCCTTGGTCTTGTTGCAATATTGTATAGCTATTTTCCTTTTACATGGGGAGTTTAGGCCTGTGTGAAATAATTTGTATATTGTCATTCATGTTATGGCTAGCGTTTTTGAGTGCTTACCCCTGGGATTAGATAGCGAGGGATTCAGCGAACTGTTGTTTGTCCAGCTTCCTCCGGAGAGAGCAAATGAAAGTTCGTACATTCTTTCTGTAGATGTTACAAGCACAGATAATTCAGGAACATTTTTCACATCAGTATCCTTACTTATGAGCAGTTTTAAACATATTAACCAAAAATAAATTAACAGTTACTTTATACATGTTAAGCTAAAGAGAATTTTTATCAAATTTGACTCTAGTGGATTCCACATAGCTTTGGAAACTAAGGGTAAGGTATATAGACCTTACAATAAGTTATGCGTAAGCGGATTAAGCTGCTTCTAGGGGAGGTTGTCTCATCACCACTTGGTGACTGGCCCGTGTGCCGCCCTTCGTATCCAAGCTCCAGACAACTCGGCCTATTTATCTTGAAAAATATATTGGGTTAAATCGTGGTGGGTGAATATTTGTTTATTGGAACTGCATTTTGAAACCTAAGGTTTCTTTTGGTTTTCTGGATTTGTCGATAGTAAAGTTGAGAGGGTAAAGTTTAGTAATCTGAGAGAGGAAAGGAAAAGGAAAATACTGTAGGTGTGACTCATGCTGATCGATAGGCCTGTATATGTATCTAATTGTAAGGCTCTTAACTTTCCAGTTTAACCTCTGGGGCTGTTAGTGTCCCAGAGTCTTGAAGTTTATGCTCCACTTAGAATTCAAGAAGAGCAAAGGTTAGAGGTCACATTATGGCCTAGAATTTTTGGAAATACATTTTCTACCTGGGTTTATAATATCTTTATGTAAGATTATGTGCCTTGCATTAGATAATTGGTTTATTTGGACATTTTTACAGATGGGATCCCCTGAGGGAATTTTTTCTATAGGTTGGAGGCTTCTTTGGATTTATATATTTATATCTGAAAACTTAGATTGCAACTTGCAAAATAAACCACCTTAAACGTTTCTGAGTTTAATTATATGTTTACTGGAGTAAAGGTTGAGGCATCACATTAGATGAAGCCGCCCTTCCCTTTTAACTAGAAACATCCCTTATTCTATTTGAAGGGTGTCCCCTTCATTATATTGAAAAATAGCTATCGAGGAATAGGAAAAGAAAGAAGATAGTAGAGTACATAACAGCAGTTCAAACCTTAATAGCGTTTCAAGGATATTATACATTTGGATTAGTCCAGGCCTGCCATGCCAACTATTGGAGAAAAAAGGAGATAGAAAAGTGTATACACAAAATGGTTAAATCAACACTGTTACCCCGATGTTTTATACTTATTCTTTAGCTGGGGGATAGGGGGGACGCGGCACCAAGTCCACGCTACCTCTGTCCCTTGCAGTCTCTCCTGACAACAATGCTTTGTGCGCTAATATTGAACTTGTCGACAAGACTATAGTGGACATCAGGAATTTACTCTGCAACACATTATTATTTTAGTTTACCCCTTTTTTTCTCCCCCTTATTTATTATAATGCCATTATTTTCTATTAATCTAGATGTTAGTTTTGGCACATCTGGGTATAAGACCCTATATCAGGAAGGGAGAGGAGATAGAAAGGATATAATAACCCCGGACCAGATTAATTATAGTAAACGATAGTTAGGGTTGGGTAGTTTGTTATTACAGTAGAACTTATTGATAACAGTTGACATGAGGCATAAGTATTGTGGAAAGGGGGGAGATAGGAAAGGGCAGATAACATAACACATTATCCTCATTACTTCTACCCAGTATACATCCAACAATTGTAAATTATTGCTAAGATCTCCGACTGGGAGTAAACATATCACTCCGTGTTCTAGGGAGACACCATCATTTTAAACCTATGTTTTGCTTTCTTAAGGAGTTCAAAACTCGTATACTATTGCTGGTATAGTGTCTTGACCTAGTCTCCTTCAGATTTATACAGAAATGTATTGATATAAATGTGGGTTACACTTTTGTTTTAGACCCTTTATCCGAGCAAGTTTATTGCGCGGTCGGTCTCGGACCTTGACAGTACAGTCTTGACTCTATATCTGTCCCATACATAAGGCATTAAAAAATAAATAAATAAATAAAAATTCAAGCCTGGTTCTCTGTATGAGTGGGAAACAATAGAGGACATTTTTTTTGAAGGTCCAAGATAAGAGCATTAGCAGGGGGAGAGAGGTAGCTTTGATGGTAGATATAAGGCTGCACTTGACCCCCCTTCTTAATAGCTTTCACTGATTGATGATGGGTCACAAAGTGAGAGATTGTAAACTGTACTGTTCTCCTTCTTACCTCCCGACACCACTATTAAACGAAATGGAAAGCCCCATCTGTATTTTATCTTGTTCTTGAGAAGGATATCTGTGATTGGGCGCATTTCCCTTCTTCTCGCAAGGGTTGCAGGGGAGAGATCCTGGAAAAGTTTTATTTCAGCCACTTCGAATTCTAAAAGCTCAATATTCCTGTCCGCCATCATTATCGCCTCTTTAGATTGGAAGTAATGGAGCTGAAAAATAATAGCCCTCTTATCCGAATATTATTTCGGCGGGACTGGTTTTCCGTGTCCTCGTGGGAGTCCCGTAATAGGGCGATATCCTGGCGTATCTCCTGTAGCTCTATTTCAGTTTGTTGACAATAGGAGGAGAGTTCATCATCAAGGGTTGTGATTCTTTTTCCCATCTGAGTAATCTCTTGTTTCACATCATTAATTATTTTATGCTGTGAGGATTAGATAATCTTCTCTATATTCAGGTAGAGTGAATGCAGGTCTCCACATGTGCAGTTTCACTTTCACTCTGCCTTGGAGTTTCCCGCTCCTGCTTAAAAAGTCAGTAATATCTCCTTTAGAATATTGATGGGATTTTTTGGGACCCATCCTCGGTGATAGGTAATGTCTTTCCCTGTGTTGTAGGGAAAAATCCGGTTCAGAATAGCTGTAAATGTAACTGAATTAGGCCAAAGCAGCTGGAGCTCAGCTCAAATGTGACTGCTCATATCACCAGTCAGACTCCGCCCTGCGTGACCTGCTTTTTGAAATAGAGACAGCAAAGCTAGACCCACACCTTCCAGGCCGTAGCTTCCTGGATACAGTTTATGGCGAGACTCCAATTGTTGCAAAATTACCATATCATTTTCAAGAGAAGTAGGCAATGGTAGCCTCAGATTGTAAGCTACAGCATCAAGTTAGCTTTCCACCTTCCCATTTCTTTTCTGAGTTCATCAGGAGGATAGCAAGAGCAAAAATGATATAAGCTTCTGTTCTTTTGACATAAACAACCCTGCAATTGTTTCAACAAGCTATGACAACCCTGACAAAAGCACAAAGTTATGAGAAAGTCTACTTTCATCAGGAAGACTGGAATTTAAACCAGTAAAGAAGGAAGGAACGACAATCCAAACATCCAGTGTCCTATACATCACATGCCAAATCCTCTCACCAAGTGTCGTGTGTTCAAAGAAAAAACATTTGAGGAACGAAAAGGTATTTCTTAAAGATCATAATATTTGCTATAAATGTTGTGTATCTACAGAGCATTTCGCCAGAGACTGTGAGGCAATAGTCAAGTACTCTGAATGTAACAGTGATAAACATGTAACAGCTTAGCATCCAGGTTCATCCAAGAAAATGGTTACAACCCCACTTGATTCAAAGCCAGAATTGAGTCATGGGAGAGTGAAGAGCAGCAGAGCAACCATGTATCTTCTTAACGCACAGAAGTATTTGGCACACGCTTTAAAGGCAAGTCTTGCGCAAAGATATTTTTGGTCATTGTTTTCCCTACTGGACACCCAGAGAAAGCAATGAAAATGTATGCCAACTTAGATGACCAGAGCAACCATTTCCTTGCAAGCCCACATTTCTTTGATCATTTTAACATTAAGAGTGATTCTCGTCCATATACATTGCGTACATGTGCTGATCAAGTTACAATATCTGGAAGATCAGCATATGGTTTCATGGTAGCACCCATCCACAGAGACATAAATAATTCCCTTCCAACTCTAATTGAATGTTAGCAGCTACCAAACAACAGGGAAGAGATTCCCACAGCACAAGCAGCTCATTATCAAACCCATATGAAGCACATAGCAGACTACATTCCTCCACTAGATGAAATTGCAGAAATCCTGCTACTCCTTGGAAGAGATAATCCAAGAGTTTATAAAGAACAGCAACAATGTAATGGCTAGAATAATGCTCCTTACGCCAAGCAACTCGACCTAGGTTGGGTAATAATAGGTGAAGTCTACAAGGATAAATCACAAAGTCCCAGTGACGTGTATTCATATAAGTCTAATATATTACTAAGTAGACACACTTCTTAGTCAAAGAAATGTTCATATCATTATCATCTTGAGAGCAAACCTATTCTTAGCCCAGAAATGTTCTACAACAAACAAATGGGTGTCTACTACAAAACCATAACTCACAATAACATTGGTGACACAGTTTTTCTAATTACCAGAGATGATAAGACAGATCCTTTATCCGTTCAAAAGCCAAGATTTATACTTGCAAATAACCCAGAGCTAGTCAACCAGTTATATCCAGGAAACTAAAACATGGCAGTGAAACAAACCCGGAAACATAATGTTTGTTCTGAGCCAGAACTCTCAGCCTTTCCTTCTTGTATTATGCCAAAGGGATATCATACTGGCGAAATCCCACAAGTTTATCTGACAGCTAAACATAAAATTAAGGAAAAGCAAAGAACTTTCTCCTTTAGAGTGTTGTTGGGATTTTTTGGGACCCATCCTCGGTGATAGGTAATGTCTTTGCCTGTGTTGTAGGGAAAAATCTGGTTCAGAATAGATGTAAAAGTAGCTGAATTAGGCCAAAGCAGCTGGAGCTCAGCTCAAATGTGACTACTCACAACACCAGTCAGACTCCGCCCCCACCAGTGGCATTTTCAATCACTTTAGGGAACAATAAAATAAAAGTGGGGGCCCTGCCCCTGAAAATCTGAGTGTAGAGCGATATGTGGCATGAATTTCCCCTAAAAAGAGTGGTGAAAAGCCAAATTTTTTCCTTTTTCTAAATTGCAAATATGTTCTGCTATTGAAAATAGCTCCAAAAAACTGACATTGCTGATGTATAAATATGCCCCTATATCTTGCTAGCTATAGCCGCTGCTACAAAACTATGATGGGGTCCCTATCCGTGCTTCATCCACAGTGTTTTTTTGGGAGAAGGCTATATCTGTCATAGGAGAAATAAGAAGCTCCCTGGCCCACTGCGGTTGCTCCCCCTGCTCCACTGATAGTCACGCCCCTGTGCTTGCGGCAGTTGCACATCTTAACATTTGAAGTTTCCGAAGCTCTGTATAGTTTGGTGTCATAGGACAAAGTATAAATGTGTGGCTGAGAGGGTGGTGTAAGGAGATGGGGTTTGGGTTTTTGGAGAACTGGGCTGACTTCTCTGTTGGCTACAGGCTCTTTTGTAGAGATGGACTGCACCTCAATGATGATGGTGCAGCTGTTTTGGGGGAGAAGATGGCTAGGGGGTTGGAGGAGATTTTAAACTAGGGGGAGAAGGGTACATTGGACTACACAGGGATAGACAGAGGGAATAGGGCTAATAAGATAATAATAAGAAGTTTGTCTGGAAAACTGGAGAACTAGAACTATTAGCTTTAAAGAAAAGGTATGATGTGATCGGTATAGCAGAAACATGGCTAAATGATTCACACAACTGGACTGGACAGTAAATATTGAAGGATACTGCTTATTTAGACATGATAGAGTTAATAAGAAAGGAGGGGGGAATATGTATGTATGTTAAACAAGAATTGAAGCCAGACTAAAAGATGAGATAGATGGGAGTATAGACGATAAGGCAGAAACAATATGGGTAGAGCTGTGTACAGGAAGCAAGAATGTGGGTAAATTAATTGTTGGGGTATGTCATAAGCCGCCAAATGCCAGTGAGGATGTGGAAATGAATCTCCATATGAAGTTGGCGAAGGCTGCTGGTATGGGGCATGGTCTACTTATGGGGGATTTCAATTACCCTGACATAGATTGGAGTAAGGGAACTGATGGCATCTCAAAGGTACCAAGTTCTTAAATCTCCTTTATGAGCATTTTCTTTCACAGATGGTAGAAGTTCCTACTAGACAGAATGCATTGTTGGATTTGGTGATATATAATAACCCTGAGCTCATTTTAGAGATGAAGGTAATGGGAAGCTTAGAGAATAGTGATCATGATATAGTGTCATTTAATAAAGGTAGCAAAAAACAAAAGTGCACTGGCTTAACAAAAACTTATAACTTTAGGAAAGCTAATTTTATGTTGTTGAAGGAATCGCTCCTGTTTATATTGGGGGGATTTGTTCCTAGGTAAGGATATCGAGCAGAAAGGGATATTAAAACATTACATTTCTAAAGTTATACCTTTAGGGAACAAGTGTAAAAAAATAAGGTCCTCTCCTGCCTGGCTTAATGCCCAGGTAAAAAGGGAAATGGAAAAAAAGAAAAAGGCTTTTAAAATTTTGAAATTGGAGGGAACCGAACAGGCTTACAGGGAGTATCAAAGCTGTAATAATGAGTGCAAGAAAGCAAGTTTAACACCAAAATGTTTTTTAAACATTTTTAAAAAAGATGTGGACTGAGAATGTGGGACCATTAAATAATGGGGATGAGATGGCTATAGAGGATGCAGAGAAGGCTGATGTGCTAAACCATTTTTTCCCCTCTGTATTCACTTTGGAGGGTCCTGGTCTTTATGTGATGGTGTGAGGGGTATAGATGAGGAATATTCACTCTGGCTGACAGAGGAAATGGGGCAGAAACAATGAGACACAGTTAACATCAATAAAGCCCCAGGACCAGATGGAATACATCCTCGGATCTTAAGAGAGCTTAGTTGTTTTATCTAGACCACTGTTTCTTATTTTTTCAGATTCACTTTTGTCTGGCGATGTGCCGCTGTATTGGAAAAAAGCCAATGTAATACCAATATTCAAAAAAGGTAGCCGTTCCCAACCTGTTAACTATAGACCTGTAAGCCTAACATCAGTGGTAGGGAAGGTGATGGAAACTTTGTTACAGGATCATATCCTTGATTTTCTCTCCAGAACTGATCTTATTAGTAGTAGTCAGCATGGATTTATGGGAAATACATTGTGCCAGACAAATTTACTAGCAGTAGGACTGTTGGCCTAGAAAAAACATTTGTACATGGATAGAGAATTGGTTATTGGATCACGAACAGAGAGTGGTGGTCAATGGGGCTACATCTATGTGGGCTAAAGTTCTAAATGGAGTGCCTCAGGGTTCCGTACTGGGGCCACTTCTTTTTAATCTGTTTATAAATGTTTGAGAGCAAGGTCTCTGCCTTTGCTGATGACACTAAACTATGTGGAGCTTTGGAAACTTCAAATGATGTGCAATTGCTGCAAGATGACCTAGATAGATTATCAAAATGGGCAACAGTATGGCAGATGATTTGGGGGTTCTGGTAGATAACAGACTTAGCTGTAGCAAACAATGCCAGGCAACAATGGCTAGAGCTAGCAAGGTATTGTCTTGTATAAAGAGGGGAATAGATTCAAGAGGAAAAAACATTATACTCCCTCTTTACAAGGGAATATGTATGCACTGCATATTCATTTGGAATATGCAGTGCAGTTTTGGAATCCCATATACAAAAGGGACATCTTGGAAATGGAAGCAGTTCAGAGAAGGTCAACTAAAATAATAAAGGGAATGGAGAGGCCTGACTATGCAGGCAGACTAGACAAGTTAGGGCTGTTTACATTAGAGAAGCAACATTTGCGTGGGGATATGATCACTTATGCATATTATATATATACAAATATTTTAATGGGCCATACAATAAACTCTCTTGTTTACTAATCGGTCATATCAGAGGACACGTGGTTAGGAAAGGTTTCTTTACAGTGAGAACGGTGAAACTGTGGAAAGGGTCTTACAGCAGATGTGGTAATGGCAAGAATAGCTTTAAAAGTGGCCTGGATACGTTTCTAAAACTAAAAAATATTGAGAATTACTGGTATTAATACCTATACTGCAGTTCTGTTTGATCCAGGGATACTTTCCGATTGCCATTTAGAGTCAGGAAGGAATTTTTTGGCTGTTTTTTTTTTGCCTTCCTTTGATCAACTGTTAGGTAGGGTTAAAAAGAAGGGGGGCGGGGGAAAGGTTGGACTTGATGGACGCATATCTTTATTCAACCTCAATAACTATGTTACTATGTTTGTTACTATCAGCAAACACAGAGACCTCTCAATACCCCCATCTAAGTCATTTAGAAACAGATTAAATTATTACATACCTCCCAACTTCTGTGACCAGGTGTCTTCCTCCTTCTTGTCTTTCTATTTAGATCATGCCTTAATAAACCAATACCATTCTAATAACCATTCGCAAATGTTAAAGACTTTGAGTGTCTAAGGAATATTATTTAAATGTTAAACTGCAAATAAACAAATTTCAAAATTCATTCACATACAGTTGGACAGTAAAAAAAGTCTGATTTCACATTCAGAGAAAACTTGACTTCTTTAAATCTAATTATTTCCTCCGCCCCCACAATGATGGGAAGTAGACAAGTAGACAGATACTGGAAAGAAATAGAGGAGTAGGTGGTAGTTAAAACCACATCCTGAATCCAGCCCACCACTGGCTAAGCAAATTAAACAGACTGTATATATATCATACTGGAATTTGCAAAATCAATGATTTTTTGGGGGTTGCCGGTAAATACATTAAAATAAGACCAGGGATAATATTTCACTCTTGCTCATGTAGTTAATTTATTATGTAAAGATGATAGGCATCTGAATGAGACTGCAGGAGAATTGTGCATAATTATTCAGTTGAAAGTCAGATTAAAGGGCAAGTCCAGCCCCAAAATGAAAACTTACATACAGGTAAATCACCCCCCAAAACCCTAAACGGTAATAGTTTGAAATCTGAAATATATAAGTCTAACCTGAAATCCTGCACAATGTCCTGTTTTCCCTGTTTCTTCTTCCTGGTTCTGCCAGTTAGTAACTGTCAGTTATGGATTTGACAGTTGACATCACAGCCAATGACTGAATGTTAATCCCCTGTCTGCCTCTTCTGAGCATGCCCAGGCTCAGTACCTGCTCAGTACAGTTTTCTAAATTGCTCAGTTTCCATGAGGCATCCAGAAGCATAGCAGGCATACAGTAATGAATTCATAGTACAGACTATGATATATCAACATATTTTAAAGAGGGCTTTCTTTCTAAAAGATGTCATTATGAGGGTGGAGTTGTCCTTTAAACAAAAGATTGGAGACTGTTTAAACCAACTGACTTTAGTTTAATAAATTATATACTTGGCTTTGCAGTCAGTTCGGTAGCAAGTGTGTGATTAGCCCATGGGGAACAGTCCCAGACTGTGGAAGGAGGATGGTTAGACAAGCCAGACTTTGACCTTTTGCTAGTGGACTTATAGACAATAACAATACTGGTTTAATGTCAATAGAGAAGGGGTACTCATGGGTACTATAAGGTCGTGGTGGGGGGGTTGTACTTAGAGTACAATTGCCTTTTAAGACTTCTATGCTGAAATAAATGCAATATATGGGGAAGGAAACATTTTGGGTTTATTGGCTGTACCACAAAGTTGAGAAGAATTCTGTCATAATTATAACATGTTGGACGTTAAAAAACTTTTTTGGTTATTGGTCAAAATTTGTTTTTTGACTATAGTTACCCTTTAAGCATGGTTGCCACAGAAATAGATAAATAGGTGTGTGTCAGGTTGGGGGTTAAAAAAACAAACTTTTTTGATGATTGGTCAAAATTGCTTGTGAAGGTTCTTATTCATCCAGGTCATGGTATATCTGTTGTATTCAGTTAGATCAACTGGACTTAAAGTTTAGTTCTTGAAGACGTTTCGCTAGACATCCGACTGGCTTTCTCAATACAGAATGACTTGTACAAGAATCTGTTGGCATAATTGCCAACAGATTCTTGTACAAGTCATTCTGAATTGACTTAAAGAACTAAACTTTAAGTCCAGTTGATTTAACTGAATACAACAGATATTGGTCAAAATTGTTTTTTCACTTTAGTTTCCCTTTAAGAATGGCTGCAACCGTAATGGAAGGGTAGGTCAGTAGGTATGTGTAACTGTCAGGTTGGGGGTTAAAAAAAAAAGCAAACTTTTTGAAAGATTAGTCAAAAATTTTTTTTTTACTATAGTTACCCTTTAAGTATGGCTGCAACAGTAATGGGAGGGTAGGTGAGAAGATTTGTGTACCTGTGTCAGGTTGGGGGTTAAAAAACAAATTTTTTGATTATTGATCAAAATTTGTTTTTTTGACTATAGCTACCCTTTAAGTATGGCTGCCACATATACAGTAAATGGATAAGTATATCGGTAGGTGTGTGTACATGTGTCAGGTTGGGGGTTAAAAAAAACAGTTTTTTGATGATTGGTCAAATTTTTTTTTTACTTTAGTTACCCTTTAAGTATGGCTGCAACAGTAATGGAGGGGTAGGTCAGTAGGTGTGTGTCAAAAATTATTTTTTTTACTTATAGTTACACTTTGGCCTAGTATGGCTGCCACGGAAATGGAAGGGTAAATCAAGACCGAAGGATAAACTGGAGGCAGGATAAATAGAGACAAAACTGCAAGCAAGAGTCCGGAATCAGGATACCAGGACAATGCTAACAGGAGCTTAGGTTCAGAGCTACTAACCCTACACTGGCAGCAAGAGACTGGAAGCCGGAGGGAGGTTTAAATACCCAAGGGAGCGTCATCATTTAGCGACACGCGTACCCGCTTGAGAGCTGCCCCTGTCAGGAAGAACTGGGACCATGTCACCCACGTTTCTGCGTCAACAGAGACGCGTGCGCATGGACACCTGGCCTGTTCGCAATCCGCACGCCGGCGCATGAACGCTGGCGTGCGCATTCGCGAAAGACCTTGAGAGCAGGTAGGACTGGGAGTGAAATACTAACTTTCATTGAGGATATATCAAAATTAGTTTTTTTAACTTTTTTTACCCTTTAAGTATGGCTGCCATAGGAATGTAAGGGTAAGTTAGAAGGTGTGTGTACCCATGTGAGGTTGGGGGTATGTGTTTTGCATGTATGACCATATAACTAACTTTAAGGGCTAGGCCACACTAGCGCGTTTTTCGCGCGTTTGCGCACGCGTTTCGCGCCCGTGATTTTCGCTAAAATGGAAATCGCGGGAACGCAAAAATTCCCGCGATTTCCGATGCGCATGCGATTGCGCGTCCTTTCGCGTTTTGGTAACGCATGCGTTCACCATTTTTGGTGCGTTAACGCATGCGTGTCCATAACGCGAAAACGCAAGCGCAAAACGCGAACGCGAGCGCGAAACGCGCAAGAATCGCGCACACAATCGCGTGCGACAATGCTCGAGATTTTGTGCGTGATTCCTGTGCTTTGCAGTGTGGCATCACCCTTGGTGAGGATATATCAAAATTAGTTTTTTGACTGGTGCAGCTGTTTTGGGGGAGAAGATGGCTAGGGGGTTTGAGGAGATTTTAAACTAGGTATGGGGGGGTAACATTACAATCTTCAAAGGTATGTCCTTTATCCTTAAGATGCAGACTCAGCCGTGTATCTGCATCTTAAGGATAAAGGACATACCTTTGAAGATTGTAATGTTAACATATGATGGATGTATGTCTTTATTCAACCTTAATTACTATGTTACTATGTTACTATGACTGTAGTTACCCTTTAAGTATGGCTTCCATGGGAATGGAAAGGTAGGTCAGTAAGTGAGTGTACCTGTATCTGTGTGGGGGGGTTGTGGGTATCCCTGTTTGTATTTATGACCATGAAACAAACTGTTTTGAAATATCCACATTTGTGGATTGTTACCATTATATTCTATGGGAAAAAATGTCCCAAAATTTGCTGATAATGCCGTAACGCTTCCGCAGATTCCTTAGCTAGGTAATAGCACACTTCTCCTAAATGCCCCGCACGTCCGTACCGAATTTCATGTCTCTAGCTCAAAAACTGTGGGAGGAGTTAGTTCTTCAAGCCTGGGCATGTCCACCCCTTTTTTTAACTTTTCATATATTGCAGGGCTTCTTCCCCCAGCCCTAACCACATTATTATTATTATTATTATTATTATTTTTATATCCAGAAACTCCCCCGATCTTTACATACCTTCCTTCTTTCCTCCGCCGTACTGTCCCGGCCCTCAGCTTGCATAAAACTGCAAGCAGGGGGCTGGGCCGGCAGCCGTGTCTGTGATTGACCAATCACGGACGCAGCTGCCGGAAATTCAGAATGCCGGGGGAAAGAGGGAAGGTAAGTAAACATAGGGGGAGTTTCTGTACATAAGAATAATGCGGTTGGGGCTGGGGGAGGAAGCCCTACAATACCCCAAGGGCATTTTACACTAGGGGGAGGGAGAGGAAAATGGGTGGGAGGGGGGGGGGCAAGGAGGGCTGCTCTGAGGAAGCCTCAGAGGCGAAAATAATTTCCCTCCCTGCAGTGCTCCTGGTGGCCAGTTTTTTTGACTTTGGCTAGACATTACAGGAGAACCATTTGGAGCAGGGATGTAAGGTAAGGATTTTTATACACTACACAGTGGGGCCAGTAGTTGGATAATTTATAGTTTTGGAGGTGGACATGCCCTTTAAGCTTCTGGTTTACTAGTGCAGCAATAATTGGTTAATCTGGTTAGTTTTAATGATTAGATATATAGACCTTAAAGGATAATTATCTCCCCCTCTACCTTCCCACCCACACCACACCCCTGTTGGTAGTACGCAGGATTAAGACCTGGGTCTTAGGCTGGGTACACACTGAGGGACTATTTGTCCCGACCGAGCACTCACTATGAGCATCATGCTCTTTGCAGAGCATGTCATCCCATTGATCTGTGCTGCCATAGTCTGGCACTAGGGCAGGGGAGCTGTGTAAATGGCTCACAAAGCTGACTTGGCAGGGCTCATTTGAAGGAATTAAGCTATAGGTGAGGACTAGAGATGGCCGGTTCGCGGACCCGAACCCGGATCCGCCGCGGATTTCTCCCGTCCGCGAACGGCGGATTATTCCGGACTTTCCGAACTTCCGAACTGCGGATTTTTTTTTTTACGAAAATTTTCGAAAATACGAGTATCTCCGTAATTACGAGGATCTACGATACTTTCGGGATACGGAAAAAACGAAGATCCTCGTAATTACGAGGATTCACGTAATTACGCGTATTCTCGTAATTACGAGAATACTCGTAAAAACGAGTAATTCGTGTAAATTTTCAAGACGGAGCAAGCCACATGATCCAAATTAGCCAATGGCAGCTATCATAGTTACAGAAAGCCTCGTTTTTTTTACGGAAATCTTCGTTTTTACGGGAATCCTCGTATTTTCGAAAAATACCGTTTTTTTAAAGTCACGCTAACGGACTGTACTTTTTAGGTATTGTTGGCATTTATACGTGCTTCTAAGGCCATTACCCAGGTCCCTGAGTGGTTAAGTGTACGTTACCAAGGCTATTTAGACCACTTTTAATGCGGATTTTGCCGAACTTTCATTTTAATACGTTTTAACGGGTCCGCTCGCGGATTTTCGAATTTTCGGATTTTTTCGAAAATCCGCGGATCCTCGTGCGGACCGGATTTTTCGAAGTTCGGACATCTCTAGTGAGGACTAGGGATGAACTAGAACTCGAACCTGAGTTTGAGCCGAACTTTATGAGGTCGGACGAACACGAACTATTCAAACTAATTCGGGTTCGAACTAGTTCGATTTTCCAGACTCACGGGACTATCGAACAGCCACTTCCGAAAATCCCTGAACATCCGGAGAGTCCTGAAAATGGCCGCTCGCGAATTGTCAGACGTTTGGGGGTCCCGCAGCTCGAAACTGGGACCCCCTCCTGGGTCCTTACAAGGACCTTTGTGGCCCTGACAAGGGCCCTTTGGAGCATAAGTGGTCCTGCAGCTTGAACTGGGACCACCCTCCCCGGCACTTACATTAACCAATCAGATTTTCTGATTTTCTGAAATCTGATTGGTTAATGTAAACCATGTAAACCAAGCATTGAAAAATTGACCAATCGGAAACAGATTAGGGTTTTCTGCAAACCTATATAAAGAGGTACAATCCTCCGTGGAGCTCAGAAGTCATCGCAGTAGATGGCAGAAGAAAGAAGCGGCTAGCAGCATCAGCTCCGCTGAGGCCGGCGGTGCTAGCGGGCTCACTGTCGGCCACAGTGATCCTGCCTGACATCGGTGACCTCAGTGGTGTTGGTGTCGCTAGCCCGAAGATGTAGTGTCGGATCAAGACATCGGTAACAGCGGCCTCGTTGAGGCCACCGGCGCCAGAGGTACCCCTGGCAGCCGCAAGGGTACTTCTCAGAGTCGGTGGCCTCAGCGGAGCTGGTGTCACCGCATGGAAGGTAGAAGACGCTGCCCAAGGGCTCTTTTAAGAGATACAAATTGTGGTGCCATTAGAGGCAGCTGTCAATGGGAAGATAAATAAACGGTATGGTACAAATGGTACATCCATAGAACTGCTAAAAAGAGAGAAGTGTACTTGCAGGCAGAAGTTTCTTGATGAATCTCAGTTATCCCATATCATCTAGAAATGATGTTGCAATAATGTTGAAATCTGTGGTCAGATCACCTGGCACTGATCCAAGCAGGCCTGCATCTGTTTGTTAAATCAGTTCATTGCCGACCTTAAAGGGCAAGTCCAGCCCCAAAATGAAAACTTACATACAGGTAAATCACCCCCCAAAACCCTAAACGGTAATAGTTTGAAATGTGAAATATATAAGTCTAACCTGAAATCCTGCACAATGTCCTGTTCCCCTGTTTCTGCTTCCTGGTTCTTACAGTTAGTAACTGTCAGTTATGGATTTGACAGTTGACATCACAGCCAATGACTGAATGTTAATCCCCTGTCTGCCTCTTCTGAGCATGCCCAGGCTCAGTACAGGTTTCTAAATTGCTCAGTTTCCAGAAGCATAGCAGGCATACAGTAATGAATTCACAGGACAAACTATGACATATCAACATATTTTAAAGAGGCCATTCTTTCTAAAAGATGTTCTTATGAGGGTGGAGTTGTCCTTTAATTGCACTGATTCTGCATACAAGGTAAATGATGTGAGATCATGTTGATAAGAGTGTGATTAGTTTGGATATGCTTTAGGGTTTGTTTTTTTTGTGAGTGACTATGATATCGCTTTTCTTCACCATTGCACAAAAGGAATAATCAAGGGCACCTCTTTTCTAAAAATTAAAGGGACTGTCCACCCCTCTTTCCAAAAACTGATATAATGTAGATAACCCCCCAAAACCTTAACTTCGTTTTAGTCAAAATTTACAAATCAGCTCCCACACAGAGATGTTATACTCACAAGCTCCTCGCTCCACCGCCGCTTCCGGGTTCTTCTCCCAGTCTCCACTGTGGCTGCTCTGTTCTTTTTGTGTTCTTGAGCAGCCGCAGTGGAGACTGCTCCGGGAATGGCAGTCAGTGATTGGCCGTGATGTCACAATCACGGTCGACACTGACTGCCTTACCCGGAAGTGCAGAGCCGCGGCGGTGGAGCGAGGAGCTTGTGAGTATAATATCTCTGTGTGGGAGCGGATTTGTAAATTTTGACTAAAACGAAGTTAAGGTTTTGGGGGGTTATCTACATTATATCAGTTTTTGAAAAGAGGGGTGGACAGTCCCTTTGATGAGGAACAGTTTTTTTTGTTCTGTCAAGGGGGCAAAATAATAAGCAATAATCTACAGGGATCTTATTCATATGACTCAGAGCAAATTTCATTACCTTTTTAAATACAGGGGATTCCAAGATGGAAAAGGAATAGTTCCAAAATGGTCCAGGGGTGGTGGTCACACCTATTCAGGTAAACTACACCGGCATTGTCGGAAAATAATGAAAAAAGTAACAATCATTTTTATACTTAAAATCTTTTATTAATTTTGCATATAGAAACTAAAAGACTTCAATATAGGAAGGGAGTAAATAAAAAAAGTAGTCACCCAGTCAAAGGAAAAAGAATACGGATTTGTGATTGGTTGAGAATTGCACAATTGTGAAACATTTAATGTTGACTGTATCAATTTGCAATCCATGATGACTGCTTGTGATTTATGACTAAGACTTTTACTAAAAAAAAAGACTAAGGAAATCACATTGTGCAAACTTTATGTGCTGCAAAGCACCCAACAAAAACAGTCATTTTTATGAAACCGTGCTCTATGATAACAATAAGACTATAAACATAGTAACATAGTAATTGAGGTTGAATAAAGACATGTGTCCATCAAGTCCAACATATTCACTATTTTTTTTTAACCCTTCCTAACACATCAATATGCAGTAAGGGGCTGTTAAAACAGTTTGAAAATTTGAGGTTGCGGTTGTTTTTGTGTTATAAGGAATTCCTTTCCTTGTAGGCAGAATTCTAAATAGAGAGTTCTCAAGGAACACAGCGTGGTGGCTTGGCAGGGTCGGATCATAGTAGATTCCAGCATTTCTAACGCATTTCATCATACAATTCTATTTTTTAAGAATGAAACTGATGTGGTTAGAATGGTACTTTCAATATTACCCCTAGCACAGCAAAAGTGAATGTTGAGATGGAAAACACTGGTTAATTAGGGATTATGAGAAAATCACCATCTGTATATGTAACTGTGTATGCTCAAACCATTCTCATTTATTCTTATCGTTTAAAATGGTGCTAATTTTGCCCCAACCAATCAGATCTTATTTAACATTTGTAAGCTAACATCTGATTGGTTGGGGCAAAATTAGCACCATTTTTAACTATAAGAACTTTTATTGAATAACGCTGTGTATGTGTAGAAAAGCCTCCCAAATGAGTTCCTATTAAAAAGCATACAGATGTATAATGTAGTAGCTATAGCATCTATAATTCCAAGCCCAGTTCTGTATGAGTTTATAATGTGCCACACAACCAGTCATAAAGGTTCATACAATCATGGCACTTTTGTGATACGATAAATGTTATCCTTTATAAGAAAAGATATCTGCAGATTTATATGCATCTCCACATTGACGATACAGGGTATGTCTCCAATCCCCCAGGAAGGTATCTCTCCTTGGACAGTTTGATAGTTTTTGATGGTTGAAATTCCCAGATATTTAATGATCAGTACTATTCCTTTCTAGCAAAGGTATCTGCCTCCTCCTTCTGCTTAATGAGCTTTTTATAAGCTTAAGCATGTGCAGAGGAGGCATCAGGTGAAACAGCAGTCAATCATTAGGTGTGAAGTCAGAGCTTACTCTGCCAGAATGGGCACAACAAGTATCCTTTAATATCTGGTTAGTAATGGAGGTAATAAAGTGCAAAATATATCAGTTGGGGTTGGGGGTAGGTATCTGACAATTTACCATTTTTAAGGGTAAACATGCCCTTTAATTGACCCAATGTAGCATAAATTATATTCACAAAATAATAATTCTGTAAAATCTTATACTGTACTTAAATCAATGGGATTTGATAGGAATACTATCCGACAAACTCCTTATTAAGGATGCACCAGGCTTTCTATCCAATCCTAGTTTCAGGTTGATACTAAATTTTGTTGGTTGAAACTAGCAATGAAATATCGAAGTACAACAACTGAAATTTTGACAATTGATATCAAGTTTTAGCATCACAATTTTCCAGAAACCGCCAATTAAAATAAAGTATTGCTTAAATTTCCAAATAATTAACGTCCACGTGTATCACGTGTACAGGGACCATAAAAAGTTATAATGTTGAATTTATAAACAGATTAAAAAGAAGTGGCCTCAGTATGGAACCCTGAGGCACTCCACTTAGAACTTTAGACCACATAGATGTAACTCCATTGACCACCAATTTTGGAAGTTCAGCCATTCCAATTTGCCAAGTCTGAGGTGGCGAAAACGCATAAGTGGCCATTTATTTAGCCTACCAATGGGTCCATGGAAGGTGTCAGTACATTGTGGAGTGTTTCTCAATACTAATTGTACTCAGAACTCATGGGGGGTGTTAGACTATTTTCCACTTTTTTATTAAGGCGGCATTATTTTTGCTTTTTTCCCCACCAGCCTTTACCATAATTTTTTAAACTTTCAACTTTTCGTTTTCATCATAAGCAACAATTATCTAGCAAAAAGTAGCACAAATAATGCTGAAAAAGCTCAGCACATATGATGGTAAATAGGTAACACTCCCTGGTGGTTTTTCAAAGTAGTATTAAATTGGTTAATACACACTGAACACTTATCTTTGTTATTTAAATATAGCCTAACACACTTGTAGGGAGATTCAATACAAGTTCTAATCATTTAAAATGGTGCTAATTTTGCCCCAACCAATCAGATCTTATTTAACATTTGAAAGCTAATATCTGATTGGTTAGGGCAAAATTATCACCATTTTAAACGATAAGAACTTTTATTGAATAACCCTGTGGGTGTTTTTCTCAGCCAAAGATTTAATAAATAGTATAAAACTCAAAAGGCGAATTTTCTCTATTTTATTAATAGGATGATAGTGTAAAACTCAAAAGGCAAATTTTTTCTATTTTATTATTAGGACTAATGTTTTAGTATTGCTTATTTTCAGCAAACTGCAGCTAATTATCAAACCATTTCCATTAATATGGGAACATCCCATAGTGCTGTGTAAGAAATAGTCATGTTAATGGAACGCTCCAGTAAGTAATGATGTTTGGCCAAAATTCTGGTAAAACTGCAAAAAAAACAACAAAAGGGAGAAAAGGGGCAAAAAGGCAAATTTTCACCTATTTCTATATATCTTTTAAATAAAAAAAATAACAAAAATAGCTTTGAAATTACACTGGAGAGCAATCTCTCTTTTCGCAGTGATACCACACTTAACACAATGAATAAACCGAAAACTATCCTCACACATCGCCTCAGCGATACTTTTCTGCAAAGGTGAAAGTGAAAACTAGTGGTTTTATAAATAAGGCAAAAATAGCGCTATTTGTCATTACGATGTCATGCGAAATCGAAATAGCGAAAATAGCGATCGTTTTTAAATATGTCCCATTAGTCACCTATGTGGCACAGTATCAAAAGCTTTAGCAAAATCCAAGTATACTACATCTACTGCTATGCCAGATCCTTACTCACTTCTTCATAAAAGCCAAGTAAATTTGTCTGGCACAATCTATTTCTCTTAAATCCATGCAGACTACTACTAATAAGATCAGTTCTGGAGACAAATTCAAGGATATGATCCCGTAACAAAGTTTCCAGCATCTTCCCGACCACTGATCTTAGGCTTACAGGTCTATAGTTGCCAGGTTAGGAAACAACTACCTTTTTTTAAATTTTGGTATTACATTGGATTTTCAATCCAGCAGCACATCACCAGACAAAGTGAATCTGAGGGCATGGCCCCACTGCAACGCAAACGCAATCGCATGTGACTTGCGATTTCATTGCATTTGTGCATGCGTTTTTTCATTGACTATTGAAAAACGCATGCAAATGCACACAATCGGTGCGTTGACACATTTTCAATGATATGAAAAAAATGCAAGAGCAAACGCAAGCGCAAACACAAAAAAAGCGCAGCAGTGTGGCCTAGCCCTGAAAAGATAAGAAACGGGATAAAACTGGACTAAGCTCTCTTAAGATTCGAGGATGTATTCCATCCGGTCCAGGGGCTTTATTGATATTAACTTTATCTAATTGTTTCTGAACCATATTTATCTAATTGTTTCTGAACCATATCCTCTGTCAGCCAGAGTTAATAATTTATACCCTTCATAATATATATTACAGTCCCTACTATAAGGACTAGAAATCCCTATAGTGATTACGGGAGGGGGGGGGAATGGTTTAGCACATTAGCCTTTTCGGCATCCTCTGTAACCATCTCTGCCCCATTATTTAATGGTCACACATTGTCCATCCTCATCTTTTTACAATTGATATTTTTTTAAAAAAAATTTGGGTTTAACTTGCTTTGTTCTGCTATCTGTATTTCATTTTCTATTTTAGCTAGTTTAATTCCTTCCTTGCACTCCTTATTACAGCTTTTATATGTGGTCTACTTGTGCGCAATATCTTTACCTAGGAACAAATCCCCCCAGTCTATGAGCAAGAGTGATTTCTATAACAACATAAAATTAGCTTTCCTAAAGCTTTCCTAAAATTAAAAGTTTTTGTTAACCCAGTGCACTTTTTGTTTTTGCAACCTATATTAAATGACATTATATCATGATCACTATTCCCTAAGCTTCCTGTTACCTTCATCTCCAAAATGAGCTCAGGGTTATTAGATATCACGAGATCCAACAACGCATTCTGTCTAGTAGGAACTTCTACCATCTGTGAAAGAAAATGCTCATAAAGAAGATTTAAGAAATTGATACCTTTTGAGGTGCTGGCAATTCCCTTACTCGAATCTATGTAATCTATGTCGGGGTAATTAAAATCCCCCCATAACCAGAACATGCCCCATACCAGCAGCCTTCACCAACTGCATACGGAGATTCATTTCCACATCCTCACATGCATTTGGTGGCTTACAAGATACACCAACAATTAATTTACCCATCTTCTTGCTTCCTGTACACAGCTCCACCATATTGTTTCTGCCTTATCGTCTATACCCCCATCAATCTAATCTTTTAAATTTGGCTTCAATTCCTTTTTAACATACATACATATTCCCCCCTCCTTTCTTATTAACTCTGTCATGTCTAAATAAACAGTATCCTTCAATATTTACTGTCCAGTCTTGCAAATCATTTAGCAATGTTTCTGCTATAGTGATCACATCATACCTTTCCTTTAAAGCTATTAGTTCTAGTTCTGAAGATTTTCCAGACAGACTTCTTGTAAATTGTAGATTATTATTCAATTTACTTCCAAACTTGGATGCCATCCTCTATGCTCCCCCTTCACCCTTTTCCAACCTCCATTATCTTATTTGCCCCCTGATCCCAAATCCCTCTATCTACCCCTGTGTAGTCCAATGTACCCTCCTCCCCCATGCCTAGTTTAAAATTTCCTCCAACCCTCCCAACTTGGGGAGAAATCTTTCTCCCCAAAACAGCTGCACCATCATCATTGAGATGAGTCCACTTCTAATAAAGAGGCCTGTAGCCAACAGAAAAGTCAGTCTAGTTCTCTAAAAACCCAAACCCCATCTCCTTACACCACCCTCTTAGTCACACATTATACACATAAGCTCCCGTTGCCTCCCTAGCATAGCACATGGCTGCGGTTGTATTTCTGAAAACACTACCTGTGAGGTCCTTACTTTTAACTTGGCCCCTAACTCTCGGAAATCATTTTTAAGGACCTCACCTCTACATCTAACTTTGTCATTTGCACCAACGTAAACCAAGACTGCCAGTCACTCCCAGCCCCACCCAATAATCTGTCTACACGATCCACCACATGTCGAACCCTAGCACCGGCCATGCAAAACACTGTTCGGCATGTAGAGTCTGGACGGCAGAATACCTTATCTACCTTTCTACCAATACCACCTGCCTATCCTTCCTAGCCCCTAGTTCTCCCTCCCTTGTATTAGAGATGCCTGTCGTCTGGGTGCTCAAGGGATTGGCCCGCTCCACACATGCTACGTCTGAGCTATTGTCCTCCACATCTTCACCTAACAAGGCAAATCTGTTGGGAGATTATTTGTCATACCACTTTCCCAAGATTGTAATTGGTTTTGGGGCAGTTGGAAGTCATTGAAGCTGTATGCCTGTACAGCATTGTGTACCCAAATGGCACTCTACAAATAAAATTATACATACAAACATACATTTGTTACTATACCGTAACTTTTTTACTGTATAAATGTTATCTCATGTCAATGTTTCCCACACTCCCTGGGATATTTTGAATGACACTTCCTGTTGTGAAGTTTAGAGTGAGAGGTCCATGAGATTGACAATGCTTTAATAGAACAACCAATAGTAATCCACTCAACCATGTTTCTTAAAACCCAACTGCTTAAAGAGCAAGATGCATCTGAATGTAGGAAACAATGGACGTAGTACAAAGGAATGGAATGGCCGGATAGCGCAGATAGTGGGTTTGCTCTGACATTGTATCTAAATGGGTTTAGCTTTAGGTAAAAGGTAAAGAATGCTTTTGTAACAAGCCAACATTGCTTCTTTCTTTACAAAAAGTTTAGATTCCATGAAAATAGTAGATTCCTTTCTTGTGGAATCTACTCTGTGGTTTTCTCTTTCCATCTAAAACAAACTGAATAAAAAAGGAAGCAGACAGAAGAATAATATGTCATTCAAGCCACCATTATCCTGCTCTGGCACACGTACAATCTGAGGCTCTATATCAACAGTTGGAGGGGACTTTATTATATTCCACTTCCTGCCATTGGAATCCTTCCATTACAGTTTCCCTGGGAGTCAGTAAACAGCCAATACAGTTTTTCTACTTCTCTAAAGCTGCATTTTAACTTCATTTCTGGAATAAACATGTTCAGGCCACACATGGTTTTCAAACCTGGCATCAGTTGTCTGATTTTTCTGATCCCATGTGTATTATAATATTAGTTCCTTGCAAGTGGATATTCTTTAAAGGTATCCAGATTTTTTTCTTTACTTATATTCAGACAGACATTTAGGAAATACACATACAGCTGCTTGTAGTATATTCACTGAGCTTCCACTGCAGGGAGGCTATATGATACGTATTTTGTTAATCATTGAAAACTATGGTGGGGAATAAAACAGACTAAATTAAAACTAAATTAAACTAAATTAACTACTATGGCTGCTTTATCTAAAAAGGCTTGCCTATTATTGCAAGGACATATTGAAATTCTGACCTATTTGCTAACCGTGGGTGAGGCTTATGGACACAATAGATCTGTGCTGCTGATCTTCCTGCCACATGATAGCGGCGTGGAAAAATACCAATAGCTTCCTACTAGAGATTGGATCCGGGTCCGAAAACCGGGCGGGTAATTCGGATTTTGGGACTTTCGGAGTGCATTTTCGATGATTAGCGAATGATAATCCTCGAAAATAGCCTTGAACGTTCGATAATCATCAAAAATACGCTTCTGAAGTTTGGAAAGTACATTGCATTTCCGGATTTTCTGGGTTTTTCTCCCGAGATTCGTAAATCCAAAAACAGAATGTATCTTACCAGTTTCGGCCATCTCTTCTTCCTACATGGATCTAGGTGGCATATTTATAAAGGTCCATTTTTTTTTGCGTTTTTATTACCACCGCGAATCGTCATTATGGCCGTATTTATAATGTATCGCCATGGATATGTGTAGCGGTTAATGTTCTTTTCGTCATGATAATGTACTTAGCGCAATGTGCTAATACAATTTTGCAGTGAAAAGGACAAACCCGCCGGGAGGCGCACACTTCCGTCACCAGGGTGGGGGGTGCACCTCCACTGCTGGGGGCCACACCTCTGTCACTGGGTGTCACTGCGGCCACCAGTGATACCACCGTCACCACCGTCACCAGTGACTTTGACATAGTCGATGTTGCCACCGATCTTGATCCCGACATCCTCTTTCTTCACTGCGATGACTTCTTAGTTCCGCGGGGTGTTGCACCTCTTTATATGGGTTTGCTGAAGGACCAAATCCATTTCTGATTGGTTAAGATTAGAGATGGCGGGTTCGCGGACCCGAACCCGGATCCGCCGCGGATTTATCCCATCCGCGAACGGCGGATTATTCCAGATTTTCCGCCTTCCGAACTTCCGAACCGCGGATTTTTTTTTTCCGAAAATTTTCGGAATTACGAGGATCTCCGTATTTTCGAAATACGGAGAAAACGGAGGTCCTCATAATTACGAGAATTCTCGTAATTTCGAAAATTTTCTTCTAAATTCGCGTAATTTCTGCATTTTGGGGATTATTTTGAAGACGGAGCAAGCCACATGTCCCAAATTATCCAATGGCAGCTAACATGATTATTGCCAGCCCCCTGGGTATAAAAGGCTGCTTCACAGGCGCCATTTTGTCAGTGTGTTGGAGTGTGTTTAGTGGAGACCTGACAGTGTAGGAGTTGGAGAGTTTTTTTTGTGCTTTTTGAGCTTTTTTTGAGCTTTCTGTGTGTGGGTTTCAGTATGGTGGTTTAGCACTTCTTGTTAACCACCCCTGTATTCACACATCTTGAGACCCAACAATCCTTTTAAGGACTAACCTTGTTGTAATGGAGAGGAGGACCCATCTCTCCACTGAGAATGTGGACCGCCTTACATTCATCGAATGTGGACCGCCTTACATTCATCAAGACGTGGATCACATCTCAGTACAGCACCCCTATTGCTGATGCCCGTGACTGAAGGCCTCCTGCCCCTGGCCACCCGTACTGCTCCTTCCGCCTCATTTTCCGCCTAGAGGCTTAGCTGATGCCAGCTTACCTGGCAAATGGCAAATTTTTCTTATTGGCAGGGCCATATATGGACCTACCTTGCTCTACTGCATTCAAGTTGTGAAATAACAAATGCTCTGCAACAACAGCTACTTTGTGGCTAATTTTTCTAAGATTGGGTCGATCCTACTTGGCTTGAGAGCAGTACTTTGTTCTTCCTTCTCTCTCCACGAGGCACCTTTGTGGTGTCACCTACTCTGACCATCTCATACAGCCGCAACAGCTACTCTGTGGCTAATGTTTTCAGCTCTGGGTCAATCCTGCCTGGAACTAGAGCAGTACTCCATATTACAAAGTGTGGGCCTGCTGTAACTCAATGGTGCGGTTCCTACCCGTTCACCCGCTTTCCCTTGCACGAAGCATACTCTGAGGGAGAGAAGCCAGTGGGGTGAGGGGTATGTCCAGTGGGCCCAAGCCTGCCTGACTCTTCAACAATAGTGGAAAACTGCAGTGGGCCTGCTGTAACTCAATGGTGCTGTTCCTACTAAGCCTTACCCTTTCACCCGCTTTCCCTTGCACAAAGCATACTCTGAGGGAGAGAAGCCAGTGGGGTGAGGGGTATGTCCAGTGGGGCCAAGCCTGCCTGGCTCTTCAACAATGGTGGCAAACTGCCTGGCCCCACAACAATGGTGGCAAACCGCCGTGGACATTATGTAATGTGGCCAATGTGGTGTGTGTAATGGCATTTATGGTAAGGTATATACAATAAATATGTTTTTGTCAGAAGTGAATTAAAATATTTTACTACTTATTACAATACAGTAATATAATAAAAAGTATACTTGCCTTCCATCAGTTGCCGCATGGCTTGAACATAATGAGGCCTCTGCCTCTTCAGATCAGACCACTGTCTCTGGAGGGTAGAGACAGTGGTATGGTAGCCGAAGCGGCGCAGGAGCTGGCGCTGGAGCCCCTCCATAATCCTGAGCTTTTGGCGCCGCACATGATAGGTGCCAGGGGGGAAATCATCGTACCCCCTGGCCAGGAGGTACTGTGTGGCATACATCTGCCTTACAGAACTCGCCATTGTGCAGGCAGAAGGTTCCGGTTCCTAGTTTTTACGAAAATCTTCGTTTTTACGGAAATCCCCGTTTTTACGGAAATCCTCGTATTTTCGAAAATACCGTTTTTTAAAATTCACGCTGGCGGACTGTAATTTTTAGCTATTGTAGGCATTGATACGTGTTTCTAAGGTCATTACCCAGGTCCCTGAGTGATTAAGTGTACGTTACCAAGGCTATTTAGACCACTTTTAATGCGGATTTTGCCGAACTTTCATTTTAATACGTTTTAACGGGTACGCTCGCGGATTTTCGAATTTACGGATTTTTCTGAAAATCCGCGGATCCTCGCGCGGACCGGATTTTTCGAAGTTCGGACATCTCTACTTAAGATTTCAAGCCTTCACACATTAACCAATTATATTTGAATATTTTATTAAAATATGATTGGTTAATGTGTGATCATATGATTGATAGGATTGAAATCTTAACCAATATTATTTGAATGGAATATTATTTGAATAGAATCGGTGGCAACATTGGCTAAGTCGGTGTCACCGGTGACGTTGGTGAAGAAAGGACCTGTAAAGGTCCTTTTTAGGACCAGGGGTTGTCCCGGTTTCGAGTTGCAAGACCCCCTTATGAGAGACTTATTAGAGCCACAAGGGCTCTTCCAAGAGCCAATGGGGGTCCTGGTTTCGAGCTGCAGAACCCTCAAGTTGCAGGACCCCTTAAGCCCCAAAGGGCACTTGTCAGAGCCATAAGGCCACTTCTAAGTGGCGCCAATGGACTTATAAGTGCCAGGGTGGGGGGTCCCCATTTGACCTGCGGGACCCATTAAACCCCAAAAGGCACTTTGGCCCCCTGCTGACGGCATGCCCCCTGGTTGTGAGCTGTGGGCCCCCACCCCCAGCATTGCGCCTCACCAGTGCCGGAGGTGCGGCCCCTCCATTCGGCAGAGGTGGAGCTGCACCCCCACCCACAAGCGCCAGAGGTAAATACCCCCCAGAGGTTAAGGTGTGGCCCCCACACTCACTCAGCGGAGGTGCATCCACCCCACCTGGCAGAGGTGTGGCCCCCCCAGCAAGCACAGCACTCAGCCGTTTCCGCCACTTCAAAGTTGGCGAATTAAAACTGCCAAACTTATTGCAAGAAAGCCGTTACCACTGCTTTATAAATATGACCAAGTGGTAACGGCTGCAATGTTTGCAAATTGCCAAAAAGCCAATTGTGGAGATCTTAATTTCCGCTGCCAGAATCTAATTTTGGCGAAAACAGCGGTGGAACGTTACTGCTCGTTATAAATATGCCCCTAGTTCTTTTAATGATTTACCATTCTGAATTGTCATATGTGACATGGCTTTAATCTTTAAACAATAAACCACTGGACTCCAGTTTTCTGCCAAATAATTTTATTGAATTCATTGTTACCATGTACACCTTTATCAGGACATCATATAAACCATTATAATCTAAAGCTGGGTACACACTGTTAGTTCCTTCTTCTTGACCGGCCATTCAGCACTTCTGACCAGTTGGGCAAGAGGAAGGACTGGCGGTTGCAGCAAAAATAGCCACGACCAAGCATGCGGGCCATGGGCGACCGCACTATCGGCCGTGGTTTTCGGACATGTCCGATTGTACATTTGTCCGATTCAGACAAATGAACGGTTGACTCTGAAAAACCATGCAATTATTTCGGCCTGATGAATAATTTGGCTGACAATCACGTGTATAGTGTCTCCCTCAGACATCACTTAGTGATCCTTCTTGTCTGATTGAAAATCAATATTGGGGAGTCCTGGGGGAGGGCTCTAGCCGACACTCCCTTCTCCAGTACATTTAAAGTTATATGTATATATTGGAGCAAACTTGGCCTTTTTTTACATGAAAAGTCATCAGAGTTTATAAAGTGAACTGGGATGTAAAATAACTGTAGCCAAAAGTAAAAAAGTCACTTGGCTGATATCTACTAAACCACACCCAGCTAATGTGTTTCAGCATTTTTACTTTCACATCTTTTTCTTCCTCTTTCTTACAATGGCCGCTGCCGATCTGACTGCAGAACAAACCTGCTTTATCTGTTACATCATCTACAATGATCCATTTATGTTGGAGTGTGGACATTCAATCTGTAAAGACTGTTTTCAAGGCATCATGATGGATACCTCTTATATTACCAATGGAATACCTACCTGCCCTAAATGCCAGACTCATTTACAGGATCCTCCTGTGCTGTTACGAAACATGGATGCTGAAAATCCGAATGAAACTTCATCTAGTTCTCAGCAAATAGACTTAAAGTCACAGGTCCTTTGCAGTTACTGTTTGGACTTTTCAGAACTAGCTGTCAGGACTTGTCTACATTGTGATGCATCTTTGTGTGAATTACACCTGAGAATTCATAACAAATCAGCAAAACATGTCCTAGTTCACCCAGCTGCCCCCCTGGAAAACCGGAGGTGTTCTGTTCACCAGGCATCTGTTAAGTATGTTTGCACTGAAGATGGGGCATATATGTGTATGAAATGCTGCATTGTGGGAGAGCATAAGGACCACAAAGTGGAAAACATAAACACCTTGGCAGATGAAAAAAAGAAAAAGTTGAAAGATATTGTGAGGAAAATCATGTTACAGAGAGATTACACAGAGAAAAGACTTCAAAGCATACAGAGTTGGATGGAAACAGTCAAAATGGCAATTCATCCAGAAAGCCAAGTGTCTGACCATTTCTCTGTGATCAGAAATCAGCTGGGGGCCACAGAGAACGACATAGTAAGAGAAGTCAATAGACAGAGAGAGAATATTTTTTTCCATAAAGATATCCTAGAGTTCAAAGAAAGGATTGAAGGGCTCTCCAGGAAAATCAAGTATTTAGAGGGCACGTGTGATGAAACTGATCCTTTAACAGTCTTGCAAAACTGCAAATCTCTCCATGCCAGTACTTGGGACAAGGAAAATGGAAACACTGAGGATATATTCAAAGATGAAGAGGACATGGGTGCGTTACAACCAAATGCCCAGACTATGACCGAGTTAGGGGATGTGCTGATATCTATCAGTTTACAAAAGGCATTTACTAACATACTTACTGATCTAAGGAAAGCATTTGGTGCCTATGCAGATATATGGCTGGATGTAGACACAGCTGCTAATAATGTTGCAATTTCATTTGACTTGAGAAAAGCTTGGTGTACGAGCTCTAGCCAGCTTCGTGCAGATACATTAAAGAGGTTTGGGTTCTGTCAGGTCCTTAGCCTGCAGAATTTCATGTCAGGACAACATTACTGGGAAGTGGAAACAAGTGAATCTGGTTATTGGAGGGTAGGGGTGGCTTATCCAGGTTTAGAAAAAAAAGGTTATCAATGTCTTTTGGGGCAAAATGACAAGTCTTGGTGCATGCAGATGAATGACAAAAAATACCATGTGATTCATGGCTCAAAACGGAATCCTGTCTATCCAGAAGGTACCCTAAAGATATTAGGATTACACCTGAACTATACGACTGGTCAGCTATCTTTCTATCAGTTATGTGATTCAGTCATTCACCTGCATACCTTTACCGCCACCTTCATTGAGCCTCTTTATGGTGCATTCTTCGTTGGTATAAATGGTTGGGTCAGAATTAGAAGTGCAGAAAAATATTTCTAAGTTTAGAGATTTCTAAGTTTTGTAAACATTAGTTTCCAGCCATGGTTTTATTTATTTTTTACCCATAATTCTCTTCTTAAAGCCCACCTATCATTTAGATAATGCTAATACAATGTATTGTATAGTGCATGGCCAATTTAAGGAGGGTAAGATGTCACTAGGACATGATCAGAAGAATGAGCAGCAAATGAAATCTTAGGCAATATATTCTATAGATCCCTGTTTTGTGTATAATATTGCAGATTACCAGAGGAGTCTCTGCCATGAGGTGACCTGAGACACGATTTTAATGAGAAAAATCATATTCAACCATTGAAACTCAGATTGACTCTAAACCAGGTTTGGGGGAAACCTACAATCCATCCCTACTAATGAAATGTGCATATAGGACTGTATGTCCAAATAGAGTATCATTATTGTAAGGGTAAACATGGGATTTTGGCTTTGTGGAAATATATTATCACCACTGCATTTAAATACACTGGCAAGTGTGAAACTGTACAGTAATGTCAGACTATAGCTCTCATTAGGCCTAAGTTGTTCTCGCACAGTGCTTGTCACCTCTTATCACCTTCAATAGATACTTAATGTGAAATACCCTCCCCATTACACATTCACTGTAATATGTAATATGGACAATTAAGTCACATTGCTAAGTGTTGAATCCTGTGATTTCCAAACAGGAAATGAAATGACAGGCAGAGTATATAGTTCTCAGAAAGAGGAAGGATTTACAGTAGATTTGTTCCTACATAAACCAGAAATAAAGTGCAAAAAAACAAATAGTAAGCAAATTACTTTTTAAATTATCAGATCTGCCCGGATGTGTATTGCTTCTTTAAAGGGCATGATCATCCCTAAAGTGAAAAATATTTATAGATTGCCCCCCAGAAATCAATACCATAATAGGCAGAAAGCTGACAGATAAATAGCTAACCTTCCTCTACCCTCTGCCTCTCAAAAGGTTTCTGTCTCCTCTCCACGCTCTTTTACTGGCTTGCACATGCTCAAAGTAGGCAACTAGTTTTATATCATTTAGTCATTGGCTGTGATGTCAACTGCCACATCCATAACAAATAACTGCTAACTAAAAGAACCAGGATACAGAGGGATAACAGAGCATTGCAGGTTACTACTACTCCCCTCAGCTTTCTATCACAGTTTTGGGGTCTGGGGTAGGGGGAGAATTTCCAATATAGAATTTTTCATTTGAGGTGTGGACTTTTACTGTAAAGAAGATCTAAATCTTAAAGAACAAGTCCACCCCTCAAATAATAGGTAAATCGCCACAACCCAAAAATCTAATAGTTTGAAAATATGAGACTAACCTGAAATGTGATCTTTAAATACAGAAAAATACTAAAATGTCTGGACAGCTCTTTTTTCCTGTATTTAAAGATTATATATGTGGGAGAGAGGTGGCCAACATTTTGTTGTAACCTCAAATGTGGCATATTGTTGTGTTACCCATCTTTCTGCTTCCTGGTTATTCCAGTTATGAATGTAAAAGATGACATCACAGCCGATGACTGAATGCTATTCCCCAAGCTTTGCGCATGTGCAACATTTGCGCATGTGCAAGCTCATTAAAAGCTCAGAAAGATAGGAGAGAAACCTTTTGAGAGGCAGAGGAAAGGGGGAGAAGAGCATTTCACTGCATAGAATGTAAGTCCTACATCACCTTTCAAACTACTGCAGTTTTGGGGTCACATATCAATAAACACTTTTTCATTTGAGAGGTGGAGAATTAAAGACCCAATATCACCCCCTACATTGATAATACCCAGGGTGAGAACTTAAAAGGCTAGCTTCTCATCCCTGGGTTACATCTAGATGTGGCATACTGGCACAGTCTTCGACAGCCAGATATCCTACATCTAGCTGGAACCCAGGGGTTAAAGTCCTCATCCTGGGAAAAGACACGGGAGAAGGGTGACTTGTGGGGTTTTACTTCACTGTAATTTGCCTTTAAATTTTAGGAAGATCGGTCAGCAATGTTCCTTAATCAAAACAGATATTCTGTTTACTGTGGAATAGGGGAACTGACATGACTAGTGTCCTACTCTCACTGGGGTTTGTGGGTGTGACATGTTCTCAGTCTAGCACCCCCTGCTGTTTAATAGAGGGAGCACATCTTCCTGAGATTGATGATGTCGGTTTCCCAGCATAATGGGAACCCCCCCCCTAAAAAAACTTATGACAGTATAAAGCTGCAGTGCAGAATGCTGGATTGCTGCAGTATAATCTTTAAGAACAAAAAAAAAGCTAATATGAAAAAACAATTTACTTTGTATGCTTAAAAAAATTGTTAGGTAATGTCCATAGAACCTTTATAATCATATCCCTTTCTTCCATGTTATACTCGTTCCTTCTAAAATGAATCTCTATAACAGGGCACAAAGCTCTGTAATACGAATGTTGATAAAACCGTCATTCACACGTCAAAAAAAAAACTACAATAAATTAAAGAAAATGTCCCAGTGACCTCACTTCCTTCCTTCCAGGTTCCATATTTGTCAGTTTAATATGAGATGTATTATTTATGTGCAATGTGCTAATTAGTATCCATTGCTAGAACTCATTCTACATAGATATCTCATTCTACATAGATATATCATTCTGCATAGATATCTCATTCTACATAGATATATCATTCTACATAGATATATCATTCTACATAGATATCTCATTCTGCATAGATATCTCATTCTGCATAGATACCTCATTCTACATAGATATCTCATTCTACATAGATATCTCATTCTGCATAGATATCTCATTCTACATAGATATATCATTCTGCATAGATATCTCATTCTGCATAGATATCTCATTCCTGTTCAGATAGACTGCATAGATTCAATTCTGCATATCGCGTGATCTGCAGTCTATAAACAGCACGGGGGCGGACGATTCACGCGAACACACACGGTTACCTGGTCGCAAAAGTAAAACATCACGTCGTCGCCAGTCTGCTGCGTGGTCGCAACAGCCCATAGATAAAGTACAGTGTCTCTATGTCGGCCATAGATAGCTCATCATCCGCATAGATATCCTTCTGCATAGATAGCTCATCGCAATAATGTTTATCTATATCGATATCTGGCATGATCAGGTGTGACGCCTCATGCTACCTGCAGCAGGAGTCATGCGCTAAGTGTGTGCTCTCAGTCTACAGCCCTTCGAGACTTCGGTACCTGCCCCATGCTACAGCATAATTTCCCACACGCTGATAACAGGCTTAGTAGTCAAAATGTCAGGCTCTAAAATGCAGCAATATCACGCGTAACAAGGCTCAGTGCGTAGACCCTCTCTCAAGTTCTACATAGACAGCGCATTCACATAATGCGCATTCTGCATAGATACGCGAATTGCATAGATATCCGTAGTCCATTCTGGCATAGATGATCTCACTCCTCCTGCCACCAGATAAAACATACACAAGAAGAAAACTCTATCCACAAGAGGGTTATAGGCTCTCGCTTCGGGCCGAAAAACCTCTTACGTGAGAACCTCTGGAATAATCGTAGACACTGCTGGAAGCAGACAAAAAGACCGCTACATACGAAACACTACACATTCACAAGTACCAAAACCAGCATAAGAAAGCCCAAAGAACCATAGTCCTGTTTCCGCCCCAACATAGCAGTACAGGTTTACTCCGGATCAAAAGTTGAACACTGAGAGATACAAAACAAGATAACTAGATATAATTACGATTGCGCCGACTATCATATGATATACAAGTGCAAAGTCGTGATTAGTTATCTATCTAAAGTTCCCAATGAAAAGGAATCCAGAGATATATATAGTCAGGGTATAATGCACTAGCCCCAGAGGTAAATGGTGGTAACCCACAAAATCCAACCGTAACGCTTGTCAATCTCACTACATAGTATCGACGCACGGGTGGATGCTAAGTTGACTATGTGCCAAAACAACTATTAATCACCCATTCAAAGCGCGCTATCCCAGGCTGGAAACGAGTATTACACTGCACTGTTGGGCATCAATATTCTCTGGGGATGGCTAAGTGTATGTGCCAAAAATATTAATCACAGGTAAGTATCTGCATAAAATGCTCAGATATTCTCTGGTGCATGTGCATACGTATAGAGAAAACAGTACATATATATAACACTAGCCAGTGAGAGCATATATACTTATCTATCTGGTATATGTATAATATATTAGCATGCAGAATGAGACATACGGAAGACAGTCAGACGCATTTCGCTCACTAAGTGAGCTTTCTCAATGGCGTACAGATGCCTGGTAACCGCGCGGTTAAAATGAAGTGTAAATCTCGCGAGAGCAAGATGGCTCATATGCTGATATATTATACATATACCAGATAGATAAGTATATATGCTCTCACTGGCTAGTGTTATATATATGTACTGTTTTCTCTATACTTATGCACATGCACCAGAGAATATTTGAGCATTTTATGCAGATACTTACCTGTGATTAATATTTTTGGCACATACACTTAGCCAATCCGTCATATATGTAGTAGATATATTATTTGGATTGTGTGGGTTACACTATACCTTGGGGCTAGTGCTATACCTGAATATATATATATATATCTTGGATTCCATTTTATTGGGAATTGATATAACTATCACTTTGTACTTTATACATATGATAGTGCAATATATTTATCTTTTGTTTGAATCCTATTTTGATATACTTCCAGCGTATTTGCACTTTACTCCAGATACATTACCTGATACTGTTGGGGAAACAGGACTATGGTTCTTTGGGATTTCTTAGATGTTTTAGATGTTTTTAGTATGTATTTTTTTCTGCCCATAACAGTATACAATAAGGGTTTTATACATACTGTGATAGAGTGCCATAGGTTTTTCTTTGTGTATGTTTTATATCATCTTTTCACTATAGAGACTCTAGTATCTTCATGGCATTTCTATCTAGTGCCCTAACATTTTTCTATTCTAATTCTGCATGGATACCTCATTCTACATGAATATCTCATTCTGTATGGATATCTCATTCTGCATGGACATCTCATTCTGCATGGATTGAGATATCTATGCAGAATGAGATATCTTTGCAAAATGAGCTTTCTATGCAGAATGAGATATCTATGCAGAAAGCTCATTCTACATAGATAGCTCATTTTGCAAAGATATCTCATTCTGCATGGATAATTCACTCTGCATGGATACCTCATTCTGCATGGATACCTCATTCTGATGGATACCTCATTCTGCATGGATACCTCATTCTGCCTGGATAGCTCATTCTGTATAGATATCTCATTCTGCATGGATAGCTTATTCTGCATAGATATCTCATTCTGCATAGATATCTCATTCTGCATAGATATCTCATTCTGCATAGATATCTCATTCTGCATGGATACCTCATTCTGCATAGATACCTCATTTGCATAGATACCTCATTCTGCATAGATATTCATTCTGCATCGATATCTCATTCTGCAAAGATATCTCATTCTGCATAGATAATTCACTCTGCATGGTTAGCTCATTCTGCATGGATACCTTATTCTGCATAGATATCTCATTCTGCATAGATATCTCATTCTGCGTGGATTGGGATATCTATGCAGAATGAGATATTTATGCAGAATAAGATATCTATGCAGAATGAGATATCTTTGCAAAATGAGCTTTCTATGCAGAATGAAATATCTATGCAGAAAGCTCATTCTACATAGATATCTCATTCTGCATAGATAATTCACTCTGCATGGATATCTCATTCTGCATGGATATCTCATTCTGCATGGATACCTCATTCTGCATGGATACCTCATTCTGCATAGAAATCTCATTCTGCATAGAAATCTCATTCTGCATAGAAATCTCATTCTGCATGGATAGCTCATTCTGCATAGAAATCTCATTCTGCATGGATGGCTCATTCTGCATGGATAGCTCATTCTGCATGGATATCTCATTCTGCATGGATATCTCATTCTGCATAGATATCTCATTCTGCATAGATATCTCATTCTGCATGGATATCTCATTCTGCGTAGATATCTCATGGATATCTCATTCTGCATAGATAGCTCATTCTGCATAGATAGCTCATTCTGCATAGATAGCTCATTCTGCATGGTTAGCTCATTACAGATATCTCATTCTGCATGGTTAGCTCATTACAGATATCTCATTCTGCACAGATATCTCATTCTGCACGGATATCTCATTCTACATGGATACCTCATTCTGCATAGATATCTCATTCTGCATGGATAGCTCATTCTGTGTAGATATCTCATTCTGCATGTATAAATAGCTCATTCTGCATGGACAGCATAGATAGCTCATTCTGCATGGATAGCTCATTCTGTATAAATAGCTCATTCTGCATGGACAGCTCATTCTGCATGGATAGATTAGATGGCTCATTCTGCATAGATAGCTCATTCTGCATGGAAAGCTTATTGTAGATAGTTCATTCCACATGGATAGCTCATTCTGCATGGATATCATGGATAGCTCATTCTGCATAGCTAGCACATTCTGCATGGATAGCTCATTCTGCATAGATAGCACATTCTGCATGGATAGCATAGATAGCTCATTCTGCATGGATATCATGGGTAGCTCATTCTGCATAGATAGCACATTCTGCATGGATAGCTCATTCTGCATAGATAGCACATTCTGCATGGATAGCTCATTCTGTATAGATAGCACATTCTGCATGGATAGCTCATTCTGCATAGATAGCACATTCTGCATGGATAGCATAGACCGCTCATTCTGCATAGATAGCACATTCTGCATTGATATCATGGATAGCTCATTCTGCATAGATAGCACATTCTGCATGGATAGCATGGATAGCTCATTCTGCATAGATAGCACATTCTGCGTGGATAGCATGGATAGCTCATTCTGCATAGATAGCACATTCTGCATGGATAGCATAGATAGCTCATTTTGCATGGATAGTTTATTCTACTTTGATGGCTAATTATGCATGGACAGATAACTCATATCTAATTCTGCATGGATAGCATACTGTAGAAGGTTCATTAATATTTATCCCATCAGCACGTCTTTATGACTGTGGGGGAAACCGGAATACCCAGAGGAAACCAACGCAAGCACGGGGAGAACATACAAACTCCTTGCAGTTGTGTCCAAGGGAGGATTCGAACTCCGGACTTCACTGCTGCAAGGCATCAGTGTTAACCACTGAGCCACCATACTGTTCTAATACACACAAATATGCTTAAATGCCTAAAACGGACTGTTTTTTAAGTACAAAAAGAATAAAATATCCTTTCATTTACATGCACTTCTCACTGAAGTCTTATGAGTGCCATCTTGTGTATTTTTTGTAGTATTGCAGGATTTCCTTTTTCTGCTTTACCTTATTAATAAACGGTGTGGAGATTTAATACTGCAAATCTGCGAGTCTTACCTTTCCACAATCTCAAGCTACAATATCGGATGTAAACACGTCCAGTACTGCATCGCGGGATTGTAGCAAGGTAAGACATGCCGCTTACCATACTGTGCGGTCCCCTATAATACCACATTAACAGGGAGCCGCACAAGTGCTTTGGGTGAATCTATTTAATGACAGGGATCAACTGTAGTAAATAGGCTAGCGTCGGCTGTGTTAGTGCCGGTAATGAATTGGCTAGTGCGACTTTATCCCTAAAAAAGAGCATTGTGGACGCCTGTAAATCCGTTTCAAAGTTTCATGCTAAGAGGGTTGTGTGGGTTTTGCATTTATTTTTACCTATGTTGAATCTCCCTGCGTGTGTGTGTAACTCTTAGCACATTATAATTTTCAACTGCATCCAACAACTCAAAACAGCCGTCACATTTCTAAACTCTGAGGAGAGACTTTTGTTAACGGTTTATTTTGAAGACTCATCTTGAAGCTAAAATTACATAATACGTTAACCTTTTACTGTGGTTGAGTGGAAGTGTGCAAGGCTGATCCAATCCCAGGTGAATAAAGGAAACCCCTAGAACTATGCTGTAGGGTGTTTTTATTGGTGTATATGGAGCATCATCTAGACAGCGTATTTCTTACTGTTTTTTTTTTTTTTTTTTATTAATATTTTGACATTTGTTAAAGGGCAAGTCCAGCCTGAAAACAAGTAACTTTTAAAGGGCATGTGCACCCTTATAAAAATTTTTTGACATATGATAATATACCTTCCCCCGGCCCCAACCGCTATAAAAGATTCTCAAGAAAGTACCCCGATCTTTACAATCCTTCCCTCTCTCCTCCGCCACACTGCCCGGCTTTATGCTTGCAAGAGACACTGCAAGCAGGGGGCGGGACTGGATGCCGCATCTGTGATTGGCTGAGAGGCAGCCAATCAAGGACGCAGCTGCTGGCTGCTCAGAATGCCGGGGGAGTGAGGGAAGGTAAGTAGAGTTTGGGGGACATTCTTAAAAATCTTTTAGAGCGGTTGTGGCTGGGGAAGGTATACTAATATATGGCGAAGGGTTTTTATGGTAGGGGGAGGGATCGCTAAACGGGAGGGAGAGGGAGGTGGGGGGAGGCCTGAAGTGCACATGCCAAACTTCTCCTGGAGGGGAGACAGGAGGCAGAGTCCTATATGGACTCTGCTATCCTCCTGGTGGCCAGTTTTTGGGACTTTGGGGGGAATTACTGGAGAACCATTTGGAGCTGGGATGTGAGGTAAGTATTTTATTACACTACAGAGTGGGGCCAGTATGGGGTTTAGTTATAGTTTTGGGGGTTGACATGCCCTTTAAAATGCTTATTACCCCCCAAAACCTCACTTTCGCAAGGTTCCTAAAGATCCCCCAGAACTTACCTGACCCGGTCCCTCGCCGTCTATTCCATGCCCCCTGCTCCTGTTTCAAGCTCGTTGTGAGCAAAAACAGGAGCAGGGGACTTCTGCGCTGACAGCCGCTTCTCTTCCTGGTCGCGGCTGTCAGGCAATTGGGCGTGACGTCACATCGCGCCCTTACTGACAGCCGCAACCAGGAAGTGGAGTGGCTATCAGAACCAGCCGCGGAGTAGAAATGGCAAGGGACCAGGTCAGGTAAGTAAGCTCTGGGGGATCTTTGAAGTTTAGTAACCTTGTGAAAGTGAGGTTTTGGGGGGTAATAAGCATTTTAAAACCTACTTGTTTTTATGCTGCCATAACAAGGTCCACTGGAAATTCCATAGTTTTACTGTTCTCACAGTGAAAAACCCCCTCAGAACCAGAAGACTAAAATTCTTTTCTTCCAGTCTTAAGGGATGTCCATGTGTCCTCTGACATGTTCTATTGTGAACAATACCCCAGATAATTTATTGTATGGCCCGTCAATGTATTTATATGCAGTGATCATACAATCTGTCTTCATATTCAAGCTCCCCCATTCCTTTTATTTATTTACTAGACAGTTAAGCCCGTTATATAAATGGGCGCTAGACAGAGATTCTCTCTCTCTCTTTCTGCAGTTTAGAGTGGAGAGGATGTACTCGTCCGGGTCAGTGAGCTGGATTCATCTCGCTGTGGATGATCGCGCAAAGATGATTCACAGATTCACGGACGCACATTAGGGCTTTTATTATATAGGATACAGTATTTTGTTTTGGCTGCGCTCCAATTACATAAAAAGATAAAAAGAGGATAAAATAAATGAATATCAATATACATTAACATCTGATAAAACATATATAAAAGTACCCACTACAGGTTTGTACACATGTGCGATCGCAGGTGCCGACCCAGCGATGTACAATGTGTATGAATGACCGTTTCGGCCGATAATCCTGCCGCGTATGGGCACTTTATCGCTGCTTTGGTAAATGTGCAGCTTCAATAGAAAACCACAATAACAGAGCAGTAAACTTATAGTAAAACTGTCTAATATATTAGTTTAATTGGTATGTATGGTTTACTGCTTTTAGTATACCCTTAATACCTTAATATGTAATACGCAATTCCAACATGGAGCTAGAACACATGCTGGAACGCAAATGACATTTCCGATTCCAGTTAGACGGAACGCGCGAAAATAGGGTAAAAAAGAGCCACCAGAGGCTTAGACTCCAATTTGATTCCTGAGGAAGCTGCACACTTACCAAAGCAGTGAAACACATTGAATCCCTCTAGAACAAACCTAAGCTGGGCCCCTTGCATATGGGTATCCAGGGTGTTTACCAAGAGAAATATCTGTTGTATTCAGTTAGATCAACTGGACTTAAAGTTAAGTTCTTAAAATCATTTCGCTAGTCATCCGACTGGCTTTCTCAATTCAGAATGACTTGTACAAGAATCTGTTGGCAATATAAGAACCCTTGAAAGTCCTAATTAGCATATGACAGCCAGGTGTTAGGGACCTTCTGAATGCAAAGTGTGGATGCAATGATGATAAAGGGTGTTATCGAAATTGCCCAGGGTAAAGTGTCAAAACAGCTTTGTACATGGCAGACAGTTGATGTCGAAACCCCCCCCACATCAATTCATGTTTGGTTTCAATTTTCACATAAATGGCCTCCTTGACACCTCTCTTGAACCAGTCGTGTTCTTTTGCCAAAATGTTGACATTACAATCTTCAGAATCTTCACTTTAAGTAAATAGCTTTCTTTAAAGTGGAAAATATTTTGGTGAGCTTTTTATGTTTGAGATTGTGTAGAGGAGGCATCAGATGAAACAGCAGTCAATCATTGGTTGTGATGTCAGCAGTAACTGCATTGAGGGTGGGGCTAGCTTAGTCTGCCAGAATGGGGACAATAAATATTCTTAAATAACTGGTTAGTAATGCAGGTAATAAAGTGCAAAATATATCAGTTGGAGTTGGGGGCAGGTAACTGACTATTGACCATTTCTTTTGTTTTACAGGTAAACATTCCCTTTAAGGGAAAAAGGTGCAAAAATGGTTTATAAAGCAGCATAATTTTGCCACTTCATAATGTAATTTATGTTGGATTTTCAAGTTTAATCTACTTGTCAACACGATGCATCGGAATTTTGCTGCTTTACAAACTCAGCAACAATTTTAACATGTTCAGCAATGGCAGCAAATTTCTGCTCCTTTATAGAATAAGTTTTGGCCTTATAGAAGAAGTTCACCCTAACCACATTAGACTTTGCAACTGCAGATTAAAACAATGCACCTCTTACATCCAGGTCATGGGGGTAAGGGGAGGGCTTTCTGTTGGAAAAGATTTTATTGAATTCAAGCAAGTATCTCTTTAATTAGGAATGGCAGGATAACAAGTGATACATCTTTTCCTTGAATGATCTAATATTTAAACTTCCCCTTTACTCTTTTTTTTGACATAATAGAGTATTGTGTATATTATATTAATGTAAAATAAATTAGAGCTTTGGTGGTTAAGAAGATCGCTAAGAAAGTCAGCATTTGAATATGATAACCCTATGCAAATATGTCAGGCTGGGAGCACATGAACCTTTCTCCCTTGGCTGCTGTGCTGTGCTCGGGTTTGTAACAATGTATCAGATCATGACCCTTTTTCCCTTGGCTGCTGTGCTGTGCTGTGATCGGGTTTGTAACAATGTATCAGATCATGAACCTTTCTCCCTTGGCTGCCATGCTGTGCTCGGGTTTGTAACAATGTATCAGATCATGAACCTTTCTCCCTTGGCTGCTGTGCTGTGCTCGGGTTTGTAACAATGTATCAGATCATGAACCTTTCTCCCTTGGCTGCTGTGCTCGGGATTGTAACAATGTATCAGATCAGGATCAGGGAACAGCTCTGAATGTTCTGTAAGTGATTTAGCTGCAGGGACACTACCTGTGTGTGTTTGATGGAGGCAGAAATCCTGGACAAATAGAAGTTTATGTGAAATTCTGTCTAGACCCCAGATATTTCATTAAAAAAGAGGACAAATCTGGGATTTCCCTGATGTCTGGAAACCCAACCTGTGGTAATATAATGGGTAACCATGGGTTTTACACTTATTTTACAGTGGGCGTGCACTTTTAGAAAGAGCACAGTGCACCCAATACAATGCAGTTTTGGTTTTATTTTTGCACTACATATTAAAGGTTTATTACATAGCAACATGCATTAGTAATTGAGGTTGACTAAAGACATACGTCCATCTAATCCAACCTTTACACCCTCCTCTTTTACCCTACTTTAACAGTTGATCCAGAGAATGGCAAAATTCCTTCCTGAATCCAAATTAAAAGTATCCCTGGATTAATCAGAACTACAGTATATATATTAATACGGTATTAATTCAGAATTTTTTAGTTTTAGAAATTCATCCAGTTCAGGTGTAACCCTTAAGGTTACACTCCAGCTGACAAAATCAAATTTGTCAGCTATTCTGTCTTTACCAGTAGGTGTCACTGTTTCTTTAATGGTTCTTTATAAATCCCCCCTATCTGGAATTAAAACTTCTGGCACTCCTGGTTTTCTAGCAGGATATAGTGCATTCCAAGGCCATGTGGGGGGGGGGGGGGGGGGAGAAAAAAAAAACTTCCTGTCTCTAGAAAGGAAAAGAAAGCTTCAAGGAGGCACCTGAGACTTTCAGGAGAGGTAAGACCCTGGCCAGTATAGCCTGTTATAGGGGTGGGTGAGCACCCACTTAGTGCCAGTTAGGATAGCTGAGCAGACCAAAGCGGGGTTAGTACCCTGGTAGATGCCTGGCAGCCAAGCACAGGGCTCTGAGAGCTAAGAAGGGTTTATTCTTTCAGAGGATCCACATTCCACTGATGTATCAGGGAGATTTAATAAAAGTTTTATTGTTAAAAATGGTGCTAATTTTGCCTCAGCCAATCAGATTTTAGATTTCAAATGTTAAATAAGATCTGATTGGTTGGGGCAAAATTAGCATAATTTTTAACAATAAGAACTTTTATTGAATCTCCCTGATAGTGTCCAGCAGCCATTTTGGTTGGCGAGATCTTGTTCATTTTTCACTTTGTTTAGTGACACTTTGATATTATATTTATTATACTATACTATACTATACTATACTATATTATATTATATTATAAAATATATTAGTCCTGCTACATTTCTGCTGTCATAAAAAAAATATTCCATCTAAAGAATAACTGGCGCCCATTTATTATAATCTCATACAGCATTTATACATTCTGTGTGATCCTTTCATGCTAAATAGAGGGCCCTGCCCTGAGTGTGAGTCCTAGGTGTAGCCCTTGTACACTAGCCTGGCATACCCAGAGTTATATAACCCATCCTGGTACTTAACTTTAACTAAAGTGCTATACAGGTTTAAAGCTATTCAATGAACTTGCTTTTTTAATTTTTTTTTATTATTATTGAAAGCCGGACGGTGCTTTCATGTCTAACACTGCAGTGAACACACAAGTGCTCGTGCAGTGGTCAGGACCATCTCCCCCCCCCCCTTGGTTTTCCAGCCACAACTGGAATTTCCAAGAGGGGAACCTTCTGGAAGACAGGTCCACAGTTTCTAACTTCTTTTCTTCCAACCTTAAAGAATGTCCACGAGTCCTCTGATATGTCCTATTAGTGAACAATGCACCAGAGAGTTCATTGTATGGCCCATTAATATATTTGTATATATTTATTGTAAGTGATTGCACCATTGCAGGAACGTGGTGAGGTAGGAAGCACCCCATTTATTTCTGTGTTGGTGTTGGATGTGGTTATTTTGTTCATTATACAGTATTAGCATTTCCCCCTTTCAGTTTCGCTGTCTCTTTGTTGATAAAACTAGCCTGTTAACCAATGCTATGTAGTACATAGTACACATTTCCTGTGCAAGGAGCAGCTGAAGCTGTGAAATGTCCATTGTTTCAATACATATAACATAAGTTTGGTGTGTGCCAGACAGCCACAGCAGATGACTATTTTTATCTGCAGATGCCACGATCATCTATTTCCTTCAAAATAAGAAATGGATGTTTTCTTTAAAGGGGAAGTTCAGTGCAAATACATATGTTTTTCAAAAAAAAGAACAGTAGTTTTTCATCCCAATGACCTTAATCTGCCTATTCAGCATTTTGTCTGTGTATAAATAAATGCAACTGAAATACTGACTTCCTGTTTGTAGGACCCCTAGTATAGACTGTTATAGTCTTGCCCTTGACCCAGCGCCTGGGTTGATTCAGTTGCTCAGTAGAGATCTGAGCAACTTTGACCCATCCAACAGCCAATCAGTAGAAATTACTTTTAGGAACATTCCAAGGATGTGGTGCATTCTGGGAAGAAGAAGAACCATTAGACCCTGAAATGTCATCTCACTAATGTCAACAGCAGGGAACAGCAAAGGGTATGAAATCAACTGATTTTTCAAAATGGGAGAGAATATGTAGCATAACTAAAAAGGCATTACACAAACTGACAATTTAACAAATATTGTTCATTTCCACTGACCTGTCCCTTGAAATGTATCAATATGTGAAACATTAATAGAGAATTGCACTATTAGCTTTTGATGAAAGTAGCTCATCATGAATATAAAAATACCTTTCATTGGCTAACTAAAATATTAAAATACATAGGTATTACTTTAAATCCATGATGTATTTATGTAAAAGATTGTAATTCTTTTCAATTTTATCATTTGGGTAATGTTTTGCTTAGCCCTAGAGGATAAAGGTGAAATACTGTTTTTATAACACTTAACACTTGGTAAGGTAATACTCTCACTTCGGATAAATGGATTTAAAAAAATATATGTTCCTTGACACGTATATGTTTTTTTGCACAATTAATCATATATCACTTTAAGTACTGAGCTCTTCTCCTCTTAAATTCTTAATGGACATGTAAACTGTGCCATTTTTCAACTAATCACACAGTAATAAGGATTAATTACTACCAATCTTAAAGGGTATCTCCATTCATGAAAACTAATTTTTTTTCTTTCTCTTTTAAATGGAAGTAAACCATCCCTCCAACCCTCCCCCTACCTTTCCCCCCCAAATTGTCCTCCATCGCTCTGCAGCAGCTTGGGAAAGTTGTGCTAGTTCCTGGGGGTGTGTCTGTTCCTGTGCTGGGTATGCATTAGCATGCAAGTCAGTTGGCCCACTTGACTCCTGCTGTTGTTTTAGGGAAGGAAAGGAAAAAGCTGGTGCCACGCTATTCTAAGATGTGAGGGGGTTGGGGGTGTATATCAGCCAGAACTACTTATATGCATTCCCGAGATGCACGAGCACCAGAACATCACTAGTCACCATGGGAACGCTTACATTCCCTTTGGCTTCCAGCGCTTACTGCGCATGTGCGAATGGAGCATGAACGTCGGCTACTGCACTCGCAGGAGGGCGTGCATAATGGGGGGAGTTATGTCCTGCACAGTGTTCCGGATTACAAAGATAGATTACTTGCATCAGAGAGTAGCTTGGAGGCTGATATCACAGGTACATGGAACTCTTACTATGACACATCAATAGAAGCAAAGTTGTGTGGAGGTGCCATTTAAATCTGCCTTTTCTTCTCTGACCTTCCTATGCCTTGTTTTTTAAGCTCTGGGAGTTTTACTATTTAAAGGGGGCAGGGCCCTGCTTGTCAATTAAAGGAACACTAAACTTAAAAAAAACAAGTATTTCCATCCATTTCTATTATTCACAGGGAGGTGAGAATGCTTATTCCCACCTCCCTGTGAATAATAGTTTGCTCAGGGGATCTGGAACTTACCTTACCGTGCTCCTCTCGCAAGCCGCTCCTTCACTGACAGCTGGTTTGGTTTCCGGGAGTTCGGTTCAGGTCTTTAAAACAGCGTATCGTGTGTATGTTTCATTCATATGCACTGTCAGCTGTTTTTAAGCAGTAGGTTGTGGGATTGTGGTGGGCCCTACTACTGTCTGGTGGGGGCGGTTGTTACGCCACTGCACCCAGGCCCTCCCCCTGGCACACTTCATGTAGAAACTATCCACTAAAAGTAAAGCTTATTTCTCTGTCACTGTATGGCTAATTGATTCAGCATTAAAGGATTAGTTCACTTAAAAAGTGAACTATTACTTAAATGTATTGATTGAAGACTGGGAGGTTAAGGAGCTATGCTTTACCTAACATTCTTCAATCAATTGAGCAGAAGCGACAGATAAAGAAAGATATTTACCTTACACGAGATCCTCCACTGCAATAATAGCAATAATGCACGCTATAGTTACTTTAAACAGGAAGCGGTTGGGAATTTTCACTGAACTATTCAGTGAGCCATTCCTTTAAGATCAGGAAAAGGAATGAGCATTATCTGTTGCTCTGTGCTTATTCTGTGCCTGCAGCTAACACCCAATCCTGCAGTTAGCTTCTGTCTCAATGTAGCACTGTACCTATATAAATCATTTACAAAGTCCCCACACCCCACACAAGTCAAAATCCTACAGCTAAAAGAAAATCTTACTTCATTCAAGCAGTGATTACAGCTCCCAGTGCTGCTCCCATAGAAAAGCAGTTTCACTTTCACTATAACACAAAAATCATTGGGTGATTGCTATTGGCTGTAGTAGGGCACAGATCATCTCCACTGCACATGCTCCACACTCTAGCTGTGCTTAAGTTTTGGAAGGGGGTGGATACATAGAGAGGAGAAATGCATAATAACTAGGAGAGAGCTGAACAACACACAAGGAGATCTACTGTAGTGACAAGGAGCACACTGAGAGCAAAAAGGGATCACGTTCCTGGCAGCACTAACAATATAGAAAAGGATAAAGGCAAGTTATTTTTTTCAGTGTTACTTTGGTTATTTTTTTCATTTTAGTGTTATTTTGAATGAATTGGCCCTAAGGGTAGGGGGAAGAGGATTGTACCTACCCATTTTTTAAAAAAAAGTGCCACTTCTGGTTCACTAGAGTGACTGTATCTTTGCTTACAATTATTAGTGACTATAGATGGAGTTATACAAACAAATAACCGCTTAATCCATATTTATAAAATACTTTCCCTAAATGATTTTATCATTCATTTAAGACTTTCTGTTGGGATGATTTTACCCTTAGTGTTAAAATTATCAATAAATGTGTCAATTTCCACCATGTGAGTCATAGAATACTTAACTGTACCATCACAATAATAGACAGCAATTTCCATTTAATAAGGTGATTTATTTTAAAGAAATTTGCAGGTTTGCACAAGTCATTTTTTTTGCCACATCATTTCCTGGGCATAAAGAAATTTCCTACATAGAAACATGGCAACAAACATCATCAGTTTAATTAATTCCTGATTAAGGATTTCACCATGATTAAATTAATCATCAAAGTCACCTGTAGGCTAAAGAAATAAACCATCCAATTATCACGCAATCATGTATACTTATTATCACCTCTATGTATAATCTGTACCTTATGTGCCAAACAAATAAACATGTTTTATTGCCTTTTATCCAATTAAGGTCTAGGTAATTATTTGTTATTATAACATGTAATAAAGGTTTGTAGACCAAGTTTCATAGCACAAATGATCTTTGCATCAAGTGTAATGCAGCATATGTTTATTTACAGCTTAAAGGAGAATGAAAGTCCCAATAATAAAGTAAATTCAGGTAATTTCTCAAAGGAGAACAATAGTGCATATAAAGTTTATTGTGCTAAAAGTAGTGCAAACTTGATATTAAATCGCGTGAGCTGGATGCATGGGTGTGTTTTGCATAACCCGCGCATCTGGCACTGCTCTGGTTAAATGAGCCGGTATATGCTGTAGCTCCTCAATGAAACAATATTGGGAGATGAGAATAATTCCACCCTACCTTCCTGCCCAAGGTATTTTTCATTTTTAAAAAGTAAATTTTTACAGTATAGTTGTCCTTTAACACCCACTACAATAATATACTGTAAATGCTTCTTTTCTTCCTGTTTTCCATGGTCTTTTGCTGGTGGTGATGTAATCCCCATTCAAGTCTTTGGCTATAGTGTCAAATAAAGATTTGGCACACAGTGAGGTGCAATTAGAAGCAGAGGACCTAGTGAAGAAGAAGAAGGGCTGTTTATATTTGGAATCCAAAGGTTGCAAATGTAGCAGTTTGTATCACAGAGAATTACCTGAACTTAATTTATTATTAGTCTTTAATCATTTAGGGTTATTTATTCCCCTTAGTACTGCTTTTGTGATCATTTAAAGGGCATGTCCACCTCTGTTTTGGAGATTTTCTGTAGTTTAGGGCTTCCTCTCCAATCCCCAACTGCTATACTGTAGTAGTTTGTCAAAAATGTAAGCCGATCTGTACTTAAACTGCCTCTTTCCCACCACGTTCAGTCACGGCCCTCTGCTTGCATGAAACTGCCAGCAGGGGGCTGGACCAGCAGCAGCCTCCGTGATTGGCTGAGAGGGAGGGAGGGCTTCACTGCACATGTAATTTTTCTCCTGGAGGAGAGACAGGAGGTAGACACCATTTGGGACACAGACAGGCTCCTGCTCTACATTTTTTGGGACTTTGAACAGACATTGCAGGGCAGCCATTTGGAGCATGGGTGTAAGGTAAGGATTTTAAAACACTACACAGTGGGGCCAGTAGTGGGTTAAAATATATTTTTGGAGGTAGACATGCCCTTTAAGATCCCTTTTTTGCAGCAGGTGGGAGAACCGGAATGTGTGGTAGTGGGCAGGTTTAAGACAGGTTGGAGTAAAGTTGTGGTAGAACAAGGGTGAGGCTATATGAAGCGCCCTCTTTCCTCATAAATGTGCCACTAATGTGCCCATTATGGCTGCATTGGTTTGGCAGCCCTTCATCTATGTTATCAAGCCACATGCCTCGTCACACAAACAAAAGAAATAGCTTTGCATGTCTCTGCCCACAATTCTGGGAATGAATGATAACATAAAAGGTATCATCTATTTACCACTCCACTGCATTTAATGCTAATAGAGGGCTCTGTGGCTCCTTAATCTTATATCCCAGAAACTGGCAAATGAAATCTGAAGATACAACTGTTTAAATTCATTAAAATATTTCACTGCAGAAAGCCCTCACTTTCATTTGTACCCCCCTTTCTTTAGCATAGAGAAATACAAAGCCAGAGAATAATTTTCTCTCTCCCTATGGGTAAACCCCACTGAGCATGTCTGAGAGTGGGCAGTAACTGCAGGGCTCTGTGAACTGTAAGATTTTATAGTGTATCTTTGAATAGGAATTACATAGAAAGTGATACATTGCTGTAATCAGAATTCTATAGCCTGTAAGTTAGGGAATAATGAGTTTAGGTGAACTTAAATTGTGAAATGCATTTCATTTTCAATTACAGGCATTATCTCACTTCATTACATCTTCACATTTGTATGAAAATGAATACTTACCTACCCATGGAACTGAATGAGTTAAGCTAGGTACACACCTACCAATTTTTCCTCCTGACCGACCGTTCGATACTTTCGACCGGTCGGCCAGGAGGAAGGACTGTCGGTCGCGGCAAAAGCAGCCGAGTCCGATAGTTACCACGACCGATCATGCAGTCCATAGAAGACCGCACGATCGGACGAGGTTTTCCACCATGTCCGATCGTCCTTTCGTCCGATTTGGACGAATGGTCAATCGGATATGGGCACATTGGGATGCGATAATTTCGGTCCAATCGACCGATACACTGAACTATCGGTTGATCGGACCGAAATATCTCATTGTGTGTACCCAGCTTAAGTAAACTAAAATCAGCATTGTTCTCTGGAAGTAAAAGAAGGGAGGGGGAGATAAGATCTGAGTTCTCCGCTTTGGGTGCACCGCCTGTTTGATTCATCACCCTGCAAAATAATACTGCTGTTGCTTAAGTGCCCTTTACCAGATCAAAAGAAAAGTAATTGTTATACAATGTTAGTTCAAGACATTGTCTAAAGAAACAAATTTGGACCTCGCCATATAAACCACTTAATGTAAGCAGCTTCACAGATGCCTCTATCCTCTGAATATGGGGGCTGCTTACATTAAGTGTAAGGCTGCTTACATTAAGTGGTTTATATGGCGAGGTCCAAATTCGTTTCTTTAGACAATGTCTTGAACTAATATTGTATAACAATTACTTTTCTTTCAGTGGAAGGTTTTATATTCAACAAAGGGGCACTGCCATGGGGTCCAATGCCGCTCCTGCCTATGCCAATGCCTTTATGGCATGGCTAGAGGATGACTTTGTCTATGTGTTTCCACTATTTAGCAGACATTGTCTGTCGTGGTGGAGATACATAGACAACGTCTTCCTACTTTGGCGGGGCGGCATTGGATCCCTGGAGGAGTTCTTTGTATTTCTGAATGCTATACATCCAGATATTAAATACACCCTTAATAATGATTTGCACACAATCAGGTTTTTGGATGTGAAAGTGCTTAAAGATACATGCATACAGACGGAGATCTATTCGAAGGTGACTGACAGAAATCAGCTGCTTTCATACAAGAGCTTCCATCTGAGATATGTGAAGAAAGTGATACAGATGGAGCAGTTGAAGAGAGTCAACAGAATAGTTTCGGACCCCATTAAGAGGGAGGCCCAGACACAAGTGACGCTGCAAAAATTATGGGATAGGGGTTACCCAGAGGGAGTGCTCACAACAGCGAGAAAGAAGTGTTCGGAAACAGAACATGTGTTGGTAAAAACCAATGAAAAACGTATTCCGCTTATTATGGATTTTGGGGTGGGCAGTGATAGGATTGGCCAGGTTGTGAATAGACACTGGCACGTCCTTAAGAGTGCTTACCCAGAGGTAGAGGAATTCCAAGAGGCCCCGAGGATTTCATATAGAAAAGGTCGCACGGTGGGTCAACATCTGCTGAGATCAGAATATATCCCCCCAAAAGAAAAAAGGGTTACCTTCTTGGGGAACAAAAAAATGGGGATGTTTCCCTGTCTACGCTGCGCACAGTGTAAATTTGTGCACAGGGGACAGGAATTCATCCATCCCCAAACTGGGGAGATGTTCAAGATGAAACATAGTATGACATGTGACACTGCCTATGTGGTTTATGTGCTGTGGTGTCCTAGCCAAAAATTGTATGTGGGGGAAAACCACGCAACCCCTGAAGTCAAGGATATCACAGCACAGATCTAGCATACGACAGAGGGATGATAGACTTCCGGTCTCTAAACATTACAAGCAGGAGGGTCACAGTGGCTCTGATTTGAGATACATGGCACTGGAATTCGTTCCTGTGCCACGTTGTGGAGGAGACCGTACACAGAGGTTGAAGCAAAGGGAAGTGTGGTGGGTTCATAGGTTGAACACACTGACACCACATGGTCTCAATAGGGACTATGATTTGTTTCTATTCCTGTGAGTGTAGATATTGGGTATAGAATCAGTCCTGCTTTCCCTTGTAGGCTATGCGGTCGTTGGGACGCGTTATATATAATTTAATAGAAATCTAGTTGGAGGTATAAAACTGTTTAAAACTGTCATGTGTCAGTCATTGTTTGAATTGTTTATGGATCCAATAGGTGATGTCATTTCCTTCTAATCAGTATATAACGAAGTGGGAGGGTTCTCCCATGTGGATGCCATTTTTTGTATGTTTTTCTATGTGTGGATATAGTGGATATAAAATCTTTACACAGCTATATTTTAAAATGTTACTCAGACAGTCACCAGCTTCCAGAGGAACCAAATAGGATAATCCTGCAGGTCTGAGAGTAGACCCAGGCAATCCTGCCACACTGTGTGGTTGAAACTAAACATGCTATGTTCATACTTATTAGTATACACCACGGAAAGTGGTGATGGTACCTCATATATTATAACAGAAGCTACCTCACAGCATCATGTTATTATAATAGAATTGCCCTAATAATCTGACGTATAAACAAATATTTCTCATTCCCAGTTTACCTAAAGAAATGGATTTATCCTTTATATACTCTTTTATACAGAAATGTATTTATCCTTTATATACTCTTTTATACAGATCTAATTGAAAAAAAAAGCTTCAGAGCAATTTGTAATAGCTGATAACTGCTTTTTATTTCAGTGTTACAGTAAATCCTTGGTATACCTGCCTGGCTTTACCACTAAGCAAAAGGCTAAGGACTTGCAAGCGAGCACCTTTATCCCAACCATTAATAGAGGCTGCCCATTTAAATTGTTCTAGCCAATCAGTCCACTCCCTATTTACCCTATCAAATGGATCAGGTTTAAAAATTGGTTTGGCAATTGGGCCTGGTAGAGCTACGGAGTGTTATTGGGGAATTTCATCTGCAGGTACCAGGACAGGAGGATTTAAATCAATACTATCAGTAGCAGCCTCCATAGCTTAAAGGGACACTATACTGAAAAAATTACTTTGCCTCATCTTAAGTTATAATTAAATACATGTAAGTAGTACTTACTCTGATTTGTGTGTGTTGCTGCATGCCTTCAGCACACATTTTGTTTAGGAGCAGTATCCCCTTACCTCTTTTAACTACTCCCACGTCCATCTGACCTGACTTTTTCCCCACAAACCAACTTTCAAGCCTGCACACAGCATTCAGCATTCCAACTGTCACCAATTTCAGCTACAGTAAAACTAACTACTCACAGAAGAATAGTTTTTAAAAGCAAGGAACTTGATTGACAGCTGAAATATAAGAAGCTTTAGATTGGATATCTAAAGAAATAGAGGGGCAGATCAACAAAAAATGATTACAGTGGTGGTTGGGAAGAATTATAGTTTCCAGTTATGGTCAATATAAAATAATCTATTTTTCAGTATAGATGCCCTTTAATACAGAGAACAAATATACAGAGAAAATGGGCAGAATAAATGGTATTACCAGCAGTGCTGCAACACCTATTTTTACCAGATCACTGCTTTCTGGAAGGATTATGGGTAGCATGGCACACAGTGTGTTACTCTGGTGGTCTGGCACAAAGCAGACATTGCACATGGCTGTACAAGCCACACCCACTTTTTAGCACCAGCATGGTGACTGTCTGAGTAACAGTTTGAAATATACCTGTGTAAAGATTCTATATCCACTATATCCACACATAACATAGACACACATAATTTCCATTGTGCACCAACGGGCACACTTTTGCTAGTATATATAATATATATTAATATATTATATTGTATTATATGTACTATCCTAATATGTAACATGTATGACTGTAATTGTAAACTGCCACAGAAGATGTTGGCACTATATGAATCCATAATAATAATAAATGTGATGGCATTGTCCCCTTTGATATTTTTTAAAAAGCTGTAAATATAGAGCTGCAAGCTTAGCTTAATATCAGTGATGGGGAAGAAACTTGGTTACAGGATCATATTCTGGACTATATCTCAAGGACTGACCTTATAACTAGTTATCAGCATGGATTTGTGAGAAATGGATCTTGTTGTGGTTTTTATTAAAGGGCATGTCCATCCCCAAAACTATAATCCCCCCGCTACTGGCCCCATTGTGTAGTGTAGTTTAATCCTTACCTTACATCCCAGGTCCATAGGGTTCTTCTGCTATCCCCCCCCCAAAGTCTTTTTATGTAATAGTCTCCCTGCTCCCCCAGCCCCAACCGCTATAGTTTTTATATCAGAAAGTGCCCCAACATTACTTACCTTCCCTCTTTCCTCCGCCGCACTGAAAACCCGGCAGCCGCGTCCGTGATTGGCAGCCGCTCAGCCAATCACAGACACGACTGCCGGTCCCGCCCCTCTGCTTGCATTTTCGTGCAAGCAGAGGGCCTGGCAGTGCGGCAGAGGAAAGAGGGCACTATGCAGAGCTGTGAAAACAATGTGCAATTTCTGCAGGTGCACCTAGACAGATTATCAAAATGGTCTGCAAAGACGTGATTCAATTTTGATAAAAAGGAAAGGTGATGCATTTGGGGTTAACAATCCTTGTGCTGCCTATACCATAAATGGCTCTGTGCTAGGTGAGTTGGAAAAAGATTTGGGGGTTCTAGTAGATAAAAAAAACTGTAGCAAACAGTGCAGGATAAAGCTTTGTATAAAGAGGGGAATAGATTCAAGAGCTAAAATATTATTCTCCACCTTTACAAACACTGGTAAGGCCTCATTTGGGACATGCACTACAGTTTTAGAATCCCATATATAAAAGGGACATCTTGGAAATGGAAACAGTGCAGAGAAAGACAACTAAATTAATATGGGGAATGGAGGAGCTTTACACTCGATAATCCATGCTTATTCATACGAATATATTAGTAGGCAGTACAAAAAGCTCTCTGGTGCATTGTTCAAAAATAGATTATTTTAAAGGACTCATGGACATCCATAAAAGAATGTCAACAGATCAAAACAAGGAAGCTTCAGCCTTGCTTCCTAGAAGCTTACAGATCGTCATAGAATAGCACAGATGCAAAGAATACAGGTACATTTACAAACTTTATATTTTGCTTGAAACAGATGTGATGTGGTGTGATTGTATATGTATCTTTGGTTCTTTGACTGGCTGACTCTGACTGACACATCTCTGTCTCATTCTTGGTCTTCAAGAATAAAGTTCAGCATCATTTGTTAGTAACCAGTATGTGTGGGCACTTATATTTACCAGTCTCTAGGGGTTCTTATATTTACCAGTCTGTGTGGGTATCTATATTTAACAGTCTCTGGGGGAAAAGGCACTTATATTTACCAGCCTGTGTGTGCACTTATATCTACCAGTCTGTGTGGGTACCTATAATTACCAGTCTTTAGGGGCACAGGCACTTATATTTACAAGTCTCTGTGGACACTTATATTTTCCAGCCTCTGGGGGCATTAATATTTAGCTGTCGGTGTGGGCACTTATATTTACCAGTCTCTGGGGGCAAGGGCATTTACCAGTCTGTGTAGGCACTTATATTTACCAGTCCAGCAGCCAGTGTTAATTCAGCCCCACCCATTTCACCAGCCTGTGTTAATACAGCCCTCCAGTTCACCAGTCATGTTGAGTCAGCCCTCCAGTTCACCAGCCAGTGTTAGTCAACCCATCACCACAAGTCATGTCTGCCCCTACAAGCCACACCCACTTTTTTGCAGCAGCATGCAATTATACATGGGACAACTTTACAATGTTTGTTTTGGGTGGCTACAGATCAAGAAACACCCCAGGCAATAACATGGAAACCTTCGTAGTTAGAATATATTTCCCACATTCATAAAGGACACTTACTATAGAAGAATTTTACAATGTATAGATGTTCTGGGGATGAGGAGCAGCATCTTTGTCTCCAGCCTACAGCTCCCAGCAGCTCCTTGGTATCCAGCATACAGTTCCCAGCAGCATCTTGGTATCCAGCATTCAGTTCTAAGCAGCATCTTTGTATCCAACCTACAGTTCCCAGCAGCATCTTGGTATCCAGCTTACAGTTCCCAACAGCCCTTCTGCTCCAGTCACCAAGCCTTCTGTTCCTATCCGCCTCTACTGCTCCAGAATCCAATCCTACAGCCTTTGGTCTCTGAAAGTGTACCAGTGAGTACCCAGGCCATCAGGACGCATTTTGTTACAATACCAATATATATATTTCGTTAGTGAAGAACACCTCACTAAATTTCACAGCTCATTTCCGAACTTTCATCAATCCATTGCACTAAAAATGGAATATTCAACAGATTCCATTCATTTTCTGGACACTATAGTCTGTATTAAAGGTGGTAAACTTCACACCTCCATCTATAGAAAACCTACAGACAGATGCAGCTACCTCCATTTCTCCAGTTTCCATCTGTACACAGCACAAAGGCCAGGCCATCAGGTACAATAGAATATGCTCAGACCCAGAGGATCAGAAAAAACATCTCGATAAGCTAGCACTGTCACTAACACAGAAAGGGTATAAGACTAACATCATCAACAAAAATATTAATAAGGCTCTAAACACACCAAGAGGTAATCTACTACAATACAAATGGAAAAAAACACATGTTCCATTAGTGACTACATACAAGCCACATTAGAGGAAATACACAAAATTTTTAAAGAATTGCAGCCAATTATCTCGGAGGATGACACCCTTAAACACCCAGACCCTCCAATCTTTGGATTGGAGGGTCAACCACCCAACCACAGACAGAAACTGGTAAACAGAAAAGTGCCTTCAGATCTTAATGGTCTCATTGTAGGGACCAAACCATGCAATAAAAAGAAATATAAACTATGTAATCATATCAGTAAATCAACCAACATAGCACATGATCATACTGTCGCGCATCCAGGAATGTTGTTTATATGATTCAGTGCAACAAGTGTCCTAGTGCACGTTATACTGGGGAAACAGGACAAGAAATACACCAGAGAATGAATAACCACAGACACACTATAAAAATTCATGAATATAAACCCAATTGCCAGGATAACAACACAACCTGCACATCAGTCGGACACCATTTCACACTTCCTAATCTTTCTGATATGGACCTCACAATTTTGATACTTAAAGGACATTTCAAAATCTCCTAGGAAAGGAAAACCTTTGAACTTCAAATGATCCTTTTATTTAACACTAAACAAACTGGTCTAAATGAGGACATGGGATTCCTCAGTCACTATCAGGAATACCATATATACTCGAGTATATGATAGGTTGTATGTGTAAATAAACATGCTTAGATTGTAAGCTCTTTGGGGCAGGGCCTGATGTGATTGTATACATGTAATTGTAAAGCGATATGTAAAGTGTTGGTGCTATATAAATCCACAATAATAATAATAATAATAATAATAATGACTAGACGGACATATACTTTATACTGTACAGCGCTGCGTCCCCAAGTGGCGCTATATAAATAAACATATACATACATACATACATACATCAACCTCCAATACTATGTTACTATGTAACTGTTAGACAAGCATTATGGGTAGGGTATGAATGTTGGACTAGATATATATATATATAAAGACATATGTCTTTATTCACCCTCCAATACTATGTAATCTTTTCTTGCAGTTGATGATACCATGTATTAGTCAGGTTAAAACATTTCAGTCTATGTTGCAAGTATCAGAGTTTTTTGAGCCTTTTTATTCGATTCCAGTTTGATCATATGAACAATCACAAGCCCTAGCTGAATAGTCAGTAAATATTTTAATATGATTGAATGAAAATCAATGCCTGTGTGTTGTGTCATTTTTTTTTTAATTAACAGGCTATAGTTTTATCAACAAGTCAATTAAAACCTTAATTGATCAAACAATATTAATGCAGTAAAATGATAACCATAGGAAAACACAGCGATCCCATTCATTCTAAAGAGCAAAGCCATTCTGTTTCATAGCGGATGTTGGGCTGTTCTGTTATTACTGCAGTACTGGGAAAAGGAAAATTGTTGGTAATCCCAGGTGAACGCCAAAGCTTCGTGTGCTGACATGACACTATCTGTGGCAGCCTGGGAAAGGTTTACAGTATAGAACAAACATTTCGATTTTCTCTGCCTGACAGCAGCCTGTCTCCTCAGACCCCCCCCCATGCTCAGCATTATGACAATCTATAAATAAAACAGCACTGATTCTCTATTATATGATCTGATTTTCTCCTCTCTCTCCATATGTGTGTTTACAGTGACAGCGTCCTGATTGTTATTATCTAATGATGTAATAATAATAATACATTGTGAAGATGGTATAACAGAAAATGGAATCAGACAACACTTTGGAGTAACCTAAATAATCACTTACCTTGGATCAATAGGATTGTGGCTTTCCCAGCTGTGTGTGTGTCTCCTTAGGCCCAGATCTATGGAAGATAATTGCTTGTGCTTGTCTAGAATGGGTGTTTCTGTATCCAGTTTCCAGGAATATAAAATGACCTTGGGTGTGGGAGAATTCAAGAAATCCCAGTTTACTGATTAATTGGTCATATCAACTTGATAGAAGTAATGAATTTCTTAACAGTACAGCCAACAAAATGTGCAAATGTTTGAATCTACTCAGTGTCTGTCTGCCTGGCACTAACACGCGCATGCCCAGATCTTACTATCACTGGATGGAACAGGTCACTGCAGGCTGTTGTGGCAAAGCTAAGCAGGAATTCTGGCATCATGACAGAGAATCAAATGAAAGGAAAGTTAGAAAACAAAAACTAACGTTTAAAACTATTTGTTGTTTTTATTTTTCCTTTGCCCTGTAGTTATTTTAGAATTGGCTACCTGCCTGTTAAATCTGATAAAATATACTTCTTCTAGCCCGTTTAAAGACATTTATTTCTGTACCAGACAAAGTAACTTTCTCCCTAAGATGCACTTGGAATGTGTAATTACCGGCTTTGTCTTCAAAATTGAATCTACTGACAAGATATTGCCATGAAACTGCAGGAATTATTTATTGGCAATCGGAAGCGAGATTCTAAATGGAACGCTCAGTGTGGAATTCAAACTTCACTACAGCTTTGGAACTAAATGAATAAATAATATTCTCTTTTCCCCCAATTCTCCATAGTAACTCCCCTACTATACTCCCCACTCTCCCCTGTGGGTCTCACCAAAGAGATATCATACTGGAGAGAGGTGGGCATGTATAAAATAACCCAATTCCTAAATGAAAAAGGGCCATTGATGATATGAGAAGAGGCAGCTTCACAATTCCACCTCCCTGCAAATGGAAGATACAAGGGATAATTTCTGCTATATACTCTTCCCTATGGCACAACCTATTAAACTTAATTGTGAATTAGATGAACAACAATGGACCAAGTTATATGCTAAAGCACCCTCTACATGGCCTCGACATTTTGAGCAATCTCGATATTTCAATTGGATCGCTCCAAATGGCGAAACCCATTTAAAAGTTTTCTGACCAACCGCTCAACAAAGTCGAGCAGTTTATTGGAAAAACAAAGATCGGGCCAGGTGAAAAAATCTCCGCCGACCCCATCTTCTACCCCAATCTCCCTGCTGGTGGCATTTCCAGGAAGTACAGAAATGTTGGACACACACCGGAAAAAAAACACACACCAAGTCTTTAATTCAAACTGGTGAACACAAATAACTTTAACATATCCAGGACTCCCTGACACATTTCAAGTCATAGGGGTGGCGTCCATATTATAATCACATGTGGTTTTAATGGTGAACATTACCCACAATGCATTTCATGAATTAAAGTGACCATGCATATATACGAAGTGGCCAGCTCCAAGTTTTAAAGTGCATAAATCAATATTACATTACAAAACATCTAAAATATAATACAGTATTCTGTAAAACATAAATATATATATTTAGCCACTCTTATGTGATATATATCAAACACATACCAATTATTCAACATAGTAAAACCAATGAATCAGTCTCCATGTCTATGACTGCCATATGAGTGCCGGAATATATATGGACAATTAACATTGTGAATATCCAACATATAAAAATCTAAAAAATATTTAAAGGGCATGTCCACTATGAAAATTATCTTTTAACAAGGTAGGTATTAAATTACCATTTAACAAAAGATAGGTACCCCCTGCCCAACCCCCAAATATTTCTTACAGCCCTTACACTCCTGCAGCGTCTCCTCCCGGGTTCCTGTTTGGAAAGTTGCAAACGGGCCGGACCGGCAGCCACATCTATGATTGACCGACAGCCAATCACAAACGATTTCAATGGAGACACCATGGGAGAGAAGGGGCTGTAAGTATTGATCTAAACATTTTTTTAATATTTCAGCGGTTGTGGTTGGGCAGAGGGTACCTAACTTGTGCTAAAAGGGCTTCACGCTAGGTGCCTCTGTATGGATCCAGATTAAGGGAGGAGGGGGGGCTCCCCTGCGTATGTCACAATCCTTGTTGAGGTTAGGGAAGCAGCAGGGACCGGATGACTCACTGACAGCTTCTTCTCTTCACTTTCCTGGACTTTGAAAAGGCACTGCAGGAGGACCATTTGGAGCAGAGATGTAGGGTAAGGATTTTTTTTAAATTACACAGTGGGGCCACTATGGGGTTACATTTTAGTTTTGGGTGTGGACATGCCCGTTAAACACTATTGATAACTCTTCTATATATTAAGTTAGCATCGTGAATGTATCATTTTATATGATTTATGTTCTGTCGTAACAAACCATGTTATTTTACAGTTTTAAAGCAAGTTATCAATCTTTTTTGTTGGTAAAATATAATGTTTAATAAAAATTTGAGAACATGTGAGTAAAATCTCTAATTGATGGATTTTAATATGTAGGATCAGGCTTCAGGCCAAATTATTGACTTTGTGGGTTTCTTCTCCCCATTTGACCCTTAGCCTTAAGCTAGGTACACACAGCACTGATAATGCCCCGATACTGTCATATATATGGAAAAAGAGGGAAAATTTCCCTTGCCCGCGGTAGACTCTCTATAGGGGAGTCTGCCCCGGCCAAGGGGAAAACACAGTCCCGAGTGTTCTCCATATGCTGTGTATATGCTGTGTATATAGGGAGAACACTCGTGACTGTGTGTAGCCTGACTTTTGAAAAATTACAGACAGGATCTTGCAGATCCATCCTGCCTGCCATCTTTCAAAAATCTGCCAAGTGTGTAACCAGCTTAACTCTCTTAATATAAAAAGATAAAGATTTTTGTTTTAAGGATGGACCTGTCCTTTAAAGACAGTAAAAGACACCTGTATTATATCCCCAGAATCTTGTCCACCTAAATACACCAAAAGGAGATCCATACCCAATCAATAGCACTTTACTTTTCTCTTTTCCCCACCCCTGACCTGACCAACTTCCCTTTACCTTTTGTCAGGCCAGCCTAGGGTTTTAAGGGTTGTTTGTCTGACATGGGGGGCACAGATCCAACCCCCACCCTGGACACCTTAGCTTTGGAGCTACATCACTGCATAAAATGTGATTAGCAGGGCTGTGTTGATATTATTTCTGACACTTTGTATAAATGTGCTGGGGTTCTGCAAATCTAAGAAAAACCAACGTGGCCCTGTTTTTCATGCAAGTTTAGCCCTGGTGGAATAATTAGTTTTGAGAATATTCAAAAAATAGTTTTTACCACCTGAGGAAAAGTCTTGCCTTTAGTTGATGGGAAAAAAGTCTACCCAAGAGAAGGACAAAATCTAAAATCAGAAACAGCAAAATAACAACAATTGTGATATTAAGTAAATGCCTTTTATTAAAGATGAATATGCCTTGAAAAGATTTTTTTTACATTATTTGGGTAAGCAATCACAATAAGGTAAATATATATATTTTTTTAAATTAAATTACTGTTTCATTAAATAAATAGAAATTAATTCTATTAAATAATTTAAATCCATTTTTAACGAAAAAGATTCTCAATTATAAATAATAATACATTTAAAATACACACTAAATTACGGAGAAAGGAGAATTGGAAAACATTAAGTTCTCGCCAGTGGACGCAGAGCGGCTGCTGTTAATTCGCGGAGCTGTTCAAGGAAATGTTTGAAAGTCACTTCTTCAAGGTTTTCCAAACCTGAGCATTGCTGGTAATAAAAGAATTTGAATGCATGAATTAAATAGCAACAAAATAGATGTTTTAATTGTTCCAGCACCATTTTTAGAACCCCTGACAAAAACTAGAAGATAAATACACACAACTGGAACAATACCAAAATCTAGCATTTTAGTAAGGGGACTAACTATCTCATGTAATGAATGAGGAACTGAACCACTATATCTTAAAGGGACACTATACTGAAAAAATGCCTCATCTTAATCTATAATTGAATACATGTAAGTAGCACTTACTTTGATTTGCGTGTGTTGCTGCATGCCTTTAATCCAGCACACATTTTGTTTAGGAGCAGTATCCCCCCTCCCTCTTTTAACCACTCCCACTTCCACCCAACCTGAATTTTTTTCCCCACAAACCAACTGTCAAGCCTACACACAGAATTCCAACTGTTAAAACTCTGTCACCATTCCAGCTACAGTAAAGTAGATTGGATATCTAAAGAAATAGGGGGCAGATCAACAAAAAAATTATACAGTGGTGGTTGGAAAGAATTATAGTTTCCAGTTATGGTCAATTTAAAATAACCTATTTTTCGGTATAGATGCCCTTTAAACTTAAAAATGCTTTTACTTGAAGTGAAAGTACAATTACGGTATTATAAAACCCAATGCCAATGAGAGGGACCTAAAGTACTAGATCCTTAACCCTGGAAGTTTATAAGGAGAGTCACCAAACTAGGTTATGGGCCCAGGCACACTCCTTGTGGCTATTAGACGGTTACTCGCAAGGTGCTCCACCACCAAGTCCTTTACCAAGGACTCACTACTATAGCACAAGCATAAAATGATGTGAGGGGCACACTTGAATTCCAATCAAAGGTTGTTTATTTCAATCACATACACAACGTTTCAGGGATCACTTCGTCCCTTTCATCAGGTGTAGATTGAAATGAACAACCTTTGATTGGAATTCAAGTGTGCCCCTCACATCATTTTATGCTTGAGTTTATAAGGAGAACAAATATCTACAGCTTCCTGCTCTGGTCTGGCCCTGCCTAACCTCCCTAGGGGTCATAGTAATAAAGATGAGGAGTGCTATTTTGCAATACCACACATTTAACAACCGATGTAAATTCACTATTTGCGATCGTCTACAATTCCCCCATACAATAATATTGTGTTATTTTGTTACCGCATTGTATTTTACACACAAATGTTCACACATTTACAATTTGTTAGTAACTGTACAATCGGGACAGAGCATTTACAGCCACAATCATGCTTTTACCATAATCCACAGGTTTTTGAATATGGCCCAAGGTATCATTTGAAACACTGAGGGCCCTGTTTATAAAACACTTAAAAGGTAGAATTTCTAGCAGGGGCCACAAGATTGGAGAACCCCCTTTAAATTACCACAGGGCTATGCAAGCTCTCTATTGCCTCCTCTAGGCAATGCAGTGAGTCGATAGCGGCTCTCAGTGCATAACGAATAGGGTTTTCCCATTCTAACACCAGCTTTCTGCTGGCGTTAAAGATTCTGTCTTAAAGAGCCTTTCTTGGCTCGGTACATACTTTGCGGTGGTTGCACGATACAGTTTTTGCGTACCACCGCAACTACAGAAAGTTATGCCGTAGGCTGGATAAGATTCTAAAATATAAAAAAATATTGATGTGTTACCCTTCCACCTACAATACGTACTCAGAGAGAAGGAAGCCAATGTGTGGTTGGGTATGTACAAAAGGGGCCATGCTTGCCTGGCTCCTCAACAATGGTGGCAAACTGCATTGAGCCTACTGTAACTCAAAGGTTCTGCTTCTGTGAAGTGTAATCCTTTCGCCCACTTTCCCGTGCATGATGCCTACTCTAAAAGAGAGAAGCCAATGTGGTGAGGGGTATGTCCAGTGGGGCCAAGCCTACCTGACTCCCCAACAATGGGGGAAACTGCAGTGAGACTACTCTAACTCAATGGTTTGCTGCTGTGAAGCATTGCCCTTTTGCCTGCCTTTACCTATATGATGCAAATTACAAAAATAAAGATTAAAGAGGAAGTTCCGTGCAAATACATAAACTTTAAGAAAAAAGTGCAGTATTTTCCCATCCAAATGACCTTAACCTGCCCATTCAGCATTTTGTCTGTGTATAAATAAATGCTTCCCAAATATTGACTCCCTATTTGTAGCACCCCAGTAGGGAACGTTATGGTCTTGCCTTTGCCCCATTGCCTAGGTTCAGTTGCTCAGTAGAAATCTGAGCATGTTTTCTCATCCAACCACCAATTAAGTAGAAATTACTGTTAGGAACATTTCAAGGAAGTGTGTATTCTAACAAGAAGAAGAAATGTTACAGGACCTGAAATGTCTGGTCACTAATGTCAACAGCAGGAAATAGCAAGGGGTATAAATTCAACTGACTTTTTTTTTTTAATGGATGGGAATATTTAGAATAATTACGTATGCATAATATAAACTAAGAATTTTTAAAATGATTACATTTTCCACTGAACTTTAAATCTCTTGTTTTCAGGCGTGCAACAAGGAATCGTTACCACTTTATGCTGGACATGATTCCTCTTGTATAATAATGAACACCTCTTTTTAAGAGATTCAGAGACCGGTTCTAGAAATATTACATTTTCAAAAATTCTTAAATTTCTTGGTTAGTTATCGAATTTCAAATGCAGAAGCTCGAAAGTAGCGTGCGTGTGAAGGAAGTGACTTTATTTCAGGTTCAGGATATTTTGTTCCCCAGACCATTTCCCAGGTCCCAAAACCATGTACATAAAGTTACCGTTGCTATTTTAACCTTATTTTATACAAACTTTTCAAACTATTTATCCCCATTGATGAAAGTTTGAAGCATGGGTTATACTCATTTTAGGCCAATCTTGCATCTTCCTGCCTGTTCTTGATCCAGAGATACTTTCAGCTTACAATTTGGAGTCAGTAAGGAATTTCCCCCCTTCATACAGTGTTCCTCCCTCCTCCTTCATACTAGTTTTTTCCCTCTTCCTCTGTTAGGTAGGGTTCATAGGTAGGCTAAAAAGTTTGACTAGGTGGACATATATCTTTATTCAATCTCGAAAACTAACTAAAGCTTTCACTACAGGAAGCCTTCCCCTTTAAACACCAAATTTAGGCTGCTGGTACTTCTGTACTGACCTACACAGCAGGGAGCCAGCACAGTATGGAGTGTTTGTTGTTATATGTGCTAGGTAAGGTGCAAAGTTTACATTATAGTAAGTAAATGCAGGGTTATTTCTCTGTTGAGCCTTCCTATGAGCACCAAATCCCTGCTGTGTTTGACAGCAGCCTTACCTATACCCTTTATAACAGGTTAAAGGTAGCTGATAAAATAATTCATTTTTCTTCTCTTTCTGGGTGAATCACACTGAGCATGCCGGAGCTCAGGCCTGAGACTTGTAAGTCAGTAAATGTGTTTCAGGAACATCCCCTACTTTAAAGGGAATGCTTACCATTAAAACAAAAAACTGGTCAATTGTCGGTTACCTTCCCCAACACCAACTGATATACTTTGTACTGTATTACTGACCAGACAATAAAGGATAATTGTTCCAATTCTGGCAGAGTAAGCTAGCCCCTCCCTTCATGCATTCAATCAAGGCTGTGATTGACTGTTGTTTGACCTGCTGCCTCCTCTGCACATGCTCAACCATATAAAAAGCTATTGGAGCAAAGAGAGAAGGCAGATACCTTTGCCAGAAAGGAACAGAACTTATCATTAAATATCCAGTTACAAATGCATGTAATAAACTGGGAAAAAACAGCAGTTGGACTTGAGGGCAGATAACAGACAAGTCATCACTTTTTTTGTTTTAAGGGTGGAAATACCCTTTAAATGGTATCTCCAACTAAACTAAAGCTTATCACCCCTCAAATACCTAGACCTCGCTAGGTTAAAAATCCTTCCAGACTCCTAAGTATACTTACCGGCATTCGATCCCTTGCTTCTCTTCAGCAGCTGCTACATGACTTTTCTGTGCACTGGCAGGGCATGTAACAACTGTGATTGGCCATCAGTGTCACACTCCTCATTGACGGACGCTACTAGGAAGAGCCAGCAAGGGGTCGGTGCAGGTAAAAATATTAAGGAGCATCTGACAGCATTTTTAACCTAGCGACCTCTACGTTTTGGGGTGTGATTAACTTAAGGTTTTTTAGTTTGGGAAGTGGAAATGCCCGTAAATGTATTTGTGTAAAAAGGCAAAGAATAATTTCACAGTAGAAATAAACCTTTCCTTTCCTACTGGTCCACATTATAGAAACCAATCACCATAGGGTTATGATGGTATAATAGAGTTTATTGTGCTTACATTTGCACCCAGCGATTTCAGGTTACTCCTCATTGCATTAATGTAACTGTTTTTCCCAAAACATTTTTTCTCCAGGACTTGTGCAGCTCGGCAAAATTTAACATCCTCCTGCAATATTAGCATCATAGAAGCATTACATGTAAGTTAGTCAATGCAGAAATATATACACATGTTTGTAAAATGAATTAATTACCATTTTCTCCTAAAAGAAGACCAAGTATTACCCCATCAGTGGCAATGTCATCTGGAGTCAGAAAGGATTTTTTGCAAGGCAAACTGGATGGGGCTTCAGATCGGGGGAGGGGGGGAGGGCTTTTGGACAAAGGTGCGACCAACACAAGTCCTCCGTGGCCCTAAATGTACCATGGTAAATGGTCGGTTGGGTCAAAATATCGTTGTTTGTGTACCTAGCCTTAAATCAAGTAAGATCTTGCCCTGTATTAAAAGGGGTATATATTCAAAGGAAACTTTTCATTATTTCCCTAAGGGCACGGCCACACTGCGCCACAAACGCACAAGGAATCGCATGCAATTTAATGTGCGATTTCGTTGCATTTGTGCATGCATTTTTTCATTAGATATAGAAAAACACATGCAATTGCAATAAAAAATGTGGAAACCAAATCGCACATAAAAACACTAAAGAAATCAGGGAAATGAATGAGCATGGCCATGAAGATATTCACATTAAAGAAGAAACACTTTCAGGAGGATATCATCACTTTTTATTTAGTTTACTTATTCTGTTAAGGACGAACAGCTGGTTAAGAGTGAATGGAGAACACTGAAACTTAAAATGCAGTTACCAAATGAAAACATTTTTTCAATTATATAATAAAAAGTGCGCCCATTCACAAAAATCATCTATAATGAACAGATTAGTTGAGATTTTAGATTAATGGCGAAAACAGAGCAAACCTTTACTGATTGTTTAAAAGCCAGTATAACTCCTCCTCCGCCTGAAGCACTTTCACTTCCGACGGACTCTTAATTAAGCAGATAGGGTGGTCCTTCCTCAATGCTCAGTGCAGAACCCATCTGAACTTCTGAAGTGACTTTGCTTCATGTGGAGGAGGATTTATACCGGCATTTATCGTTCTTTTATATGGTCAGGAAACATAGTCAGGTCCTGACCATACGTACCTAAGAGGATTTTATAAGAATATAACCCACTGCACCTCCCCATTGCCATTAACCATCCCCATGCTGCCTGAACACACTTTAAACTCACAGCCCAGACGATTTTCGGATGTAACAGATAAAACAAAAATCAGAAGTGAGTTTCAAACCTTTGAGTGAATAGGGACCACGCTGATTCCGGTGAGTCATAGGAATGGGTGGCCCCTATTCACCGCACTGGTTTCAGCTTTATCCTTTACATTTAAAGGGGCTGGGCTCTGGGTTCTGTCTTTAACTATTTGAATGTGTACAGGCAGCCTAGGGATGCCTTATGTATTATAAGAATTAATAAAATTAACATTGTAATACATGGAGATTATGTCAACTCGGAGCTCCCTGCCGTGTATAAAAGCATTTATTGGTCAGGTAACTCTTTTTTGACATAATATCCTTATAATACATAAGGCTAGGCATTCTCAATGGGGAGGTGCATTGGTGAGAATCTATATTACAGTCACTCAGTGATGTCACTGAATGACTTCCTGTATCCCACTGCTCCTCCCCCTGTCTCTCCTCCTCCCTGTATTAGTAATTTGTATAGGAAGCACTGATTATTGTTGACAGACGATATTCAGTCCTTCTTTCTCTTTTCAATAGGAATGGTAAGTAACTATTTATACACTAAACAGGGAATCCTATATAAATGACTAATACAGGGGGGGAGAAAACGTTGGACGGGTAGGGGGAGACTGTGTTGTTTTGTATTTTTGGCAGGCCTTATGTTTTATATGAAATAATAGGCTACCTACAGTGTAATATAGGGATTTACTTCACCTCTTGGTCTGCAGCCTCGTGCTTCTATATGGTCATAGAACCAATTGGTGGCATAATATCCTACATACCTCATGTATTACACTGTAAGTGGCTCATTATCCCTTATATATTACACTGTGGGTAGCGATTATCCCTTATATATTACATGTAGGTGGTCATTATCCCTTATATATTACACTGTGGGTAGCGCATTATCCCTTATATATTACACTGTAAGTGGCTCATTATCCTATATTTACTGTGTAGCCATATCCTATTATTACACTGTAAGTGGCTCATTATCCCTTACAATATCTAACCTAGAAATACTTTGATTTCAGTCTATTCTCTTTTTTTGTATTGTGGGAAAAAAATGTAAGTAAAACTTACCACATGTGGTTAAAACGTTGGGAACAATAGGACTACAGTTTTAAACGGCAGCTTCCCTAAATAAAACAAAAAAGACAATGGGTATTTTGGTGAACATTAGGGGTTCAAGGATGTTATTATTGGATAATATAGCATACTACTTAAAGAGCCACTAAAAGCTCAGACACTGAATCTGAAGGCAGAGCACCTTAATATAAAGTCAGTACTCTGTGTCTCACCTCTCATTTTGATACAGGCGCTGGGAAATTTACCATTCTAACATAGGGTTTGTGTTTTATTTCACAGCAATCCAATATCACACAGTGTTTACCGTACATGCTCAGTTCTAAGCTACAGCAGGAACTTGTTAAAGTCATGCAAACTAGTAGTCTAGCCAATCCTGTGTGAATAAAGTCAGGAGTTGTGGCCAGACAACACACACACAGAGTTATCCAGTTCTTCAGGGGATTACATTTACTTAAGTGAAATTTACTGGGGTGCTAATTTACAGTTTATTGGTGTTCTTGGGGGGAATGCTTTCAGGTTATGGAATATAACATTTTCAGTTTAGTTCTCCTTTAAAATGCAGGTGAAATATACTTTATCAGGGAGATTCAATAAAATTTCTTAACATTAAAAATGGTGATAATTTTGTCTTTCAAATCTGATTGGTTGGGGCAAAGTTAGCACCATTTTTAACAATAAGAACTTTTATTGAATATCCTTTTATGTCTTTTAAATAATAGTAAAACCAAGGGATATTGTTTATTGTTGCATTTGTTTGCATGTGCTAGATTAAATGGCATGATTAATATAAATGTAATACAATATTTTTTATTGATTAACTTATTTAATAAATCATGTATAATAAGTGAAATGTATGACATCAGTTATGGAACCAAATACTTGACATGATCTACTATACATTTAGATAAAGCTTGGCAATTTAAATAAAAGAATTCCACACATTTACGTATTGAATAAATTCCCAGATAGCGCCATATTTTAGCCTACTTCTTTACCTTAGGTCAATCCCCCAAATACTTTAGGGCCTATATTATCCCTAGCTAGCGTCTTATTTTTAGGCCCCAACACAAGCCATGGGTAAGGGTAACTATTGCATTGCTACTGCTATAAAAGCACATAAATAAATATATGCAGTTTAGAAAAAAAAAGGACTTTCACCTAATGCCAAAGTAGGTATCAAACAACCCAAAGAATGGGGATTCAACCTTATTCTCAGAATTGTTAGATAGAGATATTGTTATTTCTTTGGTTTGTGGGCTATTCTGTGACATACATGTGCACAATGCATACTGTTTCAATACGGATTTACTACCTTTTATATGCAATCAAACTTAAAATGTACAACTAAAAGCTAAAACAATTTCCCCTCCATTTTACACGGATCCAGCATGGAACATTATGCCTGTGGGAAATACCCATGCCATAGAATAATTTAGCCCATGGGGGGAAAAAAATTCTTAATTCTAATTCGTAATGTTGATAAAATAAAAAAACAAACTTACTCGGTTATCACATTTTTCCAGAGTCTTGTTTGTACATTTCTGAATTTCACCAAGAATGGTCATTTTCTTCCTCAAAGCACAAGAGAAAGTTACCAGAACCAGCAGCATGAAAAATCTCAAAGCCAACATTCTAATTCCTGGAGCCACGAGGGAAGATGATGATTTTGAAATCCCGTACCAATCAGGAAAGCTTAAATTCTCTGAATGGTAAGAATTCTGTTACCATCTTTATATGGTTAGAACGAATGGGGGGGTGACCTTCAGAGGATAAAGGGTGGAAAACCCAATGACTAGGCCCAAACTTCTGTGCTATTTTTATCTTGACCAGATATCTGACCAAAAAAATTGCAGAATTTTCCATAGGATGACAATCAAAACACATTCACACTTAATATGAAGTCAAACTTTGTTTCTAATAGTTAATAGATGTCCTGATAGGATTTCAATGTGACACAGAGACGCTAAAACAGAATTCTCAGAACCCCACCTGATGACTTTTTTGTTGCAAAAATGACTTGTTACCCCCAAACTGAAATGGCTTATTGTTACCCCAATATTGAAATGGCGTATTGTTACCCCCAAACTGAAATGGCTTATTGTTACCCCAAAACTTAAATGGCTTATTGTTACCACCAAAAAAAAATCGCTTATTGTTACCACCAAACTGAAATGGCTTATTGCTACCCCAATATTGAAATGGCTTATTGTTACCCCAAAACTTAAATGGCTTATTGTTACCACCAAACTGAAATGGCTTATTGTTACCCCAAAATTTAAATGGCTTATTGTTACCACCAAACTGAAATGGCTTATTGTTACCCCAAAACTTATATGGCTTATTATTACCACCAAACTGAAATGGCTTATTTTTACCCCAAAATTTAAATGGCTTATTGTTACCCCAAAACTTAAATGGCTTATTGTTACCACCAAACTCAAATCGCTTATTGTTACCCCCAAACTGAAATGGCTTATTGTTACCCCAATATTGAAATGGCTTATTGTTACCCCAAAACTTAAATGGTTTATTGTTACCACCAAACTGAAATGGCTTATTGTTACCACCAAACTCAAATCGCTTATTGTTACCCAAAACTTAAATGGCTTATTGTTACCACCAAACTGAAATGGCTTATTGTTACCCCAAACTGAAAGGGCCTTTTGTTACTAGAGATGGGCTAGAATCTGAGCTTTAATGGTTTGAGCAAACCCAAACTATTTAAACTATTCCGGATTTTGAGGAATCCAAACTTTCTGAACTTTTTCGAACTTTATTGAACGTCGATCATATCATAACCCTCAACTCACTCCATAACCCTTGAAATCGGCGATAACCCTCGAATGCTCTGTTCGATTTCGGTAACCTTCGAATTTGGTCAAAACCTTCGAACCCAGCATTCGTTACCCCTCGAATGTAGCTTCAATTTTGGTAACCCTAGAAAATTCAATACGGATGCCCAACAATTGCCCGATTGTGAGGAAAGATAGTATTTTAAACAAGTTTTGGTGATATGTACATGTTCCCCAGACCATTTTCCACGGTCCCAGAGCCATTTACCATTGCTATTTTAACTGCATGTAACCAAATTTTCAAACATTTTTTTCCCATACTTTAATCGGTTTGTTTTCGAGTTAACCGAACTTCAGGACTTTTATTGAAGTTCAAAAGTTTGAAAACGAACCAAACTGAAGTTCGGCCATCTCTAGTTGTTACTCCAAAACTGAATGGCTTTTGTTACCCCAAACTGAAATAGCTATTGTTATCCCAAAACTGAAATAGCTTATTGTTACCCCAAAACTGAAATAGCTTATTGTTATCCCAAAACGGAAAAAGCTTATTGTTACTCCAAAACTGAAATAGCTTATTGTTACCCCAAAAAGAAAATGGCTTATTGGTACCACAATCTTGAAATGGCTTGTTGTTACCCCAATATTGAAATGGTTATTGTTACCCCAATATTGAAATGGCTTATTGTTATCCCAATATAAAAATGCTTATTGGTACCCAATCTTGAAATGGCTTGTTGTTACCCCAATATTGAAATGGCTTATTGTTACCCCAATATTGAAATGGCTTATTGTACCCCAATATAAAAATGGTTTATTGTTCCTTACCCCCATATAAAAAATTCTTGTTGTTACCCAATATTGAAATGGCTATTGTTACCCCAATATTGAAATGCTTATGTATCCCAATATTGAAATGGCTTATTGTTACCCCAATATTGAAATGGCTTATTGTTACCCCAATATTGAAATGGCTTGTTGTTACCCCAATATTGAAATGGCTTATTGTTACACCAATATTGAAATGGCTTATTGTTACCCAATATTGAAATGGCTCCAATATTGAAATGGCTTATTGTTACCCCAATATTGAAATCCCAATATAAAAATGTCTGTTACCCCAATATGAAATGGCTTATGAACCACATTGAAATGGCTTATTGATACCACCAATATTGAATGGCTTATTGTTTATCCCAATATAAAAATGGCTTATTGTTACCCCAATCTTGAAATGGCTTGTTGTTACCCAAATCTTGAAATGGCTTGTTGTTACCCCAATATTGAAATGGCTTATTGTTACAATATTGAAATGGCTTATTGTTACCCAATATTGAAATGGCTTATTGTTACCCCAATATTGAAATGGCTTATTGTTACCCCAATATTGAAATAGCTTGTTATCCCAATATAAAAATGTCTTGTTACCCCAATATTGAAATGGCTTATTGATACCCCAATATTGAAATGGCTTATTGTTATCCCAATATAAAATGGCTTATTGTTACCCCAATCTTGAAATGGCTTGTTGTTACCCAAATATTGAAATGGCTTGTTGTTACCCCAATCTTGAAATGGCTTATTGTTACCCCAATATTGAAATGGCTTATTGTTATCCCAATATAAAAAATGGCTTATTGTTACCCCAATATTAAAATGGTTAGTTACCCCCAAACTGAAATGCTTATTTTTACCCCAATATTGAAAATGGCTTATTGTTACCCCAAAACTTAAATGGTTATTGTTACCACCAACTGAAATGGCTTATTGTTACCACCAACTCAAACTATGCTTATTGTACCCCCAAACTTAAATGGCTTATTGTTACCACCAAACTGAAATGGCATTTGTTACCCCAAACTGAAAGGGCCTTTTGTAATGAGATGGGCTAGAATCTGAGATTTAATGGTTTGAGCAAACCCAAACTATTTAAACTATTCCGGATTTTGAGGAATACAAACTTTGAACTTTTTCGAACTTTATTGAACGTTCGATCATATCAATAACCCTCAACTTCAATCCATAACCCTTGAAATCGGCGATAACCCTCGAATGCTCTATTCGATTTCGGTAACCTTCGAATTTGGTCAAAACCTTCGAACCCAGCATTCGTTAACCCCGAATGTAGCGTTCAATTTGGTAACCCTAGAAAATTCAATACGGATGCCCAACAATTGCCGATTGTGAGGAAAGATAGTATTAAAACAAGTTTTGGTGATATGTACATGTTCCCCAGACCATTTTCCAGGTCCCAGAGCCATTTACCATGCTATTTTAACTGCATGTATCCAAATTTTCAAAAATATTTTTTCCCATAACTTTAATCGTGTTTGTTTTCGAAACGAACTTCAGGACTTTTATTGAAGTTCAAAGTTTGAAAACGAACCAAACTGAAGTTCGGCCATCTCTAGTTGTGACTCCAAAACTGAAATGGTTTGTTACCCCAAAACTGAAATAGGTATTGTTATCCCAAAACTGAAATAGCTTATTGTACCCCAAAACTGAAATAGCTTATTGTTATCCCAAAACGGAAAAAAGCTTATTGTTACTCCAAAACTGAAATAGCTTATTGTTACCCCAAAAAGAAAATGGCTTATTGGTACCACAATCTTGAAATGGCTTGTTGTTACCCCAAATGAAAGGTTTATTGTTACCCCAATATTGAAAGGCTTATTGTATCCCAATAAAAATGGCTTATTGTTACCCCAATCTTTGAATGGCTTGTTGTTACCCCATATTGAAAAGGCTTATTGTACCCCAATATTGAAATGGCTTATTGTTTACCCCAATATAAAAATGGTTTATTGTTACCCCATATAAAAAATCTTGTTGTTACCCAATATTGAAATGGCTTATTGTTACCCCAATATGAAATGGCTTATTGTTATCCCAATATTGAAATGGCTTATTGTTACCCCAATATTGAAATGGTTATTGTTACCCCAATATTGAAATGGCTTTGTTACCCCATATTGAAATGGCTTATTGTACCCAATATTGAAATGGCTTATTGTTACCCAATATTGAAATGGCTCCAATATTGAAATGGCTTATTGTTACCCCAATATTGAAATCCCAATATAAAAATGTCTTGTTACCCCAATATTGAAATGGCTTATTGATACCCCAATATTGAAATGGCTTATTGATACCCCAATATTGAAATGGCTTATTGTTATCCCAATATAAAAATGGCTTATTGTTACCCCAATCTTGAAATGGCTTGTTGTTACCCACAATCTTGAAATGGCTTTGTTGTACCCAATATTGAAATGGCTTATTGTTACACCAAATTGAAATGGCTATTGTTACCCATATTGAAATGGCTATTGTTTTACCCAATATTGAAATGGCTTATTGTTACCCCAATATTGAAATAGCTTGTTATCCCAATATAAAAATGTCTTGTTACCCCAATATTGAAATGGCTTATTGATACCCCAATATTGAAATGGCTTATTGTTATCCCAATAAAAAATGGCTTATTGTTACCCCAATCTTGAAAATGGCTCTTGTTGTACCCAAATATTAAATGCTTGTTGTACCCCATCTTGAAATGGCTTATGTTACCAATATTGAAATGGCTTATTGTATCCCAATTAAAAATGGCTTATGTTACCCCAATATTAAAATGGCTATTGTTACCCCCAATATAGAATGGCTTATTGTTAACCCAATCTTGAAATGGCTTGTTGTTACCCCAATATTGAAATGGCATATTGTTACCACAATATTGAAATGGCTTATTGTTACCCAAATATAGAAATGGCTTATTGTTACCCCAATATAAAAATGGCTTATTGTTAACCCAATATAGAAATGGCTTATTGTTACCCCAATATAAAAATGGCTTATTGTTAACCCAATCTTGAAATGGCTTATTGTTACCCCAATATAAAAATGACTTATTGTTAACCCAATCTTGAAATGGCTTATTGTTACCCCAATACTGAAATGACTTATTGTTATCCCAATATTAAAATGGCTTATTGTTACCCCAATATTGAAATGACTTATTGTTACCCCAGTATAAAAACAGCTTGTTGTTACTCCAATCTTGAAATGGCTTATTGTTACTCCAATCTTGAAATGGCTTATTGTTACTCCAATATTGAAATGGCTTATTGTTACCCCAATATTGAAATGGCTTATTGTTACCCCAATATAAAAATGCTGCTTATGTTAACCCAATTTGAAATGGCTTGTTGTTCCCCATATGAAAGGTGTATTGTACCCCAATATTAAAATGGCTTATTGCTACCCCAAATTGAAATGGCTTATTGTTACCCCAATTTGAAATGGCTTATTGTTACCCCAATATAAAAATGGCTTGTTGTTATCACAATCTGAAATGGTTATGTTATACCAATTATGAAATGGCTTATTGTTACCCCAATATTGAAAGACTATTGTTTACCCCAATATTGAAATAAATTATTTTACCCAATATTGAAATGGCTTGGTGTTACCCCAATATTGAAATGGCTTATTGTTACCCCAATATTGAAATAGCTTGTTATCCCAATATACAAAAAAGTCTTGTTACCCCAATATTGAAATGGCTTATTGTTATCCCAATATAAAAATGGCTTATTGTTACCCCAATCTTGAAATGGCTTGTTGTTACCCAAATCTTGAAATGGCTTATTGTTACCCCAATATTGAAATGGCTTATTTTTATCCCAATATAAAAATGGCTTATTGTTACCCCAATATAAAAATTTCTTGTTGTTACCCAATATTGAAATGGCGTATTGTTACCCCAATATTGAAATGGCTTATTGTTACCCCAATATTGAAATGGCTTATTGCTATCCCAATATTTAAATGACTTATTGTTACCCCAATATTGAAATGGCTTATTGTTACCCCAATATTGAAATGGCTTATTGTTACCCCAATATTGAAATGGATTATTGTTATCCCAGTATAAAAAATGGCTATTGTTACCCCAATATTAAAATGGCTTATTGTTACCCCAATATAAAAATGGCTTATTGTTAACCCAATCTTGAAATGGCTTGTTGTTACCCCAATATTGAAATGGCATATTGTTACCACAATATTGAAATGGCTTATTGTTACCCCAATATTGAAATGGCTTATTGTTACCCCAATATAAAAATGGCTTATTGTAACCCAATAGAAATGGCTTATTGTTACCCCAATATAAAAATGGCTTATTGTTAACCCAATCTTGAAATGGCTTATTGTTACCCCAATATAAAAATGACTTATTGTTAACCCAATATAGAAATGGCTTATTGTTACCCCAATATTAAAAATGGCTTATTGTTAACCCAATCTTGAAATGGCTTATTGTTACCCCAATATAAAAATGACTTATTGTTAACCCAATCTTGAAATGGCTTTGTTACCCCAATACTGAAATGGCTTATTGTTATCCCAATATTGAAATGGCTTATTGTTACCCCAATATTGAAATGACTATTGTTACCCCAATATTGAAATGGCTTATTGTTACCCCAATATAAAAATGGCTTATTGTTAACCCAAACTTGAAATGGCTTGTTGTTACCCCAATATTGAAATGGCCTATTGTTACCCCAATATTAAAATGGCTTATTGTCACCCGAACATTGAAATGGCTTATTGTTACCCCAATTTTGAAATGGCTTATTGTTACCCCAATATAAAAATGGCTTGTTGTTACAACAATCTTGAAATGGCTTATTGTTACACCAATATTGAAATGGCTTATTGTTACCCCAATATTGAAATGGCTTATTGTTACCCCAATATTGAAATGACTTATTGTTACCCCAATATTGAAATAACTTATTTTACACCAATATTGAAATGGCTTGGTGTTACCCCAATATTGAAATAGCTTATTGTTACCCCAATATTGAAATGGCTTGCTGTTACCCCAATATTGAAATGGCTTATTGTTACCCCAATATTGAAATGGTTTATTGTTATCCCAATCTAAGAATGGCTTATTGTTACCCCAATCTTGAAATGGCTTGTTGTTACCCCAATATTGAAATGACTTATAGTTATCCCAATATTGAAATGGATTATTGTTACCCCAGTATAAAAACAGCTTGTTGTTACCCCAATATTGAAATGGCTTATTGTTACCCCAATATTGAAATGGCTTATTGTTACCCCAATATAAAATGGCTTATTGTTACCCCAATATTGAAATGGCTTGTTTTTACCCCAATATTGAAATAGCTTATTGTTATTCCAATATTGAAATGGCTTATTGTTACCCCAATATTGAAATGGCTTATTGTTATCCCAATACTGAAATGGCTTATTGTTACCCCAATATTGAAATGACTTATTGTTACCCCAGTATAAAAACAGCTTGTTGTTACCCCAATATTGAAATGGCTTATTGTTACCCCAATGTTGAAATGGCTTATTGTTACCCCAGTATTAAAATGGCTCCCCCCCCCCCTACCACTCTAGGGAAGAAGCCATGGTTGTTGCTAAATTGAAATATTGCCTTTTTATCACAGTTGAAAATTTCCACTCGTAATAATATTTTGCACAGAGCCACTGACCACAAGTGCAAAATATTGATTCTGCACAGATTTTATGACCATGCAGTATTGTCCCATTGCCTAAATTATTTAAACTTATTTTACAATATGGCCATAAAATAATGATTGCGCTGATGAGAAATAAAAATCTGTGTTTTTTTACCTTCATTCTATCCTCTGCCATTCTGAACTGCCGGCAGCCGCGTCTGTGATTGGCTGCCTCTGAGCTAATCACAGACGTGGCTGCCGGTCCGGCCCCCTGGGCACTGCCCGGCCTTCAAACTGAATGTGCCCTATGATTCTATTTTGTTTGAAAGTAATTATCGGTAACTAGTTGTATAAATGTGTGAATATACAGCCTGTTGAGTAACCAGCACATGTTTACATGCATATGCAATAAATAAACTCTTCTATCAACTTTCAAGACTGGAGTGATCTAAGGAATTTGTATTCTCTCTATATACTTAATTATTATCTATGGCATCCTATTATTAGAATTATTCTTTACCAATACTGTACACAGACGCATTTTTCCCATTGTGTGTAGTCTTTTGGTTGTGCTAGACAGATCTTCAAGTGCTATTGCACAAGGTTGGTTATGTAGATGTGCTTTGTACGCATTGCTTAGTATAGGTCCTGCTAGTAAGCACAATGCATCTGGAATTACCACTGGAAATTAGAATTATAATTATTAAAGAAATATTTTTTAAATAATCAACTAACTTACCCACTGTGACAAAGTGTGAGATAGCAGTCACAGTCTTATCGCTTGTGGTTCCCAGTACGTAAGTAACGTTTACTTAATAAAATCATCATCCACTCATTTATGAGTTTAACTGACTAATTAATGAATTTATAGATTTACAAATTTCCAAATATGCGTCAGTCCCTTTTATGTTATTCCCCCCCAATATCTTTCAATTTAGCATAGCCCATTCAAATATATACATTGGAATCTAACTTAGAATCCCGATCATTATAAACGTTATAATAGTATACTAGCTATGGTAATGGGTTATTGATATAAATATTAATACTGGTTGTTCTAGGGGCATTAAAGGGAGGCGTAACTACCAGGGAAGAATGTCCCATCTTCTTACTTTACCTATGACAGATAGACCATTACCCCCAGAAAATCCCTGATGTTGAAGTGGGGGTGGGGGATGGGAGGGAATCATTTTCCTGGGGGCGCAGTGATTCCTAGTTATTCCATTAGTTTTAAAGAGACATGATAGTGCCCCAAACAATAACATTTTACTCACAAACTCACAAAGTTAATGGAAAGCTTGTTAAGAAAACATCTGTCAATCCCACTAATTAAACAGCATTTTTGTTGAAAAAATACGTCAGTTACATCCTCTAATTCTGGATTCCATAATTGGGCTGGTCTGCAGACGTGCATGGGACAATACTGAAGATACAACACTTTGATACAATGTAAAGTAGTTGGTGTTTCACTTGTTTAACAGTGTAAATTTGCTGTCTCAAAGTAACTCAACACACAGCCATTAATTTATAAACCACTGGCAACAAAAGTGGGTACACCCCTACAGAGCCGCCATCGGACTTTGCTGGGCCCCATATTGGGTAAATTTCTGGGGGGGCCCTAAACACGCACTAACACGTTACGCACAGACTAGAACATATATTAAACAGACGCATTTTGCACACACATATACAATAACACTTATATTGCTCTAACCTGTACATACAAAATGTAATTTCCAGCAGCACACACTGACCTGTATATATTAAACACTCCCAATGTATTACACATGCCCAGTATATATAAAATGTCCCCACTGTCCATTACACACATTGCCCGTATATATTAAAAATGTCCCCAATGTCATTACACACATTGACCAGTATATATAAAATGCCCCAATGTAGTACACCACATTGACCAGTATATATAAAATGCCCCCAATGTCCATTACACACATTGCCCAGTATATATAAAATGCCCCCAATGTCCAGTACACACATTGACCAGTATCTATAAAATGCCCCCAATGTCCAGTCCACACATTGCCCAGTATATATAAAATGCCATAAATGTCCATTACACACATTAACCAGTATATATAAAATGCCCTCAATGTCCATTACACACATTGCCCAGTATATATAAAATGCCATCAATGTCCATTAAACACATTGTCAGTATATATAAAATGCCCCCAATGTCCATTACACACATTGACCAGTATATATAAAATACCCCCAATGTCCATTACACAACATTGACCAGTATATATAAAATGCCCCCAATGTCCATTACACACATGTCCTATATATAAAATGCCCTCAATGTCCATTACAACACATTGACCAGTATATATAAAATGCCCCAATGTCCATTACACACATTGTCCAGTATATATAAAATGCCATCAATGTCCATTTAACACATTGTCCAGTATATATAAAATGCCATCAATGTCCATTTAACACATTGTCCAGTATATATAAAATGCCCCAATGTCCATTACACACATTGTCCATTATATATAAAATGCCCCCAATGTCCATTACACACATTGACCAGTATATATAAAATACCCCCAATGTCCATTACACACATTGTCCAGTATATATAAAATGCCATCAATGTCCATTACACATATGACCAGTATAATAAAATGCCATCAATGTCCATACACACATTGACCAGTATATATTAAAATGCCATCAATGTCCATTACACACATTGACCAGTATATATAAAATGCCATCAATGTCCATTACACACATTGACCAGTATATATAAAATGCCATCAATGTCCATTACACATATTGACCAGTATATATAAAATGCCATCAATGTCCATTACACACATTGACCAGTATATATAAAATGCCATCAATGTCCATTACACACATTGACCAGTATATATAAAATGCCATCAATGTCCATTACACACATTGACCAGTATATATAAAATGCCATCAATGTCCATTACACACATTGACCAGTATATATATATATATATATATATATATATGTATATATATATATATGTATATATAATGCCCCCATATACAGTAAAGCCACTTACTGACTAAATCACACCAGGGACCAAGCACCAGCCACAAGGAACTCTCTATTTCTAGGAACAGAAATTCTGTGTTTAACCTAGTGGTTCAAACGCAGTATTGTAGGTAAGAGGGAAATTTGTTTTTGTTTGCTACTGCCTTTTCCTTACTCTCTGGGCCCCTTTCAAGTCCGGGCCTCATAGTGGAGTACCCCCTTTCCCCCCCTGATTGCGGCCCTGCACCCCTAAGTGAAACATTTTTCTAATTGTGCCCAAAGTGTCAATATTTTGTGTGGCCACCATTATTTTCCAGCCTGCCTTAACACTCTTGGGCATGGAGTTCACTAGATCTTCACAGGTGGCCACTGAAATCCTCTCTCCACTCCTCCATGTCGACATCACAGAGCTGGTGGATATTGAGTATGCCAATTTGAGTATGCCCCACAGATGATCAATATGGTTCAGGTCTGAAAACATGCTGGCTAGTCCTATATTTTGCAAGGCAGGTGTCTTTGGAGTCATATCATGTTGAAATACTGCCATGTGTCTCAGTTTCTGAAGGAAGGGGATGCCATGCTTCAGTAAACCACAGTACATGTTGCCATTCATGGTTCCCTCAATGAACTGTAGCTCCCCAGTGCCGGCAGCACTTATGCAGCCCCAAATCATTACACTCCCACCACAATGCTTGACTGTAGGCAGGACACACTTTGTACTCTTACTTGGTTGCTGCCACACACGCTTGACACCATCTAAACCAAATAAATTTATTTTGGTCTCATCGGTAGAGATGTTCGAAACTGGCGAGTTCCGTTTTTGGATTTTTCGAAGAAATCTGGAAATGGACCCATAGAACTCAATGGGGCAGAAAAAATCTGAAAGTTCCAAATAAAGTAAGGGTAAATAAAGTAGTACATAGTATCTTACAGTTGATGCTCAGCACCGGGAAATGGTCAGGGGAACATGTAAAATTCACCAAAACGTTAATAGAAATAACTTCCAGTACATGCAAGTTGTTTTTAAGGTTGGCAGGCTATTTTCGAGGGCAACTGAAAGAGCCTCGCATATTCGGTAACCCTCGAAAGTAGCCTTGTCAACCCTTCAAAAGTAGCCTAGGTAATCCTTAAAAGTAGGGTTAACTAAAATAATCAAGGGTTATTCCCAGTAATCCATGTCTGTGCTTTAGCAAAATACCCTTTAGATTACAAGCTGGGTGTCATCAGAACCCTGCAACACAGAGCAAACGGCAGCCGCGTCCGTGATTGGCTGAGAGGCAGCCAATCATGGACGCGGGTGCCGGCGTCTCAGAATGCTGGTGGAGAGAGGGAAGGTAAGTACAGTTCTGGGGTCTTTCTTAAAATTATTGAAATGCGGTTGGGGCTGGGGGAACCTATACTATTACAGGGCCAAGAGGTTTTATGGTAGGGGGAGGGATAGCAAAACGGGAGGGAGGGAAAGGGAGGGGGAGGAGAAGGGCTGTAGTATGCATGCCAAACTTCTCCCGGAGGCGAGACAGGAGGCAGAGTCCTATATGGACTCTGCTATCCTCCTGGTGGGCAGTTTTTGGGACTTTGGGGGGGGACTACAGGAGAACCATATGGAGTTGGGATGTGAGGTAAGGATTAAACTACACTACACGAACTTACACTAAACTACACGAACAACACACTGAGGCAGTATTAATACCAGTATTAATTAATACTGTCACCGTCTACCAGACCCTTATTTTAGCCTGACACCATTGTCTCCATTAAAAATACAGAGTCTGGCCTTCATCTAAATCCCTGTTCACTATGGCTAGGCCTGCATGGTTTGATCTGTTTCCATTCTTAGAGAAGTGCAGCTCATTATCAAGAGGTGATCATTTGTCTCTCTATTTTATTAAGTGCCCAATACAGTTTTTCTGTAACAAACAACCAATGGTTATTCCTTTACTTTTGACATTTGTCAAGTTGTTGCATACCAATCTTTGTTTGTTTTTTTTTTTACTTTCTTTTAATGCTGTTCGCCTGGGTAGATTCATTCAGGAAGCAGTGCCAATTTAACTGGAGAAGAGGTGGAAAATTTGATGCCCCCCTCATCATAATTGTCTCATTCCTTTCTCTCTCTATCTGCTGTCTTCCACACTCCTTACAGTGTTTTAATTCATTGTTTATTTTCAAACATACAACATTACTGGCACATGACCACACATCAAAGAATCAGTGCAGTTTTGGACTATTGAAATGAGCATCTAAATACTTCAGTTATAGAAGGAATGGGCAACACATAAGATTCTAAGGGCCATGTATTACATTTACTTAAAGTGCATGTTGCCTACACCGGCTTCCAAGAAACGGAGTGGTAGGTAAAATGAATAGTAATGCATGAATATGAACCACAACATACTTGATTAAAATGATTAACTATTAAAACCTTTTTGCATATTAACTGTTTTGGGTGGCAGATGTTGATTTACGGGCATTTGTAATATAACATTAGCATAAAGTGTTGTCTTTGTTTTGCTTTCCAATCTATAAATACAGTATATTGGAATGCACTGGCATACAGGATGAACATTTAGCAACATGGAGGCCAAAACTTAGCGAGGAGAATTATGGAAACCGGAAGAAGTTTTGGAAACCAAATGAATGGATCAAGTTAGAAACTTTCCAAATAATTTTGGAAATAATTCACAAGCTGGCCATTATCAGAACCCTCCAACCCAGGGCAGAGAATATCCCCACTAGGGGATCACTTGGTTGTTACATTAAATAAATGGGTTAAGGATCCATTTTCTTCAAATCTGTGTGCGGTTCCTACATTGCTGATTGCTATGCCTATAGGACGTGGCAGGACATCCGGGCACCACAGACGAAATATACAGCACATACTAGTGCCAAGGGTTTGCATTTTTTTCAAATTTTAAACATTCCCACTAGCACAGAGAAGAAGGCTAAGGAAATGAAACAACTCAGAGGAGCCCTTAAAACTTATGGATATCTGGACTGGCCTTTGTCAAAACTGTATGAAGGAAAGAAAAGAACACAAAAACCACCAGCGAAAGAAGAAAACAAGACAGAACATGGTCATCCCATATGCAAAGAGGCTTTCTGAGAAATGAAATGGCAACTAGAGTGTAATGTATACATTCCTCCAATACAGACATAAGAAAAGGTTAGTGTATGCTGCCTTATCCCACCTTCCTCTGTGGTTCCATGTTTGCACACAGTCTTATTTACTGCAGTACTCCCCACTCCCCCTCCCCTTTCTGGTCATTCATATAATCCATCTGTGAGCCCAGCCGCTCATGCGCATTATTCCTCCTACACATCACTCTAACCTTTGTAAACAAACAAAAAAAAACTCTGCATGTAAGCCTGTAGAGAGAAAGTGTCTCCATTGTTCTGGAGACATTTGCAAGATAAGAAGTGGTAGGGTGGTGAGTTAGGAGAGACCCGAATTCTGCCTTATCACTGCAGTCCGATCTCCCTTTTACAGGTAATAAATTGGTGAAAGCTTGGGAGGAGAGGGACCCAGTGCTGTTCTTTCTGCTCCATTCTCCTACCCTTCACTTTAGTTTGTAACCCAGTATTTGCCAAGCATTTTAGTGAGCAGAAAGGAGACATTGGGGAACTTGATGTAAAACTTGTGTAAGCCTACATACTACACCAGCATACTATTAGGGGATTTGATTGACAGCTCATGTAGGAGTTGTGTATTGAAATCTTGGCTTCTTTTAACTTATATATCTCAGGACAGAGGAAGAAACTGAAGAAAATAAAGGTTGGAGGGAATTATAGAACACATACAATTTCCACCTATAGATGCACTTTGAGAAGATTTTTTCAGAGATACCATATCTCTGTCTTCTTTAAACCCAACAACACACTGAGGCAGCAAATGGTGCATCCAAAAGTCCCAATACCGAAACACAAAAAGAGTAACCATCATATATGCAGTGTAGTGCAGTGCAGTAAAGAGTGCTCTTTGCCGTTTAACTGCATCTTAAGGGAAAAGGACCTACGTTTAAAGATTGTAATATCAACATCTTAGCCAAGGAACAGGATTGGTTCAAAGAGGTGTCAAGGAGGCCATTTATGTCTAAAGAAACCAATGAATAGAGGTGGGGGGGGGGGTTTAAAACCAATTGTCTGCCATGCACAATGCTGTTTTGACGCCTTACCCTGGGCAGTTTTGAAAACATAAAATCGATTCCTCCTCCTCCAGAAAATAAGTAGAAAAACAGAAGGACTCCGTACAATCTAATTTGTTTTGGTGTTGTTTTTATTGCTAGGTGCCACAATACATGTTTCAGACCTTAAGGGTCCTTTTTTCAAGGGTAAAGTGCAATTAACACCTTGTATTCAGGCAGTCCCTGACACTTTGCGGTCATATGCTGATTTGGACACAGTCCAGGGTTTTTATTGCCAATAGATTCTTGTACAAGTCATTCTGAATTGAAAAACACAGTTAGATGACTAGTGATAAGTTTTCAAGAAACTACAAGTTGGATCTAACTGAATACATAGTGTGTGTGTGTGATGTATGTACCAGTATATATTACTGTGCTGCATGTGTGTGTATGTATGTGTAAAGCTGACCAATTGTTGCAAATATACAAGATCAAGATCTTGAGAACGGCTGGATGAGAGCCGAAACGTGTCGATGGTAAGTGTTAAGCTAGGTACACACCTAGCGATTTTTCCTCCTGACCGACCGTTCGATACTTTCGACCGGTCGGCCAGGAGGAAGGACTGTCGGTCGTGGCAAAAGCAGCCGCGTCCGATAGTTACCCCGACCGATTGTGCGGGCCATAGAGGACTGCATGATCGGATGAGGTTTTCCACCATGTCCGATCGTCCTTTCGTCCGATTCGGACGAACGGTCGGTCGGACATGGGAGCATTCGGATGCGATAATTTCAGTCCGATCGACCGATACACTGAACTATCGCTCGTTCGGACCGAAATATCTCATTGTGTGTACCCAGCTTTACTTTGTTTCAATAAATGAACATTTATAAAATCCCAGGAGTGCTCAACTTCTTCCTCTTGGGTAAGCATTCTTTCTTTTTATCTTTTATCTGGTGTCAGAATGTGCCAATTGGAATGTAACATTTCGTTTATGTCATCTCCTGCTGTGAAGTACGTATGTGGTTGTGCAAATTGTCTGCTTATCTGCTTTACTTGTTTCTTGGTGTGTTTTAGTTGCATTGCTTTTGTTAGGGCTTTTTAAGAATATGTGTAGGATTTCCTCTTTGTAAATAACATTTCCACATTTGTTCAATTTGTGACTCCCTGACCTGGGGTACCCCAGAAACTGATGGTCGCTTTTAAAAGGGGATGAAACCTAAGAGATATATTGGTGGATACAGACCCTGTGGATAGATATAGACAAACAAATTGGTTAGCCAATAAACAGCCTGGCTGTTTTAAATGCCAAAAATTCACATTGTGTAAGCATTTGATGCCAGTCTCCTGCTTCATACATCCATATACAGGAAAACAAGAGAAATTAAACACAAAATAAACTTGTTCAAAACATGTGGTGTACTGTATATAATAATCTGCCCGTGTAACTTGTATTATGTGGGCAGAACGGACCTCACTCTCAGAATCTGGATAGATGGACACAGATCTGCCATAAACAGCATATAGAGACAGAAAACAAAAAACTGTGACAAATCCTTTTCTTGAAAAAGGACACACTATCTCAGACCTAAAATTTAAAGGGACTGATCACGTACCTCTTCCAAGAAGGGGAGGGAACACAACTAATTTATTACTTAGGAGATACACATTCTAGATTCTTGAATTTGCTGACATCTAATGGACTATAGTAACATACGGTAGTAATTGAAGTTGAATAAAGATATACGTCCATCAAGTCCAACCATTTCACCCTCCTTTTTAACCCTACCTAACGGTTGTTCCAGAGGAAGGCAAAAAATACCCAGCTAAAAAGGAGGGGAACAAAATTCCTTTCTGGCGGCATTTGGAAAGTATCCCCGGATCAGAATTGCAGCATATGTGTTAATACCAGTAATTCTCAAACGGCATTCGGAAAGTATCCCCGGATCAACCAGAACTGCAGTATATATATTAATACCAGTAATACTCAATATTTTTTAGTTTTAGAAACTTATCCAGCCCACTTTTAAAGTTATTCAATGAACTTGCCATTACCACATCTGCATAGTTTCACCGTTCTTACTGTAAAGAAACCTTTCCTAACCTGAAGATGAAAATTATTTTCTTCTAATCATAAAGGATGTCCACGAGTGACATAATATGACCTATTGGTGAACAATGCACCAATTCACCAATTTTATTATATGTGGCTCATTAATATATAAGTGATAATATCCCCACGCAAACTTTGTTTCTCCAATGTAAACAGCCCTAACTTGTCTAATCTGCCTGCACAGTCAAGCCCCTCAATTCCCTTTGTTATTTTAGTTGCCCTTCTTTGAACTCCAAGATGTCCCCTTTGTATATGGGATTCCAAAACTGCACCGCATATTCCAAATGAGGCCTTACCAGTGCCTTGTAAAGAGGGAGAATAATATTTTCTATCTTGAATCTATTCCCCTCTTTTACAAGACAATATATTGCTACCTGGCATTCCTTGCTACAGTTAAGTCTGTTATCTACCAGAACCCCCAAATCTTTTTCCATTACAGATGCACTTAACACAGAGTTATTTATGGTGTAGGTGGCACAGGGATTATTAAATCCTAAATGCATCACCTTACATTTATCTACATTGAATCTCATCTGCCATTCTGCTGCCCATTTTGATAATCTATCTAGGTCTGCTTGCAGCACTTGCACATCATTTGAAGTTTCCAAAGCTCTGCATAGTTTAGTGTCATCAGCAAACACATTTATGAACAGATTAAATAGAAGTGGTCCCAGTACGGAACCCTGAGGCACTCTACTGAAATACTGTTCCTTTAAATATTTTCTGGATGACTGTTGACTCATTCATGTGTAGTTTTTGTAATAATCTTTATAGTTTATTTAAATTGTTGTTATAATTCTCTCTTGCATGATCCTACTTTGTAATGATTTAATATAGTTAGTCATATTTATCTCTGACCATAGTGCCATATAGATGCAGGAAAAATAGTTTATTTACTTTAAACAGATTTATATTAAAAACAGAAGCATATTATGTTGGATAGATATTATCATGGGCCTTCTGGCGGCTATATTTGAAGTTTGAATTCACAATAAACTGTTTTAACTCACTATAAATTATATTTTACCACTAATGTGTGATCGAAGTCAAATAGCACTAACACTTCAGATATTCGTGAATGCAAACCCATAATGTCACGTTGAGAGGTGGTTTGTTAACTAGTGAGTTATTAATAATTATATAATAATTTATATAAAGACTATGTAGTTGCACTGTCACTTTAGCTTGATAAAGTCCAATAAAAGAATAAAAGGGTGCTGAAACATTGCTGTTTTTGCAATGTATAGTAAAGCATCTTGCTCCCCTGGTAGTCATACCCCTGACAAGACCTGGATGTTCTTGAACTGTGTTTGCATCAGAGGATGTAACCAGCAGCTCTGGGCACACAGTACAGTGCAAGTTTGGGAGTGTTTTCATTATGGGGGAATTTAATTACCCTGACATTGATTGGCGTAGTGGAACTGCCAACACAGAAAATGCTGATTGGTTCCTGAATTTGCTGCAGGATTACAGGTGGTTAAAGTTCCTACTAGAAAAAGAACCCTGTTGGATTTGGAAATATCTAATGTTGTGGAGCGTATTATTGATATAAAGGTAAGTGGAGGATTGGGGAATAGTGACCATGAAATAGTGTCGTTTAGCGTATGTTATCAAAAGGGAAAGTACACTAGGTAAACAAAGACATTTAATTTCAGGAAAGCAAATTTTCCCAGGTTAAAGTAGCTCTTTAGCATGTCAACTGGGATAAGGTGTTATCAGGTAAAGGTACTGAACAGAAATGGACTGTTTTTAAGGGGATTTTAAACCATTTCACATCTAAATGTATACCCGTGGCAAATTAATGTAAAAAAAACTCTGCACCCATGTGGCTTAATTCTGATGTAAAGAGGGAAATGGAAAAGAATAAAAGGGCATTTAAAAGCTTAAAGGGAATGGAAAGGGCCTTTAAGGAATTATAAAAATTGTAACGAGGAATATAAGAAAGCAATTAAGCTAGCTAAAATTAATAATGAAGTTAGGATTGCTGAACAAAGCATCACTAACTTTAGGCAATATTTTAAGTATATTAATAGTAAGAAGATGAGGACTTAAAATATGGGGCCATTAAAAGACATGTCCACCCCCAAAACAAACCCACTACAGGCCCCACTTTGTAGTGTTAAAAAATATCCTTCTCCTCTACTCCAAATGGTTCTCCTGCAGTGCTTGTTCAAAGTTTAAGAAAGTGAAGAGTAGGAGCAGTCTCTGTGTAAAAAGGTTTCTGCTCATTAACTGTCCTCCTGGAGGACTCAGGCATGTGCAGGGTTGAACTTTCACCCCCTCTGGATCCCTCCATGCTGCAGTTAGTGCACCCAAAAATAAACAGGTTTCTGCTGTAGTGTAGTCTCCCCCCTCCCGACCCTTAAACGCATGGTTATTTGTAAAAAAAAAAAGTAGCAGATAAATTTCCAGCCTTTATTTCCACAGGTGTTTCAGTAGCTGGCAACCACATCTGTGATTGGCTGCCTCTTGGCCAATCAAAGACATGGCTGCCAGCCCGGCCCCTAATATTACTCTCTTCACAGAAATAACATTACAGACAGAGACCGCTAGAACGAAGGCTGGTAAGCAAGTTATGTCTTATTTTCTTTTTTTTTTTTACAAATAAACCATGCGGTTGGGGTTGGGAGGCTACACTACAGAAACAGGTTCTGAGGTCTATCTCTGACCTCTTATCTCTGCCTGCCTGCCAGCACACTTTCTGCAACAATTAAGAGAATCAGCAGAGAAAATAAAGAAGGGGGGAGGGGGAGATGTGTAAGCAGAGCAGCATCCATGGTAAGGCTTTGCAGAACTTATAAGTGTTGCAGACGCTACAATAAGGCAGTGAGTAAGGGAGGGTGGGGGAATTAGAAGCACTCACAAATATTAATAATCTAATGGCAAAGCAAGCACAGATTAATTTGTGAGTACCACCATTTTCTCTCAGTTTGTAGTTTCAGATAATGTAAAGTTGTGAGAATGGTAACCCTTAAATTTTTCGGGTGGACTCTTTAATTAATGGGGATAAAGCAAAGTCTTGAACATTTTTTTCTCCTCTGTATACACTATAGAAGATCCAAGTACAGATATCATAGAGTATAGTAGCAATAATGGTATAAAAGATTCAAGTGCACTTTGGTTAACCGAGGATATGGTACAGAAAGAACTAAATAAGGTTAATTACAGGCCAGTAAGTTTAACTTCAGTGCTGGGGAAGATCCTGGAAAGTTTAATAAGGGAACATGTTCTAGAGTATGTTTCAAGGACTGTCATTATAAGTAGTAACCAGCATGGATTTAGGAGGAATAGATCTTGTCAAACTAACTTGCTTGGCTTTTATGAGGAAGTGAGTAGAAATTTAGACTCTGGTATAGCAGTGGATGTAGTTTACTTGAGTATTACAAAAGCTTTTGATACAGTCCCCCATAGGCGACTAATGTATAAGCTAAGGTCTGTAGGGCTGGAGTGGCACATTTGTACTTCTACTTTACTTCACATTTACGGCGAACGTTCGTTAATTAACGAACCTTCAGTTGTAGAATACCACGCGGTAGTAAAATACAGCAATGGTATTCTATGGGGGATCATAAATCTACGATTGTGGTCGTAGATTTATCATACATTTATCGCTATTATTTATTTACGATAGCGATCGTAAATGAATGATTGTTTAAAATAAAAGGCAATACCACACCTTTATATGGACCATAGAGTCAGGAAGGAGTCACAGATTGTCCCATTCACTCTATCCAACACTGGGTGCAGACTTTAAATACCCACCCTCATTGAAATACATACATCAAATCATGAACAAATTGAGGGTCAAATATGAAGTCTTCATTTAGCCCTTTCTTTTATATTGTACATGGAATTATTATATTGCACTGTTATTTATAGCACATTTTCATTTTATATACAGTAATATATGTTTGCACTTTATTTTTAAACCTATGAAAAGCTATGGACTGCCCATTGAGGGTGGCCCTAAGGTCTGAGCACTACTATTTTACTGTGAGATTCTGTTGCACTGACATCATGTTTAACCCCTGAAACCTTGTTGTTTATCTTTGCAGGGCGACCCTCAATTTGTTCATGAAGGAATTTTTTTCATCTTCATAATTCTGGTGGTTTTTTTTGCCTTCCTCTGGATCAATAGTTAGGACAAGGCCACACTGCAACGCGAGTGCGCTTGAGATTTCCGTGTTGCAATGCGTTTGCAATTGGCCTGGCCCTTAGGGAGGAAATGTGTGTATTGCTGATTAAGTTAGACTAGATGGATGTATGTCTTTATTCAACAATGCATTCTATCTTGGGATCGTATGATCGTATGGGGCAATGAAAAATGTAATTATTGGAGATCGCACATGTGTACGAACCTTAACCGTTATAATGGGCAGGGTGATAATGGTCATAGGAGAATATAAAGGGAAGAGGAAACAATAAGAGATTAGACAAGGCAGGAAAAGAAGAGCTGACTGGACAATTTGAATCAGATTGGAAAAGTCACCATTGAAATGGAACCCACCTACATAGGGCATATCTCTCTGTGTGCACTGGTAATCTGGAGTTTCGGCGATCGTTAGAGAAGACCGAAGACAAATGATCTTTCCAGAGGCCACCAGCAAAACAATCCCGATCAACGATGAAGCTGTGTGGGAGGAAAATGGCAATCGGGCAGAACCTAACAAGGGGTACCAACATTGTAAGTATTGTTATAACTTTATATATTTTGTTTGGTACCTAATATAAGTCAGTCACATACTTTACATACATTTATATTTTAGGGCTCATATAGTGTCCAAAGATCACTGGCAATTGATCACATTCCATTACCTCACAGAGGGGGCAACAGATCTAAATTACTACTGAGAAGAGAAGCATATTGGATCAAATATTTGGGCACTATAAGCCCTTAGGTCTAAACGAACAATGTCCTCTTCGATGTTTCCTAGACAAAAGATAAGAAAGACCGTAATGTGTGGGATTAATAACTCTATTGTTCTGTTTTGTTCTATTTTAGAATATCTTCTGCTGAGCCTCTTATTGGGACTATATTAATAAAGCTTAATGTGAGCAACAACATATCTTTATATGTTCTTTTCCTTAAAAAGTATCAATGTTGGTTTTATGACCTATTCAGTCATTTTTTTGATATTAGGCAGCAACCTAGCATACAAAATCCTGGTGTATGCTTAACTTGTCTTCTAGTAAGATTATTAGCCACCTATATTACCTCTTTTTATTGGAGAACAATTTATATATATACCTCTATTTTTCTGCCTTTATTTAATTTGTATTCTTAAATTTAAATGAATTTTATAAATTGTTAAAGGGCATGTCCACCCCCAAACCTATAATTCCCCCCTCTACTGGCCCCACTCTGTAGTGAATAAAAATCCTTACCTTACATCCCAGCTCCAAATGGTTCTCCAGTAATCCCCCCCCGTCTCCCTTCCGAGAGTAGTTTGGCATGCGCACTGCAGCCATTCTCCCCCTCCCTCCCGTTTTGCGATCCCTCCCCTAGTGTAATTTCCCTTTGCCAAATAATAGTTTACCTTCCCCCAGCCCCAACCGCTATAAGTGATTTCCTAGAAAGTGCCCCGATAGTTACTTTCCTTCCCTCTATCCTCCGGCGTTCTGTGCAGCCGGGTCCGTTATTGGCTGCCTCTCAGCCAATCACAGACGTGGCTGCCGGTCCCGCCCCCTGCTTGCAGTTCTATGCAAGCAGAGGGCCGGGACTGTGCGGCGGAGGATAGAGGGAAGGTAAGTAACTATCGGGGCACTTTCTAAGAAATCACTTATAGTGGTTGGGGCTGGGGGAAGGTAAACTATTATTTGGCAAAAAGTTAGTGAAAGGAGTGGACGTGCTCTTTAATTATTAGTGTTTTCATCAGCAGTATACACCTTTACGCAATTTCAGGGAGATTCAATAAAAGTTCTTTAAAAATGGTGCTAATTTTGCTCCCCAGGCGCTTAGTCTGACAGGTCCCGACGGACCTTGTCTTCTTTGTGCATAGAAGACAAGGTCCGTCGGGGCACAGCTACTTTACCTCCCGTTCTTCAATAGAACTGGATTCCTAAAAGTCAATATTATGAGTGGAGATACCCTTTAACATTTGAAAGCTAACATCTGATTGGTTGGGGCAAAATTAGCACCATTTTTAACAATAAGAACTTTTATTGAATAACCCTGTTTATTACTATTAACAATTAATGAATTTCCATATATGTTTTTAAAATGTATTTTGAGACACTTTTATGCACTATATTTATGCACTTTATTTATATTTTTTTATGGATCATATATTTGGAATGGATTTGTTTGGTCACATAAAATTAAAAACGAGTGGCCTACCTAACCTTTAAATTTGCACATAGAAAGGAGCCGAAACGTTGCATCTATGTAGCACAATAAAAGTTTATCTATAGAAAATCCCTGTGTGCATTGGACCTTTATGAATTTGTATATATATTTTCACATACTATATTACTTTATACTGTCGTGTTCCATGTTTCTTTAATGTTATTAAACTTGGCTTTCCCTACTATTGTGCACTGTAATAAAGAACCTTTAGATTACATAATTCAATAAGTGCTGCACTTTGTTTTTTCTCGCTTTTTGATGCCTTGTGGTTAATCCGACTGGTTTTTAAACAGTGGAATCTTTAAGACAACAATCTCTATAACTCATAATACAGATTTTATCTTTTTGTGGGATCAGCTCATAGAACCCACACAAAACATAACCCGATAGCAATCTTTCATATTTTTTATGCTGTATATGTCTCATAAAATAATAAATGCTAGTAATTTTATTTTACTAGCCTACCCCTGAACCCTAACTAACAGTTGATTCAAAGGAAGACAAAAAAAAATAATGATTTTGACATTTTTAGAAACTTATCCAGCCCATGTGAGGATCTCCTGCTGTGCCGAATGTTACCTCTGGGTGTCGCTGTTTTGTGTTCCGGATATCACCTCTAGTTGTATGGGGGAGTGATAGTTTGAAAAGTCGGGGTGATTTACAGTTGATTTTGTGTCCATCTCTATTTATGTAGAGCAACAGTTTTTTTTTTTTTTTTCAGGTTTTCAGTTTTCTTTACAGGTGCCGTGTTCAACTTCCAGTGACCAGTATGAAAGAGTGTGAGAACACCAAATTTAACAAACCTGATCCCCAATGTAACACTAACAAGTCACATGACAACAGGAAAGGGAAAATGTTTAATTGGGCACAATTTGTCATATCTTTAGTATTGTGCAATGAAAAGATAAACAGGGAGATTCAATAGAAGTTCTTATCGTTAAAAATGGTGCTAATTTTGCTCCAATCAATCAGATCTTATTTAACATTTGAAACATCTTATTAATTGGTGCAAAATTAGCACCATTTTTAATGATAAGTACTTTTAATGAATAACCCTGTAAGTCTGTTATTTTGGTTGCTATAGTGTATACATATGGGACAATTTTGGTTAAGCAAAATTGCCTTCTATACATCTTTTATAACCTGCTTAGCCCTATTAATGCCTCTGTTAACCCAGTGCACTTTAGGTTTTTTTGCAACATATTTCAAATGACAATATCATGATCAATTTTTCCCCCTAATCTTCCCATTTTTTTCATCTCCATAAGTTCAGGTTATTAGATAACACCAGATCCAGAGGATGAGACAAATATGTAAAGAAGTAGATGGTAAAAGCCAAAAGACAATCTCCAAATGGATCTCCAGGTTTTATTTTAGAAAAGACAGGGAGATTAAAGATCAGAGTATAATTTACTTCTTTCCAGTTTTTAGCTGCCCAGTAATTCCCATTAGACTTTCCTTACATTTCCCCCCTTTTAACTATTGCATTTTGATGATTTTACCCCATTATTATGATTTAATTTATATACACATTGTTATGTACATGCCTACCACTCCTCTTTGCTACTCCCTTACTCTCCTCCCCCCATTATCTTATTTAAACCCAAATTCCTTACACAGCTATCTTACTCACCGGTTCATGGTACCCTCCCCTCCATACCTAGTCAAATTTCCTCCAACCCTATAGCCATCTTCTCTCTCACAAAAGCTGCACCATCCTCAAGGTGCAGACCATCCTTACCAAAGAGCTTGTAGCCAACAGAAGAGACTTCGCAGTCCTCTAAAAAGAATGCCCCCTCCTTCTTAGCCACACATTAATACTGCAAAGTTCTTTTTGCCTCTCTAATGTAGCAAATGTCTGTAGTCATATTTCCGAAAATAATACCCTGGAGGTCCTTTCTTTTAACTTGGCGCCTAACTCTCGGAAGTAATTTTAAAGGACCTCTCCTCCTTCTCTAACTTAAAATTTGCACCAATGTGTACCAAGACTACTGTCTCACACCAAGCACCACCCAATAATCTGTCTACATGATCCACAGGTCGAACCCGAGCACCAGGTAAGCAACAAACTGGGTCTCGGCAGCAGATAACCTTATCCACTTTTCTAATAATGGAGTTCCCTTACCACCTGCCTACCCTTGCTTATAACAGATTCCCCCTCCCTTGTATTGGACATGCTGGCTGGTTGCCTGGGTGCTCAAAGGATCAGCCTGGTCCATACATGATATTTCTGAGCTGTCCTCCTCTGCTTCTTCCCCTAAAATGTCAAATCTGTTTGGATGAACTAGCTTGGAAGGAGTGACACTGCTCATCCATCCACTACTTTCCCATGTAACCTTAAAGTACCCTTATTGTCCTCCTTATCTGCCCAATTTCCACCCTCCAGTTTACTGGCCCGCCAGTATCTGCATTTCCCCTAGGTTTGCCAAGTTCCTCAATGCTCCAATTTTCCTCTTTAAATTCTACACCTCAGATTCCAAAAGGGCAACCCACAAACATAGGACCATTGGAACAGCTGCTCCAAGATCCCAAATATGCTAAAGTTTCCTTTCAATTATGGATTGTGAAACAAGGCAGGGCACACAAAAAAAACCCTGTACACACGAAGTCAGTGTTCATCCTTTTATACCAATAAAATTATTATGGTCGATTCTGCAACCTTCAATGAACCACAGGCTTAACCAGAAATAGCAGTGCAGGTGATTTTATTCCCGGCCGACAGACTACCGATCAGTTTAGGGATCAGTAGGTCACTCAGGGGGAATATCAGGCATGAGGTCTGCCCATATGTACACAGAGACCCCAGTAAGTTCTACTGCATTGTCAGCATAAAAATCAAAAAGAAAATTCTACAAAATCTGATGAAGTAGCCAAATGTATTCTTATAACACTTTACTGCATATACAATATAAGGCTCATGGCTTGGTTGGAATTACACAACCTCTTCTAATTAAAGCATACAAAGTGCATGCCACCTTTTTATATGTACAATTTACCTTTAGTAAATTAGTTAGTTAGTAATAAAGTATGCACCTCATGTATGCCACAGACCTAGAGAATTAGTACTATTAATTACTAATAAAAGGTCTATGTAAAGCACTTCTTTATGTGATGCACAACACATGCTTTCAATCATATTAATGAACATATGATGACAATGACCTAACACTACACTTTATGATCTCTGAACACTGGTCTATGTTCTTTTTAATCCTATAAAAATGTTCCACATATTCTGATCGACCCAAGAGTTCCACAAAATCTTCATCGTGTGTAATGATGATAAGCTGAAAGTTACGTTGTCTGGATCGGCTTTTAATTATCCTGAAGAAAAGACCATACATTTTATTACCCACAGGTAATGAATAAAAAGCAGACAAAACACAAAAATGGATTCAACAAAATATGCAGATATGTTGTGGATATTGTTTCTTGTTAGATTTTGCGCACTTCAGTTGTACTGGAAAACGGGGTATTGCACACTTAAGTTAAAGGACAATTATACTTACCATTTCCCCGATCCATTCCTGGATCTGGGGACCCAGGGTGAGGACCTAAAATGGAAAGTCCTGCACTACTTACATGTAATCTCCCTCATTGCTCCGGTCGGATCCTCTTCACTGGTACCGTCAGTGACAGTCTGGGAGGCAGCCAATGAGAAGACACCCCTCCTTGCAGATCACGTCTTCCCATTGGCTGCCTCGCAACCTGTCACTCAAAGTGCCAGTGGGGAGGATAGGACCGCAGCACCAAGGGAGATTACAAGTAAGTAGTGCAGGACTTTTGTAAAGTACCCAGGGTGAGGACTTAGCGTTTTAGGTCCTCACCCTGGGTACTTTGCAGGAATGGGGGGAAAGTAACGAGGGGGAGTTGAGTATAATTGTCCTTTAATTGTCTTCTTAAAGCCATTAAACCATGATGATTACAGCAAGCAACTAATTTCTCCTTGTACTGGTTTAAAATGAGATTACAGTATAACAATAACGTTACTTACTCAACTAGAGCATGGGCAAGGGACTCAATATTTTCCCGATCCAAGTTAGTAGTGGGTTCATCTAGTGCTAGAATCCCACAGTTTAGGCAAAATGTTTCAGCCAATGCCAATCGGATTATAAGAGAAGCCAGGACCTGTGGAATTAAAACGGTGAAATTATTCCACAATAATAAACAATACAGTAGAAATATAGCATCGCTAAGAGAGCTGTATACATACACAAGCTGCAATTAAATTTGACACAGCTAGGAAATGTAATGGGGGTAATTTGTAACTCAAAAGAATCACATTACTCATATTTATGGAATATGTGTCTTGAAGCTGTACCGTGCTAGAAAACAATTCTAGCTTTGTTCCATGCCTGAATATTTGCTTTATTTTATATAGTACAGTATATTATTTCTGTGGTTAGTTTTCTGCAATATTATCCATTTGCTTATTAGCCACTGTAGCTGTAGGAGGTTACAATGCATTGGCTACAACTGGACGGAAACTGAAAAAAAATCCAGATTCAGATTTACAATGATGCTTCTGATCACTCAACAAATGTGGATGTGTCGGAATATCTTAGCACCAATAAAAAATATTGTGCACACGTGCAGGCTGCAAAACCAGTTTATTTGGGGCCTTGAAACACTAGTATCTTCTGATACTATAAATAGGTTTTGCATCCTTGCAGTCTGCACGTGTGTAGTGCTTTTCCTTGATATATTGCTTTTGGTTGCTACACCGTGTCCATCTACATGTGAGTAGGTGGTGCACGCTGGTTTGTTACTTTTGGAATATTTTAGTAACCATGGCAAAGTGCATTACCTTCTGCCCAGCACTACAACGTCCACGCATATCCAAAGCTGTATCCCCTTTAATCATCACTACTCGATAATTGTATGTCCGTCTTTTATCTCCTGCAGAAACCCCCTCATCTGTATCTGATCGGATTTCTATATATTCAATATCTGTAAAAGGTACAAGATATAAATACATGTTCCTCCTTGTTTAACTGGAGGCAAGAATAATTTAAGTTTAAGTACAGTAAACATGTTAAACATATTTAGAGAGATGTAATTCCGGACACTATTGTTTGTTAACCCCATGTAATACTGTGTTTTGTGGGTTTAAGTCCAATTTTGCGGGGCCTGTTCCATTTCGTATTAATGGCACAGGCATGAGATGCAATACAATCATGGTGTAACCTCAGCATTCCTTACCTTCCGGGTTCCTGCAATGCAGTAAATCACGTCATAGTAAAATCGTACATATACGGCAAGCAGTAGAGTGTAGAGTCTTGCATAGAATACTATGCGATAGTAAACTAGGGGGGAGATGCAATATTTTTGTCCGATGCAGCTCACCTGCCCGCAATGCAAAAATCCCTGTGCGAGATTTTGTACATCGTGGGATCTCTGCCAGGTAAGTGCGCCGGCTAACGCCTCCCATACAGTGGTGTAAAGTTTCACGGTTTTGCATTGCCTGCGCCAAGCAAACTCAGTGTAAACCCCACGCTAACCTGATCATACATCCGATAGAGTGGGTTTTACACTGACTTGGGCATTTTGCGCCCAATATTGCATCGCCCACTAGATTTACCACCACTATGGTACATTTACGGTGATTGTTAAAGGTACGGTAACGCTAAAAACCAATACTGCACCTTTATGAATATGGTCCAAAGTTTCTAAATGTACCTATGCTCATTGCTGAGTTGCTGGTGGCGCACCATGTAAATGCTGTGTTTTAGGAACGTACAGCACAAGAAGTCACAAGTTCAAATCCCATAGCTTATTTATAAAACAATACAACCAAGTCTACTACCTAAATATATTTCTTTTTTGTGTGTTTCCATCATGTTTTTAGAAAAATATATACATATCTCTGAAGGCTTCCTTTTTTTTTTTGGTTTGTTTCTATTATGTTTCTAGTAAAAGCTAGAGACTCTACATGTACTGATATCCCACCAAGTAGCCCCTGTGACATAGAGGTAGAAAGCTTTCTTTTTAGCAAGACACGGCATAGAAGGTTGCCGGTTCGATTCCCCAAACTTAGTTTTATTTTTTACTGAAATGTTAATATTCTGTTTCTTACAGCCATGCTAGCAAAGAAATAAACTGCAAAGATTACTTTTCTTTTTTGTATGAAAAGCAAAGGCATTTATCATTGTTGCAGACTGGAGCATTTGTAGCATGTTTACAAAAAAAATGCACTGAATCTGTGTTCTGTGTCAGAGGGAGGGATGATCTCGGAACTGTAACATGATTGTCTGTATATAAAATATAAAAAGAAAGCAGCGATCCAGCACCCTGGATCTGTGTTTTTTGCTTCTGTAAAGTCCTGAAACCAACAGGGGGATGCAATAAAAGTTTGTAAAGCTTTAATTTGATTGGGGGGAGCGGACAGCATTTTATTACATGGTACTATTGACATACAGTAGCTACACAAACCTTTTGGTCCAATCTCCAAACTATTATATTTTAATTTTTTTAAACTAAACAAAGCAACAAGAGACAATTTTACCTTGGCCTCTGTAGGTGCTGCGCCAAAGGTCACGGATTATTTTATTGATTTCCTCCATTTTCATGCTATGGAACCTCATTATAGCACTGAAAACAAACAAACAAATAAAACACAAATTTAATAAACAGGGTTTTAGGTAAACAATACTATACAGAATTTTATTTTATTTATGTGCTCAGGAAATGAAACAATGAACATAATAGATATATAAAAATAAAGTAGAAAAACAATCTTGTATGGAATTAGTTTCAACATCATCTGTGAGAATATACGTGTACAGCTATTTTTTACTGTAAGAGTTACAATTTTAATAACCAACGTGAAACAAACATGAAACTCTGAAGGTGAACTAACCATTCCAGGACATAAACATAAACCCTGGAATGTGAGGGGGCCACGTCATGAATGATATGGAAATAAGTACCGGTATTCATGTTTGAGGCGGCCCATCTCCCATGTGGTCATACCAGGCAGACCAAAAAAATTAGAGGGACCCTCTCTACTAGCATAAATTAGTTTAGGGAACAGAAGCAAGTTGGCTTATCAAGGTTAACTGTTACAGAAGTGTAAATCTGTCAGACAGATTCTCACAGTCACTGAGTAAAATAGAAGATATAAGTGTAGATCACATGGTCAGGATACTTGTGCTCACCTGGATGACTTTGCATGTAATAAAATTGTATAAAGGTGTCGCTGAAAACATGCTATGGGGATGTGTAGCTACTAGTATAGTGGAGTCATGAAATTCCGAGAGTAATTAGCATTTCAGTTGGAGGTTCCAAAACAGGAAGGTGCTCTTACCAAAAAAAATGTAATCAGAGGTCACACTACTATTTACAATAACTGACATCTGATGAAAACATACTAAACAACCAGTGATGAATCTTACTATGTCTCCTATGTATGCCACCACAGAGTAACATTACCAGCCATTTCTTTCTTCTATAAGACACACACGTGGAAATCTGTTATAAAGTAAGGTTCCATTATGACCTCGGAATGATCATGGCAACTTGCTACAGCCAGTTTTTCTAATAACACTCCTGTTCCTCTGATACCTCCTCAATACCATTCATTAGTTTAACTAGAGTAACTAGAGTATACTCTTTCCTTTCCAGAGATTCTCTCTCTTTTTAATAACTTCCTGGTTTACCCTGTAGACAGATAAATACTAAATATAAAGATGCTGAGCAGAGGTTGCTCTGCACTTACTGGTCCAAGGTTTTATAATAAATATCCAGATCCTTTATGGCAAGTTCTGTTGTTCTCATAACAATCATCTTTTCTCTGTATTTCTCTTCAGCATCCTTGTACTGAGGTTCCCGCAGTTCCTTTTTAAACCGTACAATCTCATCTTCAAAGCCTTTCTGTCTCCCCAGTGCCAGGCTATGGTTTGTTTTCAGAGTCTCAATTTTATTTTCCAGCTCTTGATGTTCACTGAAGTGGGGAAGGAAATTATACTTGAGTGAAAATCGTGTACAATAGAAGATAAAAGGAAATAATGCCACCCTTCCAGTGTTATATAAGGATATAATTCCATTGAGTAGTTTGATTACTGTATTAAAGCAAAAGGCCGAGTGCTTTTATACAGGGCAGAGAACTCTGAGGTGGCATAAAATCCTTATATTACAGTGTAGTGGGGCGCATTATTACTTATAATACATACATTTTTAATGAATCCCCCCCCATGCGTTTTATGCATTAAATAATAATAAACTGTATTTTTAGAAACCAGTTAATAAAACATACCATGCGCAGGAGAGTCCTCCCCCCCTCCCTCTCCCTCCCGTTTTCTTCTCCCTTGCCCTAGTTTAAAATCCCCTGTATACATTATAGATATTGGTCCCCCAGCCCCAACCGCCGTAATAGAATTCTTAGAAAATGCCCCGATAGTTACTTACCTTCCCTCTATCCTTCGGCGTTCTGAGCAGCCGGCAGCTGCGTCCCTGATTGGCTGCCTCTCAGCCAATCAGGGACGTGGCTGCCGGTCCCGCCCCCTGCTTGCATTTCCATGCAAGCAGAGCGCCGGGCAGTGTGGCGGAGGAAAGAGGGAAGGTAAGTAACTATCAGGGTACTTTCTAAGAATTCTATTACGGCGGTTGGGGCTGGGGGACCAATATCTAGAATATATAAAAAGTTGAAAAAAGGGCTGGACATGCCCTTTAATATTGTAACTCTGGAATTGTATAAAGTTAGAAACCATGGAGGGATGCTGTGTGTGTATGGTAAACTGATTAAAAATGGGGGAGTGCTGGTGGTCCAGTATTGCACCTGTTAGAAACTATGCCTATATATGAAAGTGTAGGGAGTCCAGTATTCTAACAGAGAAGGTGTGGTTGAGAAAGGATGATGGCAATTCTTTGAATCCATTAGAACTAAAAACGTGTGTGTGGTAAGAGGAGGTGGGCCTCGATGGCATAATGTGTAGGCCAGGTAAATTTTAATAAAATAAAAGATGTGGGCTATAATGGATGCTATATATATAAAAAATATACTATATTAAATATAACTAGTGGGTGGCTATGTGGCAGCACGCATACTATCCTAAAGGTAACCATACACACTTTGACAGAACCATCCACTACCGCCGCGCTAGTAGCAATACAAAAACATAAAACAAAGATGTCAATGAACGGGAGCGCTCGGGGGCCAATCTAGAGGTGATATTACTCAATAGTGTTAATGCTATAACCTCATGTAAGCAAATAGCTTTGCTATTTGATTACTTACATGAGGTTATAGCACTAACACTATCAGGGAGATTCAATAAAAGTTCTTATCGTTAAAAATGGTGCTAATTTTGCCCCAACAAATCAGATCTTATTTACATTTGAAAGCTATCATCTTATTGGTTGGGGAAAAATTAGCACCATTTTTAACGATAAGAACTTTTATTGAATAACCCTGTATGTGTGTGTGAAGGATACCTACATATATTATTAAGGGGTTTGTTTTTTAGGATATTGTGCACCATATATACTTTGTTTTATATTTTATGTGTTTTTTTTATACTTATGATGTGCTAATAAATATATAGATACATTTATATGTGTATAGTACTATTTATAGCAGAAAGGGTTGAGCACGGGATATAGTATAGCTGTATTGGAATATATATATATATATAATGCCCCCTACAGTAAATGAATAACATATTAGAAGACACCTCTGAGTTCCGTGCCCTCTATAAAAGCACCCTGCCTGCAGTATCGTGCTTTTATATGGTCACGAAAGTAATCAATGACTTCATAGTCTTATAATTTACAGTAGAGAATACACTATCCATTCTAATTAGTATATATTTATTAGAATAGATCATATTAATAACAGATTTCCCTAATTATCTATCTAGAAGAAAGGTTCTAATAAGGATAAAAATAAAATATGTTTCCATACGTTTTCATCTGCATGACTTTCATTTGTCCCATTTCTTTCAAAACTTGCTCTCTCTCCTTTTCAACAAGCTTAAGCTCTTCTATCCGCTTTCTTAAGGTTAAGTTGTCTTGAAGACATCTTTCCTGAATCTGTATAAGTGAAAAAAAAACAATAATAAAATGAACAATTAACATTTGATATCATATTATAATATAGATGTCTCTGTATTAAGAGAATCTTGAAAGTAAATAAAACTATTTTATTTATATATATTTATATATTATTTTCCCTTTTTACAAAGCGCTGGTAAGGCCTTATTTGGAATATGTGGTGCAGTTTGGAATCCTGTGTACAAAAAGGACATCTTGGAAATGGAAAGGGTTCAGTTAAGAGCATCAAAATTAATAAGGGGACAGGAGGAGCTAGAATATGAAGACAGATTTGATAAGTTACAATTATGCACATTAGAGGAAAGTTTGCGTGGGGATTTCACTCTGTATAAATACATTAAATAAATACATACAATAAATCTGGTGCATTGTTAATGAATAGAACATGTCAGAGGACATGGGGATACCTTAAGACTGGAAGAAAAGAAGTTTAGTGTAAGTTTAAGTTCAGAAGGTTGTTTTCACTGTAAGAAAAGAAAAACTTTGGAATTGTCCTCCCTTGGGTGTGGTGAGGGCAGATTCATTGGATATTTTAAAAGGTAACTGTGGTCTCCATACAAGTCATTCTTGCCAACCTGTGTATTTAATGTATCATACACATGGTACACAAAAAGCGCGACATTTAGGTACAAATGAAGATACTACATTATACGGAAACCTCATGCTTTTTGTGTACCTTGTGTACGATACATTAAATACACAGGGTGGCAAGACTAATGTGCATGTTTTATGTCTTTTTTTCAGTACTACACAGTACTTTTTTTTCACTAACCATGGTTTGCCATTGCACTCAGCACTTAAAGACATTTTAACTTACATAGGTGTGTGCAGGATTGCTTCTTAGTTTACGTAGTCTCTATACAGGTGTCCTCTATTTAAAAGAACTGTCTGAATCTTAAGTTATAGGTATGTAAAGTTACACTTTCTTGTCTGTCCTGACTGTCTAAGTCTGTGTAAGAAGCCCCCCCCCCCCTGGGGCTAGTTACAGACCTGCAAAAAAAATTTGGCCTTTCCTACCTATGGACACATTTGGGAGGAAATAAATTCTGGCTTAAGGCTAGCTTTAAAAACAAGTTAGAATTTTTGGTTCAGGCTTATAACACAGCTGATGATGCTCTGTCCCAGCAGTGGGCATGCTCCAGACTGAGACTTGGGGGCAGAGAAGTGGTGCTGGTGATCTCACACCTCACAGTTCTAGAAAGAAAAAACACCCTTTATACTGCTGTAACTTTGGATAGACTGCTGCTAAAATCATGATCCTGGAGTCATTTTAAAGGTAGGAACATGCACTTTTTAACAAAAGTCACTTGTATGGAGACAAACAATATATAGTTACCAAGGTAAAGATAAATTAACAGGGTTATTCAATAAAAGTTCTTATCGTTTAAAATGGTGCTAATTTTGCCCCAACCAATCAGATGTTAGCTTTCAAATGTTACATAAGTTCTGATTGGTTGGGGCAAATTTAGCACCATTTTAAACAATAAGAACTTTTATTGAATAACCCTGATAAAGTGCAAAGCAATAAAATACTAAAATGATCATTTCAAAAATATCTTACAAATAAACATTAATTTAAAACATATTCCATATATTCACTGGCTGGCCAGCTTAGTTATTTAAATGATACATTCATAGAGGTCTAAGTACCTCTATGAATGTAAATTTAATTAACAAGGTTAGCCAGCTCATGAATATTATATTGTTATTTATATGGGATATGTTTTAATTTAATGTTTATTTGTAAAATATTTTTATTAAAGAAACTGTAATTTTAGGATTTTATTGAGTTGCATTTTATATGTAACTTGTATGGAGACCACAACTTCCTTTAAAAAAAAAAAAAAAAGATTGTTGCATGTTACTGGTATTGATATACATTGTTGTACCAACGCTACTTTCCAGGGTTACAGAACAATACATTTGAGGGTTATTGAAACGAAGGCTACATTCGAGGGTTACCGAACACTACATTCAAGGGTTACCAAACAATACATTGGAGGGTTACCGAAATCGATTGCTACATTCAAGGGTTACCAAAATTGGCCGCTACATGCAAGGGTTACCTAACGATACATTCAAGGGTTACCGAAATCGACAGCTACATTTGAGGGTTACCGAAACCGAAGGGTTCTTGAATTTGAACGTTACATTCGATGGTTACCGATTTGAGAATTCGATAATTATTGAATTTTTCGACAATTAGCGAAAATAAGTCTGCGAGTTTGGAAAACCCAAACTAGGTCGAACAAAGTTCGAATAGTTTGAGTTTGTCTGAACTCATACAGGGTTTGGGTTTATCACTATTGCTGAGTAGGTTGGACTAGATGGACAAATAGCTTTATTCAACCTTAAATTCTATTCTCTACTATTAAGTATAACTTTAGTCTGAAACAGTTTTTATCACAACATAAACCCCAGGAAACACTAATTGAAATATTATATAACTTTTACTGTTACCCAATTCCTAAACATAGATACATGTGCACTAAACAAATTAAATCTTCTTTTCCTTACTTCCCTCCTCTCTCCCAATAGAGACAAACATGCTTATTCAAAAATGAGAAGCAGTCCAATTCCCTACTATATATTTACCTATGCACCGTGAAAGGTTTAAGCAAAAGTTACTGCTAAACCTTTTATCTTCGGTTTGTTTTGGGCCTGGAATTACATATTAAAGGGCAAGTCCAACCTGAAAATGATGTTTGGGCATAAGGTAGCCCCCCCACCAACCACCAAAATTTTTCTTCAAAAAAATGTTTAGATCACTACTTACAGCCCTTACACTCCCATGGCGTCTCCACCCAGGAGGAACTCGCAAACAGGGGCCGGACCGGCAGCCACGTCTGTGATTGGCTGAGAGGCAGCCAATCGCAGACGTGGCTGCTTTTAATGGATGCTGCGTGAGAAAAGGGGCTGTAAGTATCTAAACATTTTTTAAGAAATATTTTGGCGGTTGGGGGTAGGCAGGGGGTAGGGGGCACAGGCCTCAGGGGGAGCACCTCACAACTTACCTGTTGGGAATCCACAACTTGCTGATATTTGGGTAGGCAGGGGGTACCTACCTTATGTTCAAAGGTTTTCACGCTAGGTGCCATGGAGGATAGATCCGGATGATGGGAGGGAGGGGTGGGTGGGAAGGGCTCCCCTGGGCATGTCACAATCCTTACTGAGGTTAAGGAAGAAAAAGGGATCGGATGACTCACTAACAGCTTCTACTGGTTACTTTCCTGGACTTTGAACATGCACAGCAGGAGAACCATAAGGAGCAGATATGTAGGGTAAGGATTTTTTTAAACTACACAGTGGGGCCAGTATGGAGTTAAATTTTAGTTTTGGTGGTGGACATGCCCTTTAAATAAATAAAACTTGAAGAATATAAGCATTATAGGAGCCAACAGATAATTATGTAATCTCTTTATAGTGCTCCCTTATTTGTACTTATATGTCCTATAAGCATAGACCAGTTAGAATCAGATGGATTTCAATAATTTTGCAACCTACTGCAAGTAATGTTTTTCCGAAATCAGCCAAATGTTTTATACAAAGCCAGAGGCTGAAAGGACCATTAACTCTACTTTAATGACAGTTAAGCATTGGAAAAATCTATTTTAATAGACATCCTGTAGCAAAAATGAAATAATGCTGAAATGCAACCAATGTTACAAATGAGGACAGGACTATCTCCCATACCATCACCTGATTTTCCTTTATGATTAGCAGCATACAGTAAAACATGTTATATCATCATCTCACCTTCTGAGTATCAATATCCTGTCTGATAGTAATCATGTCTCGGTTTATTTTTTCCTTTTGTCTTTCACTCTCATTCAGCCGGCCAATTAATTCTTGAAGTTCAGATTCTTTCTGCTGCAAAGAGAGAGAAAGTCATAATTTAAACACCTGGAAAAGCTTTAACCCCCATTACTAATGTACAGTACATACCTCCTTAAATTCTTCCTTTCCATCTTGAATATACTTCTCAATATCTTTTATAAAAATATTTATTTTTTTCACTTTTTCCTTAATGTCATTTAGCTAAAGACAAAGAAATCAGGATGAGAAAAAACATTAAACTGATACAATGATAGCAAATAAAACAACTTTGTATTGTGGTTGTCACTGCTATGCCAACAGTCTGGAGATTCTATAATATATTAGATGTATTAGTATACCGTATAGTGTCAATGTGCACACTGTAGTGGAAAAATGTCTTTTACCAAGGATATAAACAGGGCTATGTACCGAGAGCTGTTATCAGCTATTTGTGTCTTAAATCATGTTAACATGTTAATGTACTAAATGTTAAAGTGACTTTAAAGGGTATGTCCAACCCCCAAAAAACTTTTTATATTTTGTTGGCTACCCCCCAAAACCTCGACGTCGCAAGGTTGATAAATTCCAAAAATGCTTCTAACAGTACTCCTGTGATTGGCTGAGACATTGCATCTAACAGGAGACGCTGCCGGTCCAGCTTCCGGAAAAGCCACAGAAGCAGAAGCACGCCGGGGAAAAGAAGGCTTGGTAAATACTGTTAGAATCATCTTTGGAATTTATAAACCTCGCATGGTTGAGGTTTTGGGGGATTGCCAATGAAATATAAAAAGTTTTTTGGGGGGGCAGACATACCCTTTAAGATAAAACCTATGGCAATTGTGAAGTTATGCAAAAACATTTTACGGAGCCGATAATGGCTCTTTAAGAGCCAGCATCTATCTAACACCAGCAGATAGCCACCGTTAAAGATTTGCAAAAGCCAAACTCCATTCGCAATTCACTGAGAGCCACTAGCGGCTTGATGCATTGCCTAAAGGGGGCAATAGAGAGCGGTAGCACCCCCCCCCCCCGAGCACAGTGAATGAAGATAGGGCTTCATGGTACATCACAAACCAGACACAATGTACTGATCAAATACTACTGGCATAAATCAATTGTAAAATTTACAGAGCAAGCAAAAAAGTGTAACCCAATATTGCATTTATTGCTGTTAGTACATTTTTATTTATACCGTGTGCCTGAATTGGTCTTGAATTATTTTTAGATTTTTTTTATATATTTTGATAAAATAGCTGTGGTTATGCAAGTAATAATTGATGGGAGATTAGACATTTACACACTTCTTTAGTCTGCATGTTTGTGCCGCAGTTTGCTAATTACCCTCTGAGTACAAAATGGGATTTTGATAAAATATTGTGTTTTGTGGAATACATAATGACTGTTTTTTGTCAAAATTTCATGTGTTGAAACCATTTTTATTTCTGTGTTGTACTTTCTGCTTGTAACTGTTCTATATTGTTACATGGTGTGTTCGCTCTGCAGGCACATACCTTTTCCTGAGCGTCTCTGCAGGTGGATTCCTTTCTTTGTATGAGCTCCTGTCTTTCTTGATGAAGTTTTTGTAAAGTTGATTCCAGAGGGAAAACTTGCTCCCTGGCTTCCTAAAACATGTAGTTATCTATATTATGAATTTTATTAAATTCCTATAAACATTTTTAAAAAAACGGCACAAATACAAATATTCAATATCTGACTAAATAGAACTAAATAAGATTGTTACAGGTGCTGGATGCAATTCATTTATGCAAATTGCCATTCTATTTCTTCTATTTTTAGACTGTATCTCTTCCCACAGTTTTAAAGCCCAGTATGGATTTGTGGGAAAAACAATAAGAAGAAAGTTCGCCTGTTCTAAGGAATCTGTGGAAGCATTTCAAAATTGAACTTTTTGCCCATTTATTTTGAATTTATTATTTATTATTTTTGAGACAAAGGCTGACATAGAATGTTCAACAGCCTTAGAAATGGTTGTTTTCTCTTGACACATATGTTGCAGGTGACAGGATCAGCACATTATCTGTAATGATAATTTCTCTTGCTCGCTGTCGACTCCTTGCTCAAAAGCTCCAAGTCATCCTCCCTATACACATCATAGGGAAATCACTCGGAACTGTGTGCAGTCATATCTTTAGCAAATCACATTGATCTGCTAAATATCTGAACTCTGTGTACCAAGTTTTAAAAGTTAACTATGCATTTATGATTTACCCACACTTCTGAGCCACTGTTCTATGTTTATTCTTAATTTTTACATCCCGCACTAAATGCATGTGATCTCACACCAAGAGGCAACAGATGGCCCTGATCAGACAGGGTTCACACCATGGACTTTAGCACATCTGCTCAGTCTTGATGACTTTATTAATTTATCAACTTTGTCCTGTAAAACCACAATGATTTATTCACCTTAATTTCTCTGGACAGGCACTGAAGTTCAGTTGTCAACTCCACATTTTGTTCTTCAAGTTGTTGCCTACGCTGGAGATTGCTTGAAATGTCAAGTTTTTCTGCTCTCAGTTCATTTGCTGCACTTTTAAGATGCTGAACTTGTTCTTGGTGATCTTGTATTCTTTTTCGTAAAAGCTCAATTTTCCCAGAAACTTAACAAAAACCGTTAAATTTAGGTTAGATCAGGGGCAGATTTTGTACGAAATGATGAAATATGAATCTACATGCAACATTGGTTTGGATTGTGCTTGTGAAGGTTCTCATTCATCCAGGTCATGGTATATCTGTTGTATTCAATTAGATCATCTGGACTTGAAATGTAGTTCTTGAAGACATCCGACTGGCTTTCTCAATTCAGAATGACTTGAGATGGGGGGGGGGTTTCGACGCCAAATAGAGGTGGGGGGGTTCAACACCAATTGTCTGCCATGTACAATGCTGTTTTGACACCTTACCCTGGGCGTTCCTATAACACCTTAGCCACTATCCTATCACGCCCATAACACCTGGCTGTGATATGCTAATTGGGATTTTCCAGGGTACATAATTGCCACAGATTCTTGTACAGGTCAGTATGAATTGAGAAAGCCAGTCAGATGACTAACAAAATGTCTTCAAGAACTAAACTGCAAGTCCAGTTGATCTAATTGAATACAACAGATATTGGTTTGAATTAAAATTAGTTCACAGCCCAAAGAGATTAAAATACGGCAACTAGGAAGACCATGATACTCCAAATTATCACCTTGAACATGACTTTCTTATTTTATTGGAAAGTAAAGCAGCCCAGCAGTATTTTACTTAACAATAAACATAATCCTAGCTCTTAACACTTGCCACAAGCTCCTTTATGTTTAAGCAATTGTTTTACATGGCCATAACTGCATTTTAATAAGTATACTTAAACTAGTTATGTTCTAATATTTGTGCAGCATCTGACAGCTCACTCCAATTCACATAGGGCAGCACGTTGATTCAGTGGTTAGCTCTGGTGCCTTGCAGCGCCAAGTCCTGAGTTCGATTCCACCTTTGGACACATCTGCAAGGAGTTTGTATGTTCCCCCCGGTGGGGGATTGCGTGGGTTTCCTCCGGGCACTCCGGTTTCACCCACAATCATAAAGACATACTGATAGGTTGTATGTGTCAAATAAATGTGCTTAGATTGTAAGCTCTTCGGGGCAGGGCCTGATGTGAATGTATACATGTAATTGTAAAGTGCTATGGAAGATGTTGGCGCTATATAAATCCACAATAATAATAATAGGGAAAGACTTATGCCTTTGTGCAAAAAAGCCATCCTTTCAGCCGCTGCACAACTGGAACTTGTCTGGCCACCTAGGGAGGTAGGAATAGGATTTATTCCTTCCTGGAAAAAAGGACGCTATTCACATTTTTAAGTCCACTTTTCTATTATAGTTGACCTTTTAAGTTATTTATTGTTTGAATCTGAATAAAGGAATACAGTTCTGCAATAGAAAACATCTAAATTTATACCCTTGGGAAATAAATGTAAAAAAATTAATCTGCGCCCATGTGGCTGAATTCTGATGTAAAGAGGGAAATGGATAGGAAGAAAAAGGCATTTGAAAAGTCAGAGGGAATGGAAAGGGGCCTTAGGGATAAACAAGGAGTGTAAGAATGCAATCACGCTAGCTAAAATGATTAATGAAGTTATGATAGTTGAACAAAGCATCACTAATCCTAAAAAATATTTTAAGTATTATAACAGTAAGAAGATGAGGACTGACAATGTGGCACCATTAATTAATGGGTATAAGTTAGTTAGGAAGACAAAGCAAATGTCTTGAATATTTTTTCCCTCTGTATACACTATAGAAGATTCAAGTACAGATATCATACAGTATAGTAGCAATAATGGTATAAAGGATGCAAGTGCACTTTGGTTAACCAAGGATATGGTATAAAAACTAAATAAAGTTAATATTAATAAATCTCCTGGACTGGATAAAATACCTCGGGTACTCAGGGAGCGAAGTTCAGTTTTATCTAGACCAATGTTTCTTATTTTTGCAGATACCCTCATGTCTGGATGTGTGCCTCTGGATTGGAAAAAATATGATGTTTTTCCAATATTCAAAAAGGGAAGTGGTTCACAGCCGGGTAATTATAGGCCTGTAACTTTAACTTCAGTGGTGGGGAAGATATAGGAAAGTTAGGAGGAATAGATCCTGTCAAACTAACTTGCTTGGCTTTTATGAGGAAGTGAGTAGAAATTTAGACTCTGGAATAGCAGTAGATGTAGTATAGTTGGATTTTGCAAAGGCTTTTGATACAGTCCCCCATAGGCGACTAGTGTATAAGCTAAGGTCTGTTGGTCTGGGGTGGCACATTTGTACATGGATAGAAAATTGGTTGATGAAGAGGATGCAGAGAGTAGTTGTTAATGGGGCTTCATTAATATGGACTAAAGTGGTGTGCCAGAGGGTTCTGTGTTGGGGCCCCTTCTATTAAATCTGTTTATTAATGATTTGGAAGTAACATAGTAACATAGTAATTAAGGTTGAATAAAGACATCCATCCATCAAGTCCAACCTATTCACCCTATTTTTTTTTAACCCTACCTAACAGTTGATCCAGAGGAAGGCAAAAAACCCCAGCTGAAAAATCCTTTCAGACTCCAAACGACAATCAGAAAGTATCCCTGGATCAACCAGATCTATATGCATTAATACCAGTAATTCTCAATATTTTTTGGTTTTAGAAACTCATCCAGACCTTTTTTAAAGCTATTCAATGAACTTGCCATTGCCACTTTTGCTGGAAGACAGTTCCACAGTTTCACCGTTCTCACTGTAAAGAAACCTTTCCTAAAGTGAAGATGAAACTTCTTTTCTTCCAGTGGGTATTGTCAGCAAGTTTTCTGTGTTTGCTGGTGACACAAAACTTGTCGACCATTAAAAGCTTCAGAGGATGTGCAATCATTGCAGGTGGATCTGGATAGATTGTCACATTGGGCTGCAGTGGCAGATGAGATTCAATGTTGATAAATGTAAGGTGATGCATTTTGGACTTTAAAATACTTGTGCTACTTATACTATAAATGGCTCTGTTAAGTTAATCCCTGTTGGAAAAGGATCTTGTTGGTTTGGTAGATAACAAAAGTGCATGTCCACCCCCAAAACTATAATCCCCCCAACTACTGGCCCCACCATGTAGTGTAGTTTAATCCTTACCTCACATCCCAGCTCCATAAGGTTCTCCTGTAGTCCCCCCCCAAAGTCCCAAAAACTGACCACCAGGAGGCTAGCAGGTCCATATAGGACACTGCCTGCTACCTGGCCTCCCGGAGATCATTGCCATGCGTACTGCAGCCCTTCTCCCCCCTCCCTCCCCCTCCCATTCTGCTATCCCTCCCCCTAGCATAAATCCCCTTTAGAGTAGTAATCCCCCATGTCCCCCAGCCCCAACCGCATAATTTTTATTTTTATAAAGCTCCCCAAACTTTTACTTACCTCTCTGCTTTCCTACGCTGAAGTGAGCTGCCGGCAGCCGCGTCCGTGATTGGCTGCCGCTCAGCCAATCACAGACGCGGCTGCCGGTCCCGCCCCTCTGCTTGCATTTCCTCGCAAGCAGAGGGCCGGGAGCACGTCGGAGGAAAGAGGGGAGGTAAGTAGAGTTTGGGGGGCTTAAAAAAAAATAAATAATGCGGTTGGGGCTGGGAGCCCATGGGGAATGGCATACCAAAAATTTAAATTTAGGGTGGACATGCTCTTTAACAAAGGTAGCAAGCAATGCCAGGCAGCAACAGCTAGAGCCAGCATAGTATTGTCTTTTATAAGGAGAGGTATGGATTCAAGGGAGGAAACGGTTATTCTACCTCTTTACAAAGCATTGGTTAGGCCTCATTCGGAATATGCAGTGCAATTTTGGAATCCTGTGTACAAAAAGACATTTTTGAAATGAAAAGGGTTCAGAGAAGGGCAACTAAAATAAGGGGATTGGGGAGCTTGAATATGAAGAGAGATTGGGTAAGTTACAATTATTTACGCTTGAGAAAAGGCACTTGCGTGGGAATATGATTACTGTGTATAAATATATTAACGGGCCATACAATAAACTATCTGGGGCATTTCTGTTGTATTCAATTAGATCAACTGGACTTGAAGTTTAGTCATCCGACTAGTCATCCGACTGGCTTTCTCAATTCAGAATGACTTGTACAAGAATCTGTGGCAATTATGTACCCTGGAAAATCCCAATTAGCATATCACAGCCAAGTGTTAAGGGCATGATTGGATAGTGGCTAAGAGGTGTTATAGGAACGCCCAGAGTAACGTGTCAAAACAGCATTGTACATGGCAGACAGATGGTGTCAACCCCCCCCACCACCTCTATTTAGGCTTGGTTTCTTTATTTTCACATAAATGGCCTCCTTAACACCTCTCTTGGACCAGTCACGTTCCTCTCCTCACTAGCACAGAGGCGAATGTTAAAGAAATGAAACATCTCAGAGGAGCCCTTAAAACTTGTGGATATCCAGACTGGGCCTTTGTCAAAAGAAGCAGAATGAAAGAAAAGGACACGAATACCAACAGTGAAGGGGAAAAGCAAGACAGGAGAAAGAACATGGTCATCCCATATGTAATACAGTTCAGAAACACTCTAGCACACCGCTGTTGGCTTGCTGCCAGACAATAGATAGGTGCTGTCCCTCATCCCATATGTAGCAGGGGTCTCCGAGAAACTAAGAGTTTTCAAAAAAACCGTATCCCTGTATGCTTTAAACCGAGCAACATGCTGAGGCAACAATTGGTACATCCGAAAGACCCAATACCTAAACACAAGAAAAGCGACATCATATATGCAGTGCAGTGCAGTAAAGAATGCTCTGATTTGTATGTAGGGGAGACCAAACAACAACTGCATCAACGTATGGCCCAGCACAGAAGAGCCAATTCCTCGGGTCAGGACTCAGCCGTGTACCTGCATCTTAAGGATAAAGGACCTTTGAAGATTGTAATGTTAACATATTGGCAAAGGAACGTGACTGAAACAAGAGAGGTGTTAAGGAGGCCATTTATGTGAAAATAAAGAAACCAAGCCTAAATAGAGGTGGGGGGGTTCGACACCATCTGTCTGCCATGTACAATGCTGTTTTGACACCTTACTCTGGGCGTTCCTATAACACCTCTTAGCCACTATCCAATCACGCCCTTAACACCTGGCTGTGATATGCTAATTGGGATTTTCCAGGGTACATAATTGCCACAGATTCTCGTACAAGTCATTCTGAATTGAGAAAGCCAGTTGGATGACTAGCGAAACGTCTTCAAGAACTAAACTTCAAGTCCAGATAATCTAATTGAATACAACAGATATACCAGGACCTGGATGAATGAGAACCTTCACAAGCATCTGGGGCATTGTTCACCAATAGAACATGTCAGAGGACACGCAGGCATCCCTTAAGTCTTGAAGAAAAGTAGTTTAGTCTTCAAGTTTGGAAAGGGTTTTTCACTACGAGAACGGTAAAACTATGGAGCTGTCTTCCATTGGACGTTGTGATGGCATTTTTTCCCCTTCGTAAATTTGGTGGGATTTTTTTTGCCTTCTTCTGGATCAATAGTTAGGCAGGGAATGTGGGTAATACTGAGTATTTTGGATAGGATGGACATATGTCTTTCTTCAACCTTAAATACTATACTAAAACATTACTATTTAAAGGGTATCTTTACTCTTTTTTTTCGGAATTCAAATCTAAATCACAACATTTATAGGGAAATTTGAATCACAACATTTATAGGGAAAGGCCTGTTACTCTAGGAGCAGATATTATATGTGCCCCGTTCCTGACCTCTAACTAAGATCTTAGGCTGTCTGCCAGCACACTTTCTGCAACAATTAGGAGATTTAGCAGAGAAAAGAAGGTGGGGGGATATGTGTAAGCAGAGCAGTGTCCATGGTGAGGCTGTGTCGCAGACCCTACAAGGAGGTAGTGAGTAAGGGAGGATGGGGGCAATTAGGAGCACTCATTAAACATTTATAATTTAATGACAAAATAAGAACAGATAAATTTGTGAGTACCAACATTTTACTTCTCTCAAATTGTAGTTTCAGATAATGTAAAGTTGTTTCAGTGAATATAGTGACCCTTTAATTTAAATGTATTTAAAGTAAATACATTCTGCACAGTAGTTTTATCTAAAATATAAAGTGATTTAATAAAAGAAAAAAATCATTCATTTTTTTTACCGTTATCCAATTTATGATGTTTCTCTTGCTTTTCTTGGTTAACCTGCTGGACTGTGCGGTTAAGGTCCACTCCTTGTAGCTTAGTAGCGTGCTGTGCTATTTTACGTTCCACATCTCTCAATTCCATCTGGAATGTTAACAACAAAGTGGATTTTGCATAGTAAAAAGATGATTCCTGTAAAATTAATTTCTTAACAAATAATGATATTACAGTTATTGGAAAGTTCCAAGCAGAGGAAGCAGACAAAACTAGTTCCCATTCCTGTCAATGGAAAACTGTTCCCCATAATTCGGGGATCCTAAAAGTACGGCCCTCCATATGTTTTGAAAACTACAAATGCTGGAAACATCTGAAGGGCCACAGTTTGAGGATCCCTGCTATAAATAACTGATCCTGACAGGCAGAAAAACTGATCATGGAATCGGGCAGAAAAACACTGAAAAGGTTTTCAGTTTGCTGTAACTTGGTTTCAAGGATTACACCATCTAAATCTGCAGAAAAACAACATATAAAACTGTTCGTCTTCAGGTTAGGAAATTTTTCTTTACAGTGAAAAGTGAAACTGTGGAACTGTCTTTCAGTAGATGTGGTAAAGGCAGGTTCACTGAATAGCTTTAAAAGGTAACCATGTTACTAAAATTCCTTAAAAAAAGGAGATTTTTTTTACTCACTGTAAAATCTTTTTCTCTGAAGCCGAAGGGGGACCCAGGCACAACAGGGTTAAGTAGTATTCCACCTCCAGGAGCGGACACTTGGATAATGAAGTTTTGCATAGGCTCTGCTGCTCTTCCCCTTATATTCTGCAGCACCAGCAGCCTGCTTTAGTTTTGTCCCAAAGAGGGAGCAAAGGAGTTGCCATGAGAACTTACAACTGTGTTAAGAAACACACTTTAACTTAAGCTAAACTAATATAGCCTCACAGCGATAATCTATATAACTAGAATAACGGTTTTAATAACTTGGCAGTCATAACATATAAGAAGGGTTGTGCCTGGCTCCCTCTTCGGCTTCAGAGAAAAAGATTTTACGGTGAGTAACAAAATCTCTTTTTCTCTTTCAGCCTTGGGGGACCCAGGCACATATCATCCATAAAAATAACTATGTGCCATCCGTTTCTATTATTCACAGGGAGGTGAGAATGCTTATTCTTACCTCCCTGTGAATAATAGGATGCTCGGGTGACCTGAAACCTTACAGGCGCTCCACTGCAAGCCGCTCCTTTACTGAAAGCTGCTCTGTCCCGACCGTGCGCCCTATCTTAGGCGCATGCGCGCCAATACAAAAGATAGGGTGCGCGATCGGGAGAGAACAGCTGTTCTGTGAAGGCGCGGCTTGCGAGTGGAGCGCGGTAAGGTAAGTTCCAGGTCCCCCGAGCGTCCTATTATTCACAGGGAGGTGAGAATAAGCGTTCTCACCTCCCTGTGAATAATAGAAACAGATGGCACATAGTTATTTTTATGGGTTTAGTGTTCCTTTAATCCTCTGATGCTTGCAGCCCCAGCTGACCTAGGGTCGTCCCTGCTAAAGCAAACACATCCAACCTGTAGAACTTTATGAATGTATTGATGGAAGACCAGGTGGCTGCCCTGCAAATCTGGTTGATGGATGCTCCCCTGCGAGCTGCCCATGAAGCTCCAAGTGCTCTTGTAGAGTGAGCTGCAACCCGCAAGGGAGGAGCAGTCCCCGTTTCTGTAAAACATCTTAGAATGACACTCCGAATCCATCTCGCCAGGGTCTGAGGCGATGCTCTGGAGCCTTTGTGAGGAACTGTCAGGAGGATGAACAGCGCCCTGGAAGAACTGAAAGATTTCGTTCTGGAGATGTATATCCGGAGAGCTCTGACTACATCCAGCGAGTGCAACCTCTCTTCTTTAGGAGAATTTGGCCGAGGATATAGAGCTGTGACAACGATTTCCTGACTCAGGTGGAAGGAAGAAACGACTTTGGGTAGGAATGTTGGATGAGGTCTAAGGACCGCCTTCTCCTTGTGGAAGGAGAGGCAGGATGGTTCTACCGAGAGAGCTGCCAGCTCTGATGCTCTGCGTATTGAAGAAATGGACAAGAGAAAGAGTGTTTTCCAAGAAAGAAGAGATAATGCAACCGATGTCAGAGGTTCAAAGGGGGGCCCTTGCAGAACTCGGAGAACCAGGGAGAGATCCCACGTTTGTAAAGACTGTCTGCGCGGTGGACGGATGTGAGCCACCCTCTGTAAGAAGGTTTGTACATCCTTTCGTGATGCCAGTCGCCGATGAAAGAAATTGACAGAGCTGCAATCTGGACCTTTAATGCACTGAGAGACAGTCCTTTATCCTGTCCCGACTGTAGAAATCTTAGTAGTCTGGACAGGACAATTTCATAGAGGGGAAACCTCTGGAAGAGGTCCAATTTATGTATCTCTGCCATATCCGGTGATAAATCTTTGAGAACAACGGTTTACGTGCGGCCATCATAGTAGGAATGACCGCCAAGGGAATGCCCCTCTTCCTTAGGATGGAGGATTCAATAGCCATGCCATCAAAATGAGTCATTGAAGATTAGGGTGGAAAAATGGACCTTGAGAGATGAGGTCTGGACGGAGGGGTAGAGGCAATGGTTCGTCCCGTGACATTCTTAGGATATCCGTGAACCAAGCCCTTCTCCCCTATTCCACCCTATTTTAGTTATTTCAAAAAAAATGTAACCAGGTAACAGTACAGTATATGCATACTAGAAATATTCTCACTGAACTACACTTATAGACAGATACTGACAGTTCCAGTATAATCTAAAAGTACTGTTATGTATAAATAAATGTGTTTGGAATAAATAGCCCTGCATAGCCCCAAATACATGATAAAGTTATAAGAGAAGGAAAGTCCAATAACAAGTCCCATATAATAAAAACATGATCTTCTATATTCTTATAAACAAAATGCACCCCACACGAGGGCTACGACTGAACTGTAAAAATATTTCTGTGCTGGAATACCGATGCTTACTTCACTAGTAGCATGGTTTTGGTGCTCAAGCCCCAAACCCGTCACTATTTGGTTTCTCTCCTGACCCTTTTCCCTATATGCATATATAGCAAATGTTTACTAAGACACATGTAACTCACCGCTCCCTTTTGTTGGTCCGGGCGCGTCCTGCCCTGAACCCTTCACTCTGTTCCTGAATGGATAAAACACAACAGAGGCAGTACGTCCTCCTGGAAACACTTCATTTGAGGCCTATGATTAAGGGCAGGGAGCTGACCGAAACGCTAAGGCAGCTGTGTTTTATGTTTTTGAGCGCTTGTTAAAATATGATACAATAAAGGATACTATTTTACTAGCTGTATCATTCAAGTGAAGTATTTCCATGAGGACGTACTGCCTCTGTGGGGTTTTATCCCTTCTATACACTTAAAATACTGTATATCCTAATGCTATTAGTTGCCTTAATATTGATATGTTTGTGGAAGTTCCCCTTCTTCCCAAGCTCTTCTCCTTATGTGTTCATATGTCTTAAGCCCCATAGACTTAAATAAGGAATCAGTGAGTGTGAGTAGCAAGTTATTGTGAATCAGTGTCTCACTGAAAACTATCTGATCCAATCTAATTGTTTGTGATAAATTAAAACAGTGATTTTGCATTTGTCAGCACTCTATAGGTGACTATAGACATTTCAATCAGAATATTTTTGTAGTGTAACTGTTTATATTGTTGGTTTATATAATGAGGAAAACTATTGCCCCCTTCCTGATTTCTTATTCTTTTGCATGTTTGTCACGCTTAAATGTTTCTGCTCATCAAAAACCATTAAATATTAGTCAAAGATAACATAATTGAACACAAAATGCAGTTTTAAATGATGGTTTTTATTATTTAATGAGAAAAAAAAATGGCTTTATAGCTTTACCAGACTGATAGATCTCAATTAAGTTATTTTTTTAACTTATTTTATAAGGGGGGCAATCACTTTTTCACACAGGGCCATGTAGATTTGGAGGTTTTTTTCTCACTAAATAATAAAAACCATCATTTAAAACTGCATTTTGTGTTCAATTATGTTATCTTTGACTAATATCCCCACCCCTTGGGCTAGTTACAGACCTGCAAAAAAATTTGGCCTTTCCTACCTATGGACACATTTGGGAGGAAATAATTCTGGCTTAAAGGCTAGCTTTAAAACAAGTTAGAATTTTTGGTCGGCTTATAACACAGCTAGATGCTCTCTGTCCCAGCAGTGGGCATGCTCAGACTGGACTTGGGGGCAGAGAAGTGGTGCTGGTGATCTCCCACCTCACAGTTCTAGAAAGAAAAAACACCCTTTATCTGCTGTAACTTTGGATAGACTGCTGCTAAAATCATGATCCTGGAGTCATTTTAAAGGTAGGAACATGCACTTTTTAACAAAAGTCCTTGTATGGAGACAAACAATATATAGTTACCAAGGTAAAGATAAATTAACAGGGTTATTCAATAAAAGTTCTATCGTTTAAAATGGTGCTAATTTTGCCCCAACCAATCATATGTTAGCTTTCAAATGTTACATAAGTTCTGATTGGTTGGGGCAAATTTAGCACCATTTAAACAATAAGAACTTTTAGGAATAACCCTGATAAAGTGCAAAGCAATAAAATACTAAAATGATCATTTCAAAATATCTTACAAATAACCATTAATTTAAAACAATTCCATATATTCACTGGCTGGCCAGCTTAGTTATTTAAATGATACATTCATATAGGTCTAAGTACCTCTTGAAATGTAAATTTAATTAAACAGGTTAGCCAGCTCATGAATATTATATTGTTTTTATATGGGATATGTTTTAATTTATTTTATTTGTAAATATTTTTATTAAAGAAACTGTAATTTTAGGATTTTATTGAGTTGCATTTTATATGTAACTTGTATGGAGACCACAACTTCCTTTAAAAAAAAAAAAAAAAGATTGTTGCATGTTACTGGTATTGAATACATTTTTGTACCAACGCTACTTTCCAGGGTTACAGACAATACATTTGAGGGTTTTGAAACGAAGGCTACATTCGAGGGTTACCGAACACTACATTCAAGGGTTACCAACAATACATTGGAGGGTTACCAATCGATTGCTACATCATAGGGTTACCAAAATTGGCCGCTACATGCAAGGGTTACCTAACGATACATTCAAGGGTTACCGAAATCGACAGCTACATTTGAGGGTTACCGAAACCGAGGGTTCTTGAATTTGACGTTACATTCGATGGTTACCGATTTGAGAATTCGATAATTATGAATTTTTCGACAATTAGCGAAAATAAGTTGCGAGTTTGAAAACCCAAACTAGGTTGAACAAGTTCGAATATTTTGAGTTTGTCTGAACTCATACGGGTTTGGGTTTATCACTATTGCTGGTAGGTTGGACTAGATGGACAAATAGCTTTTTTCAACCTTAAATTCTATTCTCTACTATATGTATAACTTTAGTCTGAACAGTTTTAATCACAACATAAACCCCAGGAAACACTAATTGAAATATTATATAACTTTTACTGTTTACCCAATTCCTAAACATAGATACATGTGCCTAAACAAATTAATCTTCTTTTCTCTTACCTCCTCTCCTCTCCTCTCTCCCAATGAGACAAACATGCTTATTCAAAAATGAAAGCAGTCCAATTCCCTACTATATTTTACCTATGCACCGTGAAAGGTTTAAGCAAAAGTTACTGCTAAACCTTTATCTTCGGTTTGTTTTGGGCCTGGAATTACATTTAAAGGGCAATCCAACCTGAAAATGATGTTTGGGCATAAGGTAGCCCCCCCCACCAACCACAAAATTTTTTTCTTCAAAAAATGTTTAGATCACTACTTCAGCCCTACACTCCCATGGCGTCTCCACCCGGAGGAACTCGCAAACAGGGGCCGGACCGGCACCAGTCTGTGATTGGCTGAGAGGCAGCCAATCGCAGACGGGGCTGCTTTTAATGGATGCTGCGTGAGAAAAGGGGCTGTAAGTATCTAAACATTTTTTAAGAAATATTTTGGCGGTTTGGGGTAGGCAGGGGGTAGGGCACAGGCCTCAGGGGGAGCACCTCACAACTTACCTGTTGGGAATCCCAACTTGCTGATATTTGGGTAGGCAGGGGTACCTACCTTATGTTCAAGGTGGTTTCCACGCTAGGTGCCATGGGGAAGATCCGGATGATGGAGGGAGGGGTGGGTGGGAAGGGCTCCCCTGGGCATGTCACAATCCTTACTGAGGTTAAGGAAGAAAAAGGGATCGGATGACTCACTAACAGCTTCTACTGGTTTCCTTTCCTGGACTTGAACATGCACAGCAGGAGAACCATAAGGAGCAGATATGTAGGGTAAGGATTTTTTAAACTACACAGTGGGGCCAGTATGGAGTTAAATTTTAGTTTTGGTGGTGGACATGCCCTTTAAATAAATAAAACTTGAAGAATATAAGCATTATAGGAGGCCCCAAGATAATTTGTAATCTCTTTATAGTGCTCCCTTATTTGTACTTATATGTCCTATAAGCATAGACCAGTTAGAATCAATGATTTCAATAATTTTGCAACCTACGTGCAAGTAATGTTTTTCCGAAATCAGCCAAATGTTTTATACAAAGCCAGAGGCTGAAAGGACCATTAACTCTACTTTAATGACATTTAATCATGGAAAAATCTATTTTTATAGACATCCTGTAGCAAAAATGAAATAATGCTGAAATGCACCCAATGTTACAAATGAGGACAGGACTATCTCCCATACCATCACCTGATTTTCCTTTATGATTAGCAGCATACAGTAAAACATGTTATATCATCATCTCACCTTCTGAGTATCAATATCCTGTCTGATAGTAATCATGTCTCGGTTTATTTTTTTCCTTTTGTCTTTCACTCTAATTCAGCCGGCCAATTAATTCTTGAAGTTCAGATTCTTTTCTGCTGCAAGAGAGAGAAAGTCATAATTTAAAACACCTGAAAGCTTTAACCCCCATTACTAATGTACAGTCCATACCTCCTTAAATTCTTCCTTTCCATCTTGAATATCTTCTCAATATCTTTATAAAAATATTTATTTTTTCACTTTTTCCTTAATGTCATTTAGCTAAAGACAAAGAAATCAGGATGAGAAAAAACATTAAACTGATACAATGATAGCAATAAACAACTTTGTAGTTGGTTGTCACTGCTATGCCAACGTCTGGAGATTCTATAATATATTAATGTATTAGATACCTTTAGTGTCAATGTGCACACTGTAGTGGAAAAATGTCTTTTACCAAGGATATAAACAGGGCTATGTACCGAGAGCTGTTATCGGCTATTTGTGTCTTAAATCATGTTAACATGTTAATGTACTAATGTTAAATGACTTTAAAGGGTATTCCAACCCCCAAAAACTTTTTATATTTTGTTGGCTACCCCCCAAAACCTCGACTTCGCAAGGTTGATAAATTCCAAAAATGCTTCTAACAGTACTCCTGTATTGGCTGAGACATTGCATCTAACAGAGACGCTGCCGGTCCAGCTTCCGGAAAAGCCACAGAAGCAGAAGCACGCCGGGGAAAAAAGGCTTGTAAATACTGTTAGAATCATCTTTGGAATTTATAACCTCGCATGGTTGAGGTTTTGGGGGATTGCCAATGAATATAAAAAAAGTTTTTGGGGGGGCAGACATACCCTTTAATAAACCTATGGCAATTGTGAAGTTATGCAAAAACATTTTACGGAGCCGATAATGGCTCTTTAAGAGCCAGCATCTATCTAACACAGCAGATAGCCACCGTTAAGATTTGCAAAAGCCAAACTCCATTCGCAATTCACTGAGAGCCACTAGCGGCTTGATGCTTGCCTAAAGGGGCAATAGAGAGCGGTGCACCCCCCCCCCCGACACAGTGAATGAAGATAGGGCTTCATGGTACAATCACAAACCAGACACATGTACTGATCAATACTACTGGCATAAATCAATTGTAAAATTTACAGAGCAAGCAAAAAAGTGTAACCCAATATTGCATTTATTGCTGTTAGTACATTTTTATTTACCGTGTGCCTGAATTGGTCTTGAATTTTTTTTATATTTTTTTATATATTTGATAAAATAGCTGTGGTTTGCAGTAATAATTGATGGGAGATTAGACTTTACACACTTCTTTAGTCTGCATGTTTGTGCCGCAGTTTGCTAATACCCTCTGAGTACAAAATGGGATTTTGATAAAATATTGTGTTTTGTGGAATACATAATGACTGTTTTTTGTCAAAATTTCATGTGTTGAAACCATTTTTATTTCTGTGTTTGTACTTTCTGCTTGTAACTGTTCTATATTGTTACATGGTTGTTCGCCTCTGCAGGCACATACCTTTTCCTGAGCGTCTCTGCAGTGTGATTCCTTTCTTTGTATGAGCTCCTGTCTTTCTTGATGAAGTTTTTGTAAAGTTGATTCCAGAGGAAAACTTGCTCCCTGGCTTCCTAAAACATGTAGTTATCTATATTATGAATTTTATTAAATTCCTATAAACATTCACAAATACAAATATTCAATATCTGACTAAATAGAACTAAATAAGATTGTTACAGGTGCTGGATGCAATTCATTTATGCAAATTGCCATTCTATTTCTTCTATTTTTAGACTGTATCTCTTCCCACAGTTTTAAAGCCAGTATGGATTTGTGGGAAAAACAATAGAAGAAAGTTCGCCTGTTCTAAGAATCTGTGGAAGCATTTCAAAATTGACTTTTTGCCCATTTATTTTGAATTTTTATTTTATTATTTTTGAGACAAAGGCTGACATAGAATGTTCAACAGCCTTAAAATGGTTGTTTTCTCTTGACACATATGTTGCAGGTGACAGGATCAGCACATTATCTGTAATGATAATTTCTCTTGCTCGCTGTCGACTCCTTGCTCAAAAGCTCCAAGTCATCCTCCCTATACACATCATAGGGAAATCACTCGGAACGGTGTGCAGTCATATCTTTAGCAAATCACATTGATCTGCTAAATATCTGAACTCTGTGTACCAAGTTTTAAAAGTTAACTATGCATTTATGATTTACCCACACTTCTGAGCCACTGTTCTATGTTTATTCTTAATTTTTCAAATCCGCACTAAATGCATGTGATCTCACACCAAGAGGCAACAGATGGCCCTGACAGACAGGGTTCACACCATGGACTTTAGCACATCTGCTAGTCTTGATGACTTTATTAATTTATCAACTTTGTCCTGTAAACCACAATGATTTATTCACCTTAATTTCTCTGGACAGGCACTGAATTTCAGTTGTCAACTCCACATTTTGTTCTTCAAGTTGTTGCCTACGCTGGAGATTGCTTGAAATGTCAAGTTTTTTCTGCTCTTTTCATTTGCTGCACTTTTAAGATGCTGAACTTGTTCTGGTGATCTTGTATTCTTTTTCGTAAAACCTCAATTTTCCCAGAACTTAACAAAAACCGTTAATTTAGGTTAGATCAGGGCAGATTTTGTACGAAATATGAAATATGAATCTCCATGCAACATTGGTTTGGATTGTGCTTGTGAAGGTTCTCTTCATCCAGGTCATGGTATATCTGTTGTATTCAATTAGATCATCTGGACTTGAAATGTAGTTCTTGAAGACATCCGACTGGCTTTCTCAATTCAGAATGACTTGAATGGGGGGGGGGGGGGTTTCGACGCCAAAGTAGGTGGGGGGGTTCAACACACATTGTCTGCCATGTACAATGCTGTTTTGACACCTTACCTGGGCGTTCCTATAACACCTTAGCCACTATCCTATCACGCCATAACACCTGGCTGTGATATGCTAATTGGGATTTTCCAGGGTACATAATTGCCACAGATTCTTGTACAGGTCAGTATGAATTGAGAAAGCCAGTCAGATGACTAACAAAATGTCTTCAAGAACTAAACTGCAAGTCCAGTTGATCTAATTGAATACAACAGATATTGTTTGAATTAAAATTAGTTCACAGCCCAAAGATTAAATACGGCAACTAGGAAGACCATGATACTCCAAATTATCACCTTGAACATGACTTTCTTATTTTATTGGAAAGTAAAGCAGCCCAGCAGTATTTTACTTAACAATAAACATAATCCTAGCTCTTAACACTTGCCACAAGCTCCTTTATGTTTAAGCAATTGTTTTCATGGCCATATACTGCATTTTAATAAGTATACTTAAACTAGTTATGTTCTAATATTTGTGCAGCATCTGACACTCACTCCAATTCACATAGGGCAGCACGTTGATTCAGTGGTTAGCTCTGGTGCCTTGCAGCGCCAAGTCCTGAGTTCGATTCCACCTTTGGACACATCTGCAAGAGTTTGTATGTTCCCCCCGGTGGGGGATTCGTGGGTTTCCTCCGGGCACTCCGGTTTCACCCACAATCATAAAGACATACTGATAGGTTGTATGTGTCAAATAAATGTGCTTAGATTGTAAGCTCTTCGGGGCAGGGCCTGATGTGAATGTATACATGTAATTGTAAAGTGCTATGGAAGATGTTGGCGCTATAATAAATCCACAATAATAATAATAGGGAAAGACTTATGCCTTTGTGCAAAAAAGCCATCCTTTCAGCCGCTGCACAACTGGAACTTGTCTGGCCACCTAGGGAGGTAGGAATAGGATTTATTCCTTCCTGGAAAAAAGGACGCTATTCACATTTTTAAGTCCACTTTTCTATTATAGTTGACCTTTTAAGTTATTTATTGTTTGAATCTGAATAAAGAATACAGTTCTGCAATAGAAAACATCTAAATTTATACCCTTGGGAAATAAAATGTAAAAAAATTAATCTGCGCCCATGTGGCTGAATTCTGATGTAAAGAGGGAAATGGATAGGAAGAAAAGGCATTTGAAAAGTCAGAGGGAATGGAAAGGGGCCTTGGGATAAACAAGGAGTGTAGAATGCAATCACGCTAGCTAAAATGATTAATGAAGTTATGATAGTTGAACAAAGCATCACTAATCCTAAAAAATATTTAGTATATAACAGTAAGAAGATGAGGACTGACAATGTGGCACCATTAATTAATGGGTATAGTTAGTTAGGAAGACAAAGCAAATGTCTTGAATATTTTTTCCCTCTGTATACACTATAGAAGATTCAAGTACAGATATCATACAGTATAGTAGCAATAATGGTATAAAGGATGCAAGTGCACTTTGGTTAACCAGGATATGGTATAAAAACTAAATAAAGTTAATATTAATAAATCTCCTGGACTGGATAAATACCTCGGGTACTCAGGGAGCGAAGTTCAGTTTTATCTAGACCAATGTTTCTTATTTTTGCAGATACCCTCATGTCTGGATGTGTGCCTCTGGATTGGAAAAATATGATGTTTTTCCAATATTCAAAAAGGGAAGTGGTTCACAGCCGGTAATTATAGGCCTGTAACTTTAACTTCAGTGGTGGGGAAGATATAGGAAAGTTAGGAGAATAGTCCTGTCAAACTAACTTGCTTGGCTTTTATGAGGAAGTGAGTAGAAATTTAGACTCTGGAATAGCAGTAGATGTAGTATAGTTGGATTTTGCAAAGGCTTTTGATACAGTCCCCCATAGGCGACTAGTGTATAAGCTAAGGTCTGTTGTCTGGGGGTGGCACATTTGTACAGGATAGAAAATTGGTTGATGAAGAGGATGCAGAGAGTAGTTGTTAATGGGGCTTCATTAATATGGACTAAAGTGGTGTGCCAGAGGGTTCTGTGTGGGGCCCTTCTATTAAATCTGTTTATTAATGATTTGGAAGTAACATAGTAACATAGTAATTAAGGTTGATAAAGACATCCATCCATCAAGTCCAACCTATTCACCCTATTTTTTTTTACCCTACCTAACAGTTGATCCAGAGGAAGGCAAAAAACCCCAGCTGAAAAATCCTTTCAGACTCCAAACGACAATCAGAAAGTATCCCTGGATCAACCAGATCTATATGCATTAATACCAGTAATTCTCAATATTTTTGGTTTTAGAAACTCATCCAGACCTTTTTTAAAGCTATTCAATGAACTTGCCATTGCCACTTTTGCTGGAAGACAGTTCCACAGTTTCACCGTCTCACTGTAAAAACCTTTCCTAAAGTGAAGATGAAACTTCTTTTCTTCCAGTGGGTATTGTCAGCAAGTTTTCTGTGTTTGCTGGTGACACAAAACTTGTCGACCATTAAAAGCTTCAGAGGATGTGCAATCATTGCAGGTGGATCTGGAATAGATTGTCACATTGGGCTGCAGTGGCAGATGAGATTCAATGTTGATAAATGTAAGGTGATGCATTTTGGACTTTAAAATACTGTGCTACTTATACTATAAATGGCTCTGTTAAGTTAATCCCTGTTGGAAAAGGATCTTGTTGGTTTGGTAGATAACAAAAGTGCATGTCCACCCCCAAACTATAATCCCCCACAACTACTGGCCCCACCATTAGTGTAGTTTAATCCTTACCTCACATCCCAGCTCCATAAGGTTCTCCTGTAGTCCCCCCCCAAAGTCCCAAAAACTGACCACCAGGAGGCTAGCAGGTCCATATAGGACACTGCCTGCTACCTGGCCTCCCGGAGATCATTGCCATGCGTACTGCAGCCCTTCTCCCCCCTCCCTCCCCTCCCATTCTGCTATCCCTCCCCCTAGCATAAATCCCCTTTAGAGTAGTAATCCCCATGTCCCCCAGCCCCAACCGCATAATTTTTATTTTTATAAAGCTCCCCAAACTTTTACTTACCTCTCCGCTTTCCTACGCTGAAGTGAGCTGCCGGCATCCGCATCCGTGATTGGCTGCCGCTCAGTCAATCCCAGACGCGGCTGCCGGTCCCTCCCCTCTGCTTGTATTTCCTCGCAAGCAGAGGGCCGGGAGCACGTCGGAGGAAAGAGGGGAGGTAAGTAGAGTTTGGGGGGCTTAAAAAAAAAAAAATAATGCGGTTGGGGCTGGGAGCCCATGGGGAATGGCATACCAAAAATTTAAATTTAGGGTGGACATGCTCTTTACAAAGGTAGCAACAATGCCAGGCAGCAACAGCTAGAGCCAGCATAGTTGTTCTTTTATAAGGAGAGGTATGGATTCAAGGGAGGAAACGGTTATTCTACCTCTTTACAAGCATTGGTTAGGCCTCATTCGGAATATGCAGTGCAATTTTGGAATCCTGGTACAAAAAGACATTTTTGAAATGAAAAGGGTTCAGAGAAGGGCAACTAAATTAATAAGGGGATTGGGGGCTTGAATTGAAGAGAGATTGGGTAAGTTACAATTATTTACGCTTGAGAAAAGGCACTTGCGGTGGAATTGATTACTGTGTATAAATATATTAACGGGCCATACAATAAACTATCTGGGGCATTTCTGTTGTATTCAATTAGATCAACTGGACTTGAAGTTTAGTCATCCGACTAGTCATCCGACTGGCTTTCTCAATTCAGAATGACTTGTACAAGAATCTGTGGCAATTATGTACCCTGGAAAATCCCAATTAGCATATCACAGCCAAGTGTTAAGGGGCATGATTGGATAGTGGCTAAGAGGTGTTATAGGAACGCCCAGAGTAACGTGTCAAAACAGCATTGTACATGGCAGACAGATGGTGTCAAAACCCCCCCCCCCCCCACCTCTATTTAGGCTTGGTTTCTTTATTTTCACATAAATGGCCTCCTTAACACCTCGCTTGAACCAGTCACGTTCCTCTCCTCACTAGCACAGAGGCGAATATTAAAGAAATGAAACATCTCAGAGGAGCCCTTAAAACTTGTGGATATCCAGACTGGCCTTTGTCAAAAGAAGCAGAATGAAAGAAAAGGACACGAATACCAACAGTGAAGGGGAAAAGCAAGACAGGAGAAAGAACATGGTCATCCCATATGTAACAGTTCAGAAACACTCTAGCACACCGCTGTTGGCTTGCTGCCAGACAATAGATAGGTGCTGTCCCTCATCCCATATGTAGCAGGGGTCTCCGAGAAACTAAGAGTTTTCAAAAAAACTGTATCCCTGTATGCTTTAAACCGAGCAACATGCTGAGGCAGCAATTGGTACATCCGAAAGACCCAATACCTAAACACAAGAAAAGCGACATCATATATGCAGTGCAGTGCAGTAAAGAATGCTCTGATTTGTATGTAGGGGAGACCAAACAACAACTCATCAACGTATGGCCCAGCACAAGAGAGCCAATCCTCGGGTCAGGACTCAGCCGTGTACCTGCATCTTAAGGATGAAGGACCTTTGAAGATTGTAATGTTAACATATTGGCAAAGGAACGTGACTGGTTCAAGAGAGGTGTTAAGGAGGCCATTTTGTGAAAATAAGAAACCAGCCTAAATAGAGGTGGGGGGGTTCGACACCATCTGTCTGCCATGTACAATGCTGTTTTGACACCTTCTCTGGGCGTTCCTATAACACCTCTTAGCCACTATCCAATCACGCCCTTAACACCTGGCTGTGATATGCTAATTGGGATTTTCCAGGGTACATAATTGCCACAGATTCTCGTACAAGTCATTCTGAATTGAAAGCCAGTTGGATGACTAGCGAAACGTCTTCAAGAACTAAACTTCAAGTCCAGATAATCTAATTGAATACAACAGATATACCAGGACCTGGATGAAGAGAACCTTCACAAGCATCTGGGGCATTGTTCACCAATAGAACATGTCAGAGGGCCGCAGGCATCCCTTAAGTCTTGAAGAAAAGTAGTTTAGTCTTCAAGTTTGGAAAGGGTTTTTCACTACGAGAACGGTAAAACTATGGAGCGTCTTCCATTGGACGTTGTGATGGCATTTTTCCCCTTCGTAAATTTGGTGGGATTTTTTTGCCTTCTTCTGGATCAATAGTTAGGCAGGGAATGTGGGTAATACTGAGTATTTTGGATAGGATGGACATATGTCTTTCTTCAACCTTAAATACTATACTAAAACATTACTATTTAAAGGGTATCTTTACTCTTTTTTTTCGGAATTCAAATCTAAATCACAACATTTATAGGGAAATTTGAATCACAACATTTTAGGGAAAGGCCTGTTACTCTAGGAGCAGATATTATATGTGCCCCGTTCCTGACCTCTAACTAAGATCTTAGGCTGTCTGCCAGCACACTTTCTGCACAATTAGGAGATTTAGCAGAGAAAAGAAGGTGGGGGGATATGTGTAAGCAGAGCAGTGTCCATGGTGAGGCTGTGTCGCAGGCCCTACAAGGAGGTAGTGAGTAAGGGAGGATGGGGGCAATTAGGAGCACTCATTAAACATTTATAATTTATGACAAAATAAGAACAGATAAATTTGTGAGTACCAACATTTTACTTCTCTCAATTGTAGTTTCAGATAATGTAAAGTTGTTTAAGTGAATATAGTGACCCTTTAATTTATGTATTTAAAGTAAATACATTCTGCACAGTAGTTTTATCTAAATATAAAGTGATTTAATAAAGAAAAAAATCATTCATTTTTTTTTACCGTTATCCAATTTATGATGTTTCTCTTCTTTTCTTGGTTAACCTGCTGGACTGTGCGGTTAAGGTCCACTCCTTGTAGCTTAGTAGCGTGCTGTGCTATTTTACGTTCCACATCTCTCAATTCCATCTGGAATGTTAACAACAAAGTGGATTTTGCATAGTAAAAAGATGATTCCTGTAAAATTAATTTCTTAACAAATAATGATATTACAGTTTTGGAAAGTTCCAAGCAGAGGAAGCAGACAAAACAGTTCCCATTCCTGTCAATGGAAAACTGTTCCCCATAATTCGGGGATCCTAAAAGTACGGCCCTCCATATGTTTTGAAAACTACAAATGCTGGAAACATCTGAAGGGCCACAGTTTGAGGATCCCTGCAAATAAAACTGATCCTGACAGGCAGAAAAACTGATCATGGATCGGGCAGAAAAACACTGAAAAGGTTTTCAGTTTGCTGTAACTTGGTTTCAAGGATTACACCATCTAAATCTGCAGAAAACAATCACAACATATAAAACTGTTCGTCTTCAGGTTAGGAAATTTTTCTTTACAGTGAAAAGTGAAACTGTGGAACTGCTTTCAGTAGATGTGGTAAAGGCAGGTTCACTGAATAGCTTTAAAAGGTAACCATGTTACTAAAATTCCTTAAAAAAAGGAGTTTTTTTTTACTCACTGTAAAATCTTTTTCTCTGAAGCCGAAGGGGGACCCAGCACAACAGGGTTAAGTAGTATTCCACCTCCAGGAGCGGACACTTGGATAATGAAGTTTTGCATAGGCTCTGCTGCTCTTCCCCTTATATTCTGCAGCACCAGCAGCCTGCTTTATTTGTCCCAAAGAGGGAGCAAAGGAGTTGCCATGAGAACTTACAACTGTGTTAAGAAACACACTTTAACTTAAGCTAAAATATAGCCTCACAGCGATAATCTATATAACTAGAATAACGGTTTAATAACTTGGCAGTCATAACATATAAGAAGGGTTGTGCCTGGCTCCCTCTTCGGCTTCAGAGAAAAGATTTTACGGTGAGTAACAAAATCTCTTTTTCCTTTCAGCCTTGGGGGACCCAGGCACATATCATCCATAAAAATACTATGTGCCATCCGTTTCTATTATTCACAGGGAGGTGAGAATGCTTATTCTTACCTCCCTGTGAATAATAGGATGCTCGGGTGACCTGAACCTTACAGGCGCTCCACTGCAAGCCGCTCCTTTACTGAAAGCTGCTCTGTCCCGACCGTGCGCCCTATCTTAGGCGCATGCGCGCCAATACAAAAGATAGGGTGCGCGATCGGGAGAGAACAGCTGTTCTGTGAAGGCGCGGCTTGCGAGTGGAGCGCGGTAAGGTAAGTTCCAGGTCCCCCGAGCGTCCTATTATTCACAGGGAGGTGAGAATAAGCGTTCTCACCTCCCTGTGAATAATAGAAACAGATGGCACATAGTTATTTTTATGGGTTTAGTGTTCCTTTAATCCTCTGATGCTGCAGCCCAGCTGACCTAGGGTCGTCCCTGCTAAAGCAAACACATCCAACCTGTAGAACTTTATGAATGTATTGATGGAAGACCAGGTGGCTGCCCTGCAATCTGGTTGATGGATGCTCCCCTGCGAGCTGCCCATGAAGCTCCAAGTGCTCTTGTAGAGTGAGCTGCAACCCGCAAGGGAGGAGCAGTCCCCGTTTCTGTAAAACATCTTAGAATGACACTCCGAATCCATCTCGCCAGGGTCTGAGGCGATGCTCTGGAGCCTTTGTGAGGAACTGTCAGGAGAATGAACAGCGCCCTGGAAGAACTGAAAGATTTCGTTCTGGAGATGTATATCCGGAGAGCTCTGACTACATCCAGCGAGTGCAACCTCTCTTCTTTAGGAGATTTGGCCGAGGATATAGAGCTGTGACAACGATTTCCTGACTCAGGTGGAAAAAGAAACGACTTTGGGTAGGAATGTTGGATGAGGTCGAAGGACCGCCTTCTCCTTGTGGAAGGAGAGGCAGGATGGTTCTACCGACAGAGCTGCCAGCTCTGATGCTCTGCGTATTGAAGAAATGGACAAGAGAAAGTGTTTTCCAAGAAAGAAGAGATAATGCAACCATGTCAGAGGTTCAAAGGGGGGCCCTTGCAGAACTCGAAACCAGGGAGAGATCCCACGGTTGTAAGACTGTCTGCCGGCGGACGGATGTGAGCCACCCTCTGTAAGAAGGTTTGTAACTCCTTTCGTGATGCCAGTCGCCGATGAAAGAAATTGACAGAGCTGCAATCTGGACCTTTAATGCACTGAGAGACAGCCTTTATCCTGTCCCACTGTAGAAATCTTAGTAGTCTGGACAGACAATTTCATAGAGGGGAAACCTCTGGAAGAGGTCCAATTTATGTATCTCTGCCATATCCGGTGATAAATCTTTGAAACAACGGTTTAACGTGCGGCCATCATAGTAGAATGACCGCCAAGGGAATGCCCCTCTTCCTTAGGATGGAGGATTCAATAGCCATGCCATCAAAATGAGTCATTGAAGATTTGGGTGGAAAAATGGACCTTGAGAGATGAGGTCTGGACGGAGGGGTAGAGGCAATTGTTCGTCCCGTGAAAAACTATTTGCCCCCTTCCTGATTTCTTATTCTTTTGCATGTTTGTCACACTTAAATGTTTCTGCTCCTCAAAAAACGTTAACTATTAGTCAAAGATAACATAATTGAACACAAAATGCATTTTTAAATGATGGTTTTTATTATTTAATGAGAAAAAAATACTCCAAACCTACTTGGCCCTGTGTGAAAAAGAAATTGCCCCCTGAACATAATAACTGGTTGGGCCACACTTAGCAGCAATAACGGCAATTAAGCGGTTGAAGCGTTTGCGATAACTTGCAACGAGTCTTTTACAGCGCTCTGGAGGAATTTTGGCCCTCTCATCTTTGCAGAATTGTTGTAATTCAGCTTTATTTGAGGGTTTTCTAGCATGAACCGCCTTTTTAAGGTCATGCCACAACATCTCAATAGGATTCAGGTCAGGACTTTGACTAGGCCCCTCCAAAGTCTTCATTTTGTTTTTCTTCAGCCATTCAGAGGTGGATTTGCTGGTGTGTTTTGGGTCATTGTCCTGCTGCAGCACCCAAGATCGCTTCAGCTTGAGTTGATGAACAGATGGCCAGACATTCTCCTTCAGGATTTTTTGGTAGACAGTAGAATTCATGGTTCCATCTATCACAGCAAGCCTTCCAGGTCCTGAAGCAGCAAAACAACCCCAGACCATCACACTACCACCACCATATTTTACTGTTGGTATGATGTTCTTTTGCTGAAATGCTGTGTTACTTCTACGCCAGATGTAACGGGACACGCACCTTCCAAAAAGTTCAACTTTTGTCTCGTCGGTCCACAAGGTATTTTCCCAAAAGTCTTGGCAATCATTGAGATGTTTTTTAGCAAAATTGAGACGAGCCTTAATGTTCTTTTTGCTTAAAAGTGGTTTGCGCCTTGGATATCTGCCACGCAGGCCGTTTTTGCCCAGTCGCTTTCTTATGGTGGAGTTGTGAACACTGACCTTAATTGAGGCAAGTGAGGCCTGCAGTTCTTTAGATGTTGTCCTGGGGTCTTTTGTGGCCTCTCGGATGAGTTTTCTCTGCGCTCTTGGGGTAATTTTGGTCGGCCGGCCACTCCTGGGAAGGTTCATCACTGTTCCATGTTTTTGCCATTTGTGGATAATGGCTCTCACTGTGGTTCGCTGGAGTCCCAAAGCTTTAGAAATGGCTTTATAACCATAACTCAGGTGTGATAAACCACAGTTAAGTTATTTTTTAACAAGGGGGGCAATCACTTTTTCACACAGGGCCATGTAGATTTGGAGTTTTTTTTCTCACTAAATAATAAAAACCATCATTTAAAACTGCATTTTGTGTTCAATTATGTTATCTTTGACTAATAGTTAATGGTTTTTGATGAGCAGAAACATTTAAGTGTGACAAACATGCAAAAGAATAAGAAATCAGGAAGGGGGCAAATAGTTTTTCACATCACTGTATATAGTTATCAGATCCCATTATGTTTGTAGGAATGTAGGATATTCTTAATCTGAGTAATTAGCAAGGATGTATTGATTGAATTTAAACTGCATTAATCATTTAGCCTTGCAGCATGTGTTTCCTCTGTTTTTTTGTTTCCTAAATCTGTTGCATTTCAAACCTTTGCACATAACACCATCCTTTCCAAAATTGCCCTCTGCTATTAGAGAATGCTGGGATTTTTAGATCAATTGTAGTAACACTGGTCAAACCTGCTGCATAATGCTTGGCCAGAGAGAGAGAGATTTTGATTACATATTCAAAAAATGAAGTTATTGTCATCATTTATTTTACACACTCATAATCAAGTACTGAGCTGTTAGTTATTTATAGCAAAGAAAAGGTACTAGACAGTAACCACTAGTTATGAGAACTGCAGCTCAACTAAGCTGTCATAACCAGCATTTGAGCTCTTGCAATTGACATGCTTTAATAGAACATTTCCTGCAAGCTTAACTGCTGAACCATGAGTGTGCTTCACTAAGCAACACTTGCTGCTTTATAGTGTCCTCTAGACACACACTCTATATTGATTGGTCCAAGATTCAAGAACCAAGCTGATTTAAAATTTGTTTTAGACCAATCAGTTTAGGGGTGTGGTTAGGCAACACTACAAAATAGCAAGAGTGCCTCATGGAAGCTTAGTTTTATTAGGCAGTTAAACAAGCAGGACATGCCACTGTATTTTGGTATGAAATCAGAAAAGTTATGGTTGTTTTTTATCTTGACTGCTAATCTACAGCCTTCAGTTTTAGGAATCCTTAGTTATGTGACATCTCTCTGTTCAAAATAAAATATCGGTTGAGCAGTACATGCAAATAGATATGTGATTTTGAACTGTGGGAAACTTGCATTTTTCTGTTGTAATCCAAAATCTGCAAATCTGAGTAACATTACTGTGGATATAATTGAATTGTTTGCATTTTTCACAAAAAGCAAAGGACAGGTGAAGGTTGGAGTTGTAATTTGAAAGCATTAAGTGGTTAAATATTATCAGTTTTTAATCAATGCAGCACACTAATTATAAGTGACCCCCAATAATTATATAAACTAGGAAATTACTACCGGTATATATACTCTAACAGTTTAAGCAGGTTGTAAAGATCGATATACAACTAAAAGTACACAGATAAGTGTAAACTACAGTTCCCAGCATTCTCTGCCTTGTGCTGTTTGTAAAGGAATGCTTGGAGTTTTTACACATTTGGAGATCTTTTGTTTGCCTATCCCTGATAGAAAAAGAAAAATGCTGACAATCACTGTTCTTCATCCAGAGCTCTGAATAGCCAGAAAAGTAAGGTGGATATCTCACTATACAGAAAGACAATGAATGGATTTTTTTTGCATAGTATATTAATTTATAACCCATCACTCCCATTGAACCCTATGTACCCCAACTGTAAATAATATTGTTACAATCGGCATGCTTCTACACAGTAGTGCGCCAATTATAACAAAGAAGTGGTTTCCCCCTTGTTCGTATGCAGGTTCACTCACTGTATGGTCTGTCTATTATGCAGCAGCTCAACCAGCTCGATCATGCTATTTCACTCACACCTTGGCAGCCAGTATATTCTCTGTGCGGAACTAGAGGGGGTGGAGAGCGAGGTGCATACTTAATTAATGCCGGCCAGTAACTCTTGCTAACAGCAGAGGAGTGAACTGGAAGATTGCTGCTGCAACCCGTTTTGATTCCGTGCATGAAAGGAGTACTCTTTTTAAGGACCTACCTGATATCTTTCCATAAGGGAAATATCCTGCAGACAGGCTTTAGCACTTTCCTCTTCAGAAATAAAAGTGGCAACAAGAGTTTCCTGTTCTTCTACATCATTTTTCAGTCGCAGTATCTCTCTGTTTATTGCCACCAGCTTGTTTCGTAGGTCTGGAATTTCTTTTTCTTTAAAGTCTCCAAGCATTTGCCTAACAATAAGTTAAAGATACCTGATGTATTATTTAAAATTCTCTGTAAGGAAAAAGTATTTGTATTTTCTTTATTCACTTTGTTTGTTATATGTTTAATTATTAAAGGGTAACTGTGGTTTCCAATTCTTCCAAACTAGTAATAGTTATATAGAAAGCCTTCAAACTTACCTTCAAAAGAAAACCTAAGTCACATCTCTAGATAAAATTTGTGAGAAGTTATTGCTGGAAAGGTTCAGCAATATTACTTCCTTATTGAACACTTCCTGTTTTCAGCCAGGTGACCAGCCTCAGCCTGCATTAATAGGCTACCCTTCTCAACAGTCAATTTTTTGCCCCAGGTACTTCCTGATTTCCCCAGCACTAACTCTTAACTGAGCATGCATCTCCCCCAGGGCAGAGGGGCGGGGCAGAAGTCAGGTGATGTCACTCAACCAACTGGAAGCAGGAAGTTTGAACATTCACCCCAATGTAATTTCTCACAGGCTCCAGCCAGAGATGTGATTGTCGGCTCATTTTAAAGTAAATACTACAGGCTTTCATTTTAGCATAACTTGTTTTGAGTTGCCCTTTTATTCCGCAAATTTTTTTTCTGCTCTGCGCTAACTGCTGCCTTTCTAGTGGACTACAGGTGTAAGCAACATTTACTTCCATTCAGTTTTAATTGTTGTAAACACAAACACACCTTTTAGCGACAGAAGTGTGGCTAAACCGTCCATTTTGACTATTCCATTTTTCTAAATAGAGCTCTCAACTCTGTTATAAACTCAACCTTATATATTTTGTACTCTAAAGTCTACTCAATACTAGACTTTATACGGTAATACAATTATTCATGGCCATTTTCTATTTAGTAATAGTGAGAAATTACACATATACACCTTTCCTATATTTAATATTACATACACTCCACTTCACGGGTAGCTCCTAAAAACTAAATGCAGTCTCCTATGAACAATATTAACAATAAAAAAATGTTACAACAATATAAGGAATTATGCACCCATTACAATGTAATATAAGTGTTTTTATACAGGTCAGGAAACTACAGGGTGACTTAATATTCTTATATTGTTGAGAAGTGCATTATTAATTATTATTATAATCACTGCTAGTGTATAGAATGTGTAAAAATTACATTGGGTAGTAGTACAATTGCGTGTGGTTTTTATAAATTGCCCCATATTTTTGCAGGTATACATACATATGTACATATGACAAATATACATTTAATTCATTCAAATTATATTAAGGAGGCAACAGACTTGTATATTAGCTGTATTGTATTGAGTTTCCAAACCAATCATACAGTTCGATCACATGATAAGATTTCCTTTTATGTCTGATAATTTGAGTTATTTCCATAAGCTATACCACATATATACCACATGAGCTATAACAGTACACCGACCTCAATGGTATCGTATCTCTTCTACCAGCACCGGCTTTCCATTCCCCTTCACTGACTTTAACTGCCGGACTCTGTAGTGACTCTGTTCACTATGGAGGAAAGGAAAGTCATAGGAAAGACATCCGGCCCTCCCGGGCTGTCTAGAACAGTCATTAAGGAGACCGGCCGTGAAGGGAAAAGGAATGCCAGTGCTGGTTGAAGGCATACAATACCGTTCAGGTCTGTGCACTGTTACAGCTTTTTACATGGAAATAACTCAAATCTCAATGGGGAGGTGCAGTGGTATATATTCTTTTAAAAATCCCTTGGCTACACAGCCAAGAGTTTTTTTATAAGGACATATTTCACTGCACCTCCCCATTCAAAGTCCAGAGCCTTATGTATTATATAAGGGATACTATGCCCTTTATACTGTAACAGTATTGACATCACCTTGGAGTTTCCTGCCCTGTATAACTCCATATGTTCAGGGAACCCCTCTGCAAAGTAGCTATTTAGGGGTTGAGTCTTGATACTGGCATTTCCTCTTTCAGGGTTTCAATCCTCCAACACTGGAGCGTGTAACATTATTTGTCTACTTAATTTAAAAATGAATTAATCAAGAATAAAATTCCACATAAAGGCCTACAAAATAGCACTTTCATAGATTTGATAAATAAAACTATTTTATAAAAATTCTGCTATCTAGTAAAAACAATGAGATATTTGCAGTAGCCATGGCTAACATAGTATTGGCTATCACCAGGTGGGAGTCCCATTTATGTAGCTAACTGTTCTATAAACTTGTAATGGAGACACATGTACCTCATTGGTTTCAACTCCATCATTTCATCCTTTCTCCTTTCCTTCTTTTTCAATTCAGTTTCAGTAGATTTCAGCTTATCAGGGACAAGACGCAGCTTAGACTGCATGTCGTCAATCACATCCTGCAGCTCTGCTTCAGAGGGAAAAATTCTCTGGCAAACTGGGCAGCAGGGCTGATTTTCCTCAGTCAGCTGGGTGATGAACTGTGTGTAAACAGCTGTAGCTCCAGCAAGCATCGCTGATGGAATAAGAATGTAGCTGTGCGATTATTATTAATTATTTCTATTATATAAATATGTGTGCACTTTTATCATGGAGATAAACAGTGGAATAAAACACAAACTACTGCGAAATAAAAGCATTTTAGAGTCAGCAATACCAATGAGTTGGTTTTATCCTGGTGCAATTCTTGAGTCCAACCAGTCTGATAAAAAATGAATTCCACACATGTGACAAAATAAGTAATAACTGAGACCTTGCTGTCACCAGCTCAGGCTCAGGGCCCTCTCACCTTTCTGTTTGTGATAAGCAGTGGATTGGCAATTTTATTTTAGTGTCCTTTTGGTTTCTATTTAAACAATCAGAATGGATCACTCCTATCCCAAATTTAGTGGTAGTGTTGTGTTTTTTATTCACACACATGCACATATAGGAGGAGTGAAAATTGACAGATAATAGTTTTCTACAAATGTTTCCTAGTATGCGCCACATGGAAATCTTCACTAAACCACAAAACTGCTGGGACAAACCAACCGGTTACCCTCAACACTACAATCCTATATTCCTGCAGAAAGCTTGCAATAAGATGATGTTACATTTTTACCTCTCTGTTTAGACGTCTTCTCTATGTCATCCTGCAGGCGCAGCAGATCACTGTCAAAGTCTTGGCTGCCACACACATCAAAAACCTTCTCTTCAAGTGATGTGGATTGCTCCTCTTTTTTGCGGAGTTCGTTGCTAAAGTGATTCTTGTTTTGCTCTGCAGCAACCAACTCCTTGCTGATAAAAAATGAATAAATGTCTATGAAACTGCATATCTGTGTTAATGTACTGTAATACAGCCATTCAGTTTTATGAAAGGTTAATTGGTATTTTAGTTATGGTAACTTCTCACTCTCTCCACTCCTCTACTACGAGCACAGTTACGAGGGTATAAGGTCAGTGTACTTCACCAATGAAAAGAAATCTCATTCTTTTTTTACCCCCTATGGCATTGATGGCGAACCTTTTAAAGTTCCAGTGCCCAAACTAGAAACCAACATGATCATTTAACCTGAATACGGAGTTTTCATTTTACAACTCAAATAGACAAAGACCAATACAGTGGATACATTACAGACAGCCGCTACACTTCCTTTCTGGCTTTCTGGTAAAAAAAAAACTCTAGTGATGGGTGCCCACAGAGATGGCTCCGAGTGCCACCTTTGGCACACGTGCCATAGGTTCGCCCTCACTGCCCTATGCCAAGGGGCAGCTTGCAGTACAAGATTTTACAGACTTGCAATTTTATTACCATAAATAATGAAACAGCAGCCAACAGTCATATTAGGAGCCATACCGAAAGAAAAACATTTCCACAAGCAGTAATTCTGAGCAATAATGAAACACTTTTACCCCACTTTAGTAATGTGCAGTCATTATTTCCTAACCAATAGGATGCGCGGCATTAGGAGGGAGGGAGCACTACCATAAACAATTGCCCTGAAATTCATTTTTGGGTTGTGCACAATTCAGAAATGTGGCAATTATCACTGTGCACTGTCCAGTTTTTTTAGCAGCTGAAGGAAATGTACATATCTTTATATTTAATTGGTTTTCTGTGTTATTATGATTTTTGTCTGCAATCAATCAAAAAAGATAATGTATTTTTCTGAGCAGAAATGGATTACATATGTTGAGGTTTTCTTTTAGGTTTGCACTAACTATATATTTCATTTGTTTGCAATGCATACATTAGAAAGTTTTTATTACATAAACAAAATTGAGATCACTTATGGAACCACAAGATGGCAGTATAACCACACCTATATATCATTAATAAAAAGGTTAGGTTGGATGGACGTATGCATATTCAAACTCCAATACTATGGGGCATATTTATAAAGGATCGCTATTTTTGCCATTTCGCTATCGCAGGACATCGCAATGACAAATAGTGCTATTTTCGCCTTATTCATAAAAACTTTTATTTTCGCCTTTGCGGAAAAGTATCGCTGAGGCGATGTGTGGCGATAGTTTTCGCCTTATTCATTGCGTTAAGTGTGGTATCACTGCAAAAAGAGAGATTGCTCTCTAGTGTAACTTCAGAGTTATCTTTGTCACTTTTTTATTTAAAGCTATTTATAAATAGGGGATTCGCCTTTTTGCCCCTTTTTTCCCTTTTTTGCAGTTTTAACAGAATTTTTGCCAAACATACTGGAATGTTCCATTAACATGACTATTTCTTACACAGCACTATGGTATGTTCCCATATTAATGGAACTGGTTTGGTAATTAGCTGCAGTTTGCTAAAAATAAACAATGCTAAAAAATGTCTCCTATTAATAAAATAGAGAAAAATCGCCTTTTGAGTTTTACACTATTTACCATGTCCTATTAATACAATAGAGAAAATTTGCCTTTTTAATAACTGATGAAAGGAAAAGATTTTCATCTTTATAAATATGTCCCTCAGACCACTATTTGATTTTATAGGTAAATAAAGAAAATTGGAACATAAAAAAAAAAATCTTAAAAAAGCGAAAATTCAGATCATATTGCAGTAAATGCTGGAAAATAGTCTAACACCCCCCTGAGTACTTATTAGTATTGAGAAACGCTCCACAATGTACTGACACCTCCATGGACCCATTGGCAGGTTAAATAAATGGCCACTTTTATTATGCACCAAGCAACATGTAATGTTATTCCTTTTCATGACCTTAAATGTTATCTCCACCACTAAATTAACCTTTTTACTATGTGTACTATGGTGTGCTCACCCCATCTCACACTCAACCGCCGATTTCCTTTTGCAAGAAAAGCCACAAAAAGATACTTACAGACCTTCGATCCCCCGGCACTCTGTTCCTGTCTCTCTGCTATCCGGAAGCAGCAGAGAAGGGCGGGACGGACAGCCGTATCTGTGATTAGATAGCCAGCTATTCTTGCAAATGTAATTCGGCAGTTTGGGGTGGGATGGCGTCGGCTACACATAGTAAAAAGTTTTTAAAGCTAGGGGATGCAGCATACAGAAGGGATTCGGAGGGAGGCGGGGCTCCCCTGCGCATGGCAGAAACCTCCCGGAGGACAAGGAAACAGGGAACGGATGACTCAATAAAACCTCCTACACTTCACTTTTCTTAACTTTGCACAGGCATTACAGAAGAACCATTTGGAGCAGAGATGTAAGGTAAGGATTTTTGAACACTATAGAGTGGGGCCAGTATGGGGTTAAATATCAGTTTTGGGGGTGGACATGCCCTTTAAAATAAAAATAAAATGGTAACTTGTCAGTTATCTGCCTGCAATCCCAACTTCTATTTTTAACAGTTTATTACTTGTATTTGTAACCAGATATTTAGTTTAAAGTTCTCTCCCATTCTGGCAAAGGTATCTGCCTCCTACCTCTGCTCAATGAGCTATTTAAAAGCTTGAGTATGTGCAGTAGAGTCATTGGCGGAAACAGCAAACATTGGTTATGATGTCAGCACTCACAGCCTTGATTGACTGCATGGAGAAAGAAGCCAGATTACTCTGCCAGAATGGAGGCAATAATTATATATAATTATATGGTTAAAAATACATCTAATAATGTGCTGAATAAATCTGTTCAGGTTGGGGGCAGGTAACAGACATGTTCGCAGTTTTTTTATTTTAAGGGGTGGGCATGTCCTTTAATGCTGAATCAATTAGTCATGAAATTACAGAATAGGCTTTGTTTCATAGAAAGTATAAAGTTTTACACATAGTGGGGCAATGGGGGGGTTATGCAAAGGGAGATGTGATTGACAGTTCTTTACTGCTTGGCTGTGTGTAAGTGCACATTTACATGTATATTTGTGTATGGTAACATATCTATGAGAGGGTAGGTATTTTTGTGAGGGTGTTTCAGAGTTATCTCTATGCATGCTCGTATGTGGGTACATTTGTGTACTCTTTCGGCTCTTGTTTCTTTCGATGAATGTAAATTATGCATCAAGAAAAGTGTAAACCATGGGTAGCCTTAAAATGTGTCCCTTTTCTTATAATGCAATATACTTACTTTAGCTTGGTTAGTTTGTCTCGAGTCTGATTTATCTCTTTCTTTTTTGAGTAAAGCCAATCTTCAAGCTGCTTCTTATTTGGAAAATACCCCAGTAATGAGATCAACTCGTCATTGTGTCTTGATTTAATTTTCCTGATTTGCTCATCTTTATCAGCCTATAACGAAAATAACATTCTCTATATACCAATTTTCAGTAAATGGTTCTAAAACTGCAGTCAAACTGCTATTCTTTTATTGAGAGTGCTTGATTGCTTAGAAATCCTTTTTTTTAGTCAAAAGCTTACATAAGGTAACAATAGAAAGAGATTGTCTACATGAACTGTTAATGCATGGATTATCTAAAAATAAAACTTTACAAACATAAGGCAGCAATCCATTACCCTAGACTGATACATAAATAATAAGATTTTTTAAGACACTCTGAAATCCATCTCCAATCTTCATACAATTTAAATACAACCTGGTGATTGTTGTTATGTTAAACATAAATAGCAGTTTTTAGTTAACTACATTTAAATGTTAAAAAAAAAGCTCAGTTAGGGTGATTTGACATGGGGGGTATTTTATGTGATAAATAATCAAAACAGGACTGTGTGGGTCAGTGTTGGGAGGTGTGGCACAGTCCTTCTGTGGTATTAGCAGGAAAATATTGTGATCCAAAAGACTGACAGCTGGACCAATACTTGATGGGCAAAAAGCATCAGGGTTTGTTTCTTATCTCCCCCTTAACACAATTCACCATGCAGATGTTAAATATGAAGTGCCATCTGCACATGGTCTGGGGGACTTTTTATCTTTTTTATGCATCCCTGTCTGCCAGTATATTGGGAATTAGTCTCCTTGTTTTAACAAAGGAGATGTTGGCGCTATATAAATCCACAATAATAATAGTAGCAGTCCAGGTCTAAATCAAGTGTCAAAATCACTTCACCAAGTTTAGACCCTATTACATAACTACTGTAGATGGATAACAACCTTTTTCTAATGATTTCAATGGTAAATAAAAGTTATTGACACTATTCAATCCAATAATCCAAATTATTAGCTAGATGTAAGGGTGAGAGGGGTACATTACTTTATCCTTCTTTAGCATGTCCATTTGTGTTCTTATCATCGTTTGTGCATTAAGCTGCTCCATCTCTTGATCTAGTTTCCGCAGTGTTCTGTCCAGCTCGGACTTTTGGTCTAGAAGTAGGGAAACGTCCCCTTTTAGGGCTTCTGCATTGCAGCTTTTCTCAATATTCTCCAATTCAAGTTCCTGCCTCATAAAAAAATATAAATACCTTATACCAATGATGATCTGCACTGGAGCACAGAACTAAATATTATAGTATCTACCCATAGTATGATTTCTTATTGGATTAAAACTCACAGTCTTTTGAAGCTCTTCTTCTAGTTCCTGTAACCTGTCCGATGAACCCTCTAATTGCTGAAGCTCAGATTTGATATTCTTTAAATCTGTGTTTTTTTTGTTCTGTGTGGATGATTTCAGCTCAATGGTTCTTTCAAGGCCAGTTTTCCTGTCCCTTATTTCATCAATTTGCCTCTGTTTTACTGCCTCTTTTTCTGAAAACTCTCTCTGCAAATAAAACATATAATAACACTCAGTAAAAATGCCTAATAATGAAACAAATATAATGTGCATTTGGAAATGTTTGAACATACGTATGATTTTCTATATATTAAAATAAAGGCTGCACCATGGTGCCCTAACATGCAATTAATAATTGTGGAGAAGGAAAAGTTTTGCCCAAAAATCTTTACAGAGTGATTCTGCACCCCCTGTGCAAAGGGGTGAAACAGTGGATAAGGGAGAAAATAACTGTAGAGCTAAATGCAGCAACTCCATAAAAGGTGAATTCTGGAGTAGGAAAGTAAGGTGATGCATTGTTTCAATCCACCAAATTTGCAGAATTAGGGTGGGTACACACGAAGGGACTATTTGTCCCGAGCGAGCACTCGGCCGGGACAAATGTCTGTTGGTTGCGGCCGTCAGTTTTTCGACCGATCGTGCTGTCACATAGGGAACCGCACAATCACCCGTGATTTACAGGCATGTCCGATCCAGACGAATGGACGGTAGACATCAGACGTGGCGGCGGCCAAAAGCGGCACAGATTTTTCGGCCCAATCGACCGATACACAGAAGTATCTGTCGTTTGGACCGAAACATCTACCTATGTGTACCCAGCCTAAAACAAAGGAAATAACCAGCTTTTGTGCAGCTGTGTAGAAAATACAATTATAAATATTGCAATATTGTAATAAACTATTGTATAATAGTATATAATACTGACAACAAATACACAAAATGTTTGGCCCATATTATTAGTATGCTGATTTAAGGTTATTTAATATAAGTTGCAAAAATCTGCCTGTAATGTTAATTTGTAGCTACCAATAAGAGATTAGCTTTTTACTGGTCTGCTAAAAATATTTAAAAAAAAGGGGAACTTTACATAACTATAACTTTTGATTCTGCAACTAAAGTCATCTTACAAGCTTGTTTGAAAGGTATGATAGAGCTCAATTTTTACATTGAGGGTACTTGTATGGAGACCATAGTTCCCCTTTACATACATAAATACACAAATACACCCCATTATGTAAACATTACTAGGATTAAATGATTGTTACCAATATCTGATCAGCATTGGCCTCATCTTTTTCTTGCCTCTCCTTTGCCAGTATCTGGAAGCTATTTATTTGTCTTTGGTTAAATGGAGCTTGCTTAAAGCCATCAAATTCTAACTGTGCTGCCAAGGTTTTGATTAGGGAATCTCGCTTCCTAATTTCCTGCTGGTGTTGATCTGCCTCCAATTGCAGACGCCCTGTATAAAAAAAAAATAATATATATATATATATATAATTGTCCAATGACACTGCACTCATTTATTAAAGGGTATAATCTATATACAAATCATGACATTTCGGGGAAACAAGGTCCCCTTCATCAGGAGAAAAAAATGACTGCTATATCATACATCAAACAGTTACACATTTATAGAGCATGACAGGAAATGACCTACCACCAACTCCTCCTACTACACCACCCCAACCATGTCACAATCAGAAATCAAAGCCTGTGTATCCACCACACCTCTCTTTGGCGAAGTTCAAACTTACGATCTCCCCCCCTAAATGGCACAGGGACCACCTCCAAAACCATATACCTGAGGCTAGCTGCATCATGCCCCTTGTCAGTGCAATGTTTAGATGCAGGTAGCTTACCATCCTTAAGTCTGATGCTGGATCTAGGTTAGGAGATCCTGGATTTTATAGAGTGAGTCGTCTCCCCTACATACAGGAGACCACAAGGGCACCATAAAACATACACCACATATTGACTATCACAAGTGTAATAACCTCTAAGTTGAAATTCTTCACCCGTTGTAGGATGAACAAATGTGTCTCCCTTCTTAACAAACTTGCATTGTTTGTATCTTAAGCATGGAAATATGCCTTTATGGCTATGACCCAGAAACAACTGTGCATCGATGGAGCGTCCCCTACGACAGGAAATCAGCGGAGGACTGGCAAACTCAGGGACCTCCGGATAGGACTTCCTGAGTATATGCCAGTGCTTACGCACCACCACAGCAACCCTGCTCGGGATGGATTGCATAGTGTGCTTGGGATGGAAACTATGGGAAAGAAAGTACCTAATTGGTTTATATTCGTAATTTTAGAAAAGAGTCAGTATGTGATTTTTCTCCATCTGTTTGTCAAAGTCATAGCGGAGAGTGTATTTTATATTAGGATGTAATCCATTAATCTGCTTGTGGAACTCCACAAGAGTATATATATATTATAATATATATATATATATATATTATATATTATATATATATTTATAAAATATAGAGATAACTGCTCAAACCTTTATTCAAAAATACTTTCAGGTGCAGTGCAATGGAGGATCGGCAATTTTAACATTACAAAAAAGACTCCAGCACTCAAATACATATACAACTATAAATGAATGGGGGGTAGAAGATAAAGACATGTAGCAACAATGATGGATAATCACCTATTAAGTTCAAATGGATACCTTTAGTTACTTTGTTTGTACATGTTCAAGCTTATGCGCCACTCCAAGGCAGTATCCCAGCATCAGTCCTAACCTAGTGAACAGAATATTCACTGCACACCTCTTCTGTTATTCTTACCTGGTGCCGGTGTATGGGAGTGTAGCTTTATGACTCCTTAGTTTATGCAGAAAACCAGATATACACCGCACACAGGATTTATGCTTCAATTGCTATATTCAGCACATTTCAAGCGTACTACGTTTCGGGGATGGCAATCCCCTTCATCAGGTACAAACAATGGGCATATATATATTGAATAAGACAAGTTGTTGCACTCAAAGAGGTAGCTAGAGAATTTGCAGAGGTACGTAAAAGAGTGGATTCCTTTGAAGTGGAACACAATGCTATACTTACCTCAGAAGTTAATAATTCTTATTTGCAAAAAGTAAACGCTCAACTTGATTGTTAGAAAACTGACTTGTTAGGTTGATTATGACCAGGTGCGGTCAGGGAAGATTATGACCAGGTGCGGGTGTACCAATGGCTAACTGGTACAGAGGAAAGAAAGCCTTGTGGTAACTGAAGCCGTCCCCTGTCACGTGTCCGATTTAGGAAGTCTCACAAGAGCAGTGACGCTGGATAATGATGACGTTACTGGAGTGCCGGAAGTTAAGATACACGTGGCGGATGAAAATAAATCGGTGAGTGAAATGGCCGGTAATACCACCAACACTGGCCCCACTAACTATCCTTTTTTAGAACCATTCCAAAAACGAAAGGCACTGGACCGACAATGGATATAAGGAAGAAGAGATTCCCCACCTGCAGAGAGGGTAAGCGGCCGGCTCAAACGCCGAAACGAATACCTATAATCAATTTGTCCGATAGACTTCTTTCACCATCAGAAATATCGACATTTGTACCATCTACCACCACAGCTGGTCGAGATTTATTGATGCTCTGTTCTTCATATGGTGTGGTTCACTTGAATAATTGGAAAGTATGATTGCTTCACTGAATGAATTGAACTCTAAGATCAGATTTACAGCAAAAAAAAAAGTCAGGTGATGCAGACTAAATTCCTTAATCGTGGATATCCGATCAAAATAGTGGATAAGGCACTACAAAGAAAAAAACTGAGACAGAAACCAGAGTATCATAAAAAATTGGAGAATTTTGACTGCAGATAAAAATTTAAAGAATGTCTTACCTAAAAAACCATTGGTGGCCTTTAGAAGGGGTAGTAATCTTAGTGATCTATTGGTGAAAACAGATCCTATTACCTGTTACCAGGGGGGCTCAGGTAATAACTGGATACCGAAAAGACCCCCAGGTTGTTACAAATGTGATAAATGCCTTTCCTGTGAATTTAGGACTCCGGGAAAAAGTTTTAAGCATCCTCATATGGACAGGATGATTAATATTAGACAGGTTATCACATGCACAAGGACACATGTTGTGTACATGATAACATGCCCTTGCAAACTTGCCTACATAGGGAAAACAGATTTTACCCTACGTATTAGAATTGATGGTCATCGCTCGGCGATGACCATGGCTTACAGAGATGGATACAGTAATAAGCCTGTGGCTAAACACTTTTTAGAGAAACAACATGAATTATCTTCCCAGAAATTTTTAGCCATTGAACATGTCCCAATACTTAAACGTGGAGGGGATAGAGCTAAACGTCTACTACAGTGCGAGACATATTGGATAAAAACACTGAACACATTGAGTCCAAATGGCTTAAACGAATATTGTTCATTTAAATGTTTTCTTAATGATAGATAATCATGTTTCTTATATCATCTATTAATGGTCTATCCTGTTCTATGCGTTATTAATTATTTCTTAGATATATAGATATAAGAAGGGATTCCTTTTTACCATAACTGAAAACTTTTTTGTAAATTGGTTGTATTGTATCTGATAATGTAGGAGTATAGTGATATAAATTAATTGGAAACTGTAACAGTATTGATTCTGATAGAAATTAAAGGACAATTATACTCACCTTCCCTCCGCTCCTCTTCTTAGGTCAGTACCTTTTACCCAGGGTGAGGACCTGAACCGCTAGGTCCTCACCCCTGGGTTCGCGTATCCTGAATCTCAGCATTACTGAAACGCTGCTCTGGTAGGCTCCGCCACCTCCTCTCGTCGGCGACGAGGCCAATAGGAAGGCACGCTCTGCAACGAGCATGCCCAGGCTCAGTATAGGTTTCTAAATTGCTCAGTTTCCACAAGGCATCCAGAAGCATAGCAGGTATACAGTAATAAATTCATAGGACAAAGTAGGATATATCAACATATTTTAAAGAGGCCATTCTTTCTAAAAGATGTTCTTATGAGGGTGGAGTTGCCCTTTAATATATGTATGTTTTATTATAATTGGTCCTCACCATATCCTTCATATATGTTAATTTTTTGTCAACCACTGAAGATGTCACAAAGGGGGAGTGATAACTGGGTGTATAAGGCACTTTAGATGTGTTGTGTATATGCTTGATAAAGGCTCTAGGACAAGAGCCAAAACGTTGCTTCACATTGTTTGGAAATAAACCTCTCAAAAAGACCCTTTGAGTGCAACAATTGTCTATTAGAACTGTACTGCAGATGGGCAAGTATATTGTTTTGTGTGACTGCCTACATCTAAGTATGTATACGCTACCTACAGTGTAATATAAGGATATTACGCCACCGAGGAGTTCCATGACCATATAGAAGCACGAGGCCGCAGGGCATGGAACTTTGAGGTGAAGTAAATCCATATATTACACTGTAGGTAGCGTATTATTTCTTATAATACATAAGGTCAGCCAAAATAAACTGTCCACTTCCACTGTCTCTCCCCCTCCCTGTATTAGTCATTTATATTAGAATCCCTGTTTAGTGTATAGATAGTTAATTACCGTTCCTATTGAAAGAAAAAAGAAGGACTGAACATTATCTGTCAACAATAAACAGGGATTCCTATATAAATTACTAATACAGGGAGGGGGAGACAGTGGGAGGGGCAGTGGAATACAGGAAGTCACTCAGTGACCTCACTGAAAATGCCTAGCCTTATGTATTATATATATATATATTTATATATAAACAAAATTCTAGTTAAATCATTAATAAACCAAAATGAAAAACCATAGAGTAACTTACAGAGTTAAAGGACCATTATATTCTCGTTTTCCCAGTTCCATAACTGCATAGTACCCAGGATGAGGACTTAAATCACTAAATCCTCACCCATGGGTCCCTTACAGCTGTTATACTTACATAAAGTTTCTTACACTTACTTACACTCTGGTCCACTTCTCTGTCACTGCCAGTGACAGTCGGGGATGTAACGAATGGGAAGACACGCTTCTTTGCAGAGTGTGTCTTTCCATTGGCTACATCGTGCACTGCAGTAGAGGACCAGAACAGCGAGGGAAACTTAATGTAAGTAATTACAGGTGCTAGATATAGTACTCAACCTGGATAAAATGCAGGTATGGAAGAAGAGAAGGGAAGGAGGAGGCAGATATAATTGACCTTTAATGAGCCAGCACCGATGCTAAAGCAGGTCTCTAGATGTCTTAAAACTTTCAAACATCTGGAGATCAACTGGTTGCCTATCCCTATGCCAAAGTGGTTCGAGACGGAGAAAAGTTAATAGACCAGTATTAGACAAGTAGTATATACTGTGCAGCAGATTAACATTGATTTCCTTGTTTTCACGAGGGTAGACATCACAGACTATAAACTTTATCATACACTGTCACAGGAGGCATTAAACAGAGCAATCAGGACACTAGCATCATTTGTATGTCAGCAGCAGCAGAAAACTCATTAAAGCAGTTCAGCAGGTTTGATACCTAATCAGTTTACCTTGCTGAACAAGCAGTTCTCCTTTTTCTCTGTTCAGTCTTTGGGACTCTTTGTTTACTCTGTCCATTTCACGTTGGTGGTCAGTTAATTTTCTTTCCTTTTCCCTCACAGTTCGCTGATGGTTTTGATACATTTCATTAAGTTTTTCATCTGTCCCTTGGAAGACCTTTCATGAAAAGGAAACCGGGTAGAGGGAAGAACAAGTGAACGTGTAATTACGTTCACCCCCATATGTTGTCAATTATAAAATGGCACAGTATTTACTTAAAGGACCTCTTAACCCCCAAAATGAACTATTTTAAACCTGAATCTATAATTGTACAAACAACCTATATTTGCTATTATTAAAGAGTCAATAGCTTTAGAAGTTGTCTGCCAGCTCTTCACTGCCTGCCTTACTCAAATCAAATATTGTAACAAGATGGTCAGGTCAATTCCCTTTCTGATATTTCTGACCTGTAACAATATTTTTCTTTGAAATAAGGCAGGTGGCGAGAAAGCTGCAGTAAAACGTCTAAAGCCAAAGCTTAAATGACAGCAAAACAGACACATAGGAATACTTGCATACAAACTCCTTTACAATTATAGATAGGTGAGGTTCACACTAATACATTTTTAGAACATACCACTGCAGTCTAAAGACCACACACACACACACACACACACACACACACACACACACACTGAAGGTGCAGTGGCTGAGGAATGTCTAACAGCCATCCAACGTGTATGGTGACAGAAGTGAATTTCTAGACATAATGGTTAGAGGCTTCTGGGATTGGTGCAGTATACAATTACTTTAACAGCTAAACAAAGAGAACATTAACAAGTGCATACATATTGCATATACTCTTTAGATGGCTTCTGGCAGAAATGTTTATTAAAGGGGGAACTGTGGTCTCCATACAATTTGCCTTAATTAAAATGTGCACACTCCTACTTTTAAAATTAGGGTCATGCTTTTAGCTTCAGTTACAACAGCATAAATGGTGTGTTTTTCTGCAAGTACTGTGATCTGTGACATCACCAGGATTTTAAAGGTCTGCCTCCAAGTTGGGACAGAGCATCATCAACTGCATCATAATCCCCGCCCCAAACTTCTAAATTATTTTTAAAGTCACAAGCGTGAAATGAAAACGTTTTCTTTCCCTAAGGTCTCGATAGGTAGAGAACAAGATAGAGAAAGGTTGTAGGTCATTAACTAGATTCAGGAAAGATTGATTTTTGGGGGTTGGGCTTCTTACACAGAACATCATGTGACTGTCATAGACTCAGACAGACAGGACAGACCAGGAACTGAAACTTTACAAGCCTATAACTTAAGATCCAGAGATCCTAAAGACATCATCCCTGGCTTGTTTTTACTAGACAACACTTATTTGGAGACCACAGTTACTATTTAAGTTTTCTGTTGAGACAGTAATCCAGCAGAGATTTAATATACCTATAATAAGCCTACAACCCACATAACCCAATGTAATATAGTGTTTTGGGAAATAGCGCAGCGCTCCCGATACAATACCAAGTAAGGTAAGTTTTGCTCTACATCGTAGCGCGATACCTAACATAGTACTGTATGGGTACTTCTTACTAAACATCTTACGTTTCCGCGATCCAACGATGCAATAACGGACATAATTGCGTATTGCATCACGTGGTCATGGAAAGACATTCCCCTTAGCAGTACTAAATCTCCCCACAGGTGTTTATAATATTAAAGTTGTAAGACCAACCTTCTCTATTTTCTCCTCTAGATCCTGGTTATCCTTTTCCATTGTACGTTTCCGACTCTCTAATGCTTTTATCTCATTGTCAAGCCTCATCACTTTTGAAAGATTTTTTTGAATCTCCTCCAAGCGAACCTGGACTCATTTAGTTTTATAGAAATAAAAGTATATTAGTAGGATATGTAAACATTATTATAGTTCAATCAGAAAAAAGAGCATAGAGAAACTGCTACAAATACCAAGGTCTGTTCACCAATAGACAATAGACTAGGCATCCCTTAATGTTAGATGAAAAAAGGTTTAATCTTTAGGTTTAGAAAGGTTTCTTTACAGCAAGAAGGGATTGTTAGCCCCAAAACAGAATCATACAGTAAATGTTCATTTTAAAAGGTAAAATATTTGATGGTAGATGATTTTAAGCCTTTGTCAGGTGAATCCCTGGGGCATGTCCACCCTTAAAACAAAAACAAGTGACTTGTCAGTTATCTGCCTTTTCTTTTCCATTCTGGAAAGGGTACCTGCCTCCTCTCTCTACTCAATAGACTTTTTATAAACTTAAACATGTACAGAGGACAGGGGAATCGGCAGTCAATCATTGGTTGTAATGTCAGCAGTCACAGCCTTGATTGACTGCATGGAGGGAGGAGCCAGCTTACTCTCCCAGAATGGAGGCAATAAGTATACTAATATATCTGGATAATAATACATCTAATTGGGGTTGGGGGCAGGTAAAGGACATGTGGCCCATTTTGTGTTTTACGAGTGGACATGCCTTTTTAATAAAAAGGGCATGTCTGGGGAACATGTGTGTTTTTTTCCCCTTTCCCCTTCTTTATAGCTTACGTTTAAAACATACCCTAAGCGGTTCAAGCTGATTATCAATAGACTTCACATTTTCCTTGGAAACTGCTAGTTGTTTTTCTTTGGTTTGAAGACTATTTTGAATATCTTGAGACTTTTCCTTATTCTGTTTAAGAAATCTGATTTCTATTTGACATTCCTTCACATTTTGAGCTTGCTTTAGACGAACTTGCCTTAATGTTTCCAAAGCCTTAATATATCTGGAAAGCAACACAGAAAAGCATTCGAGAACTAGCACACCATGAAAGAAAATTCCATAAAAATTGTGAGGTTCCAAAATGTAAATATCAGATTATCAGACTGGGCAACAAAGTGGCAGATGAGATTCAACATTAACAAAAGGTTAAAAATTACTGTACTGCTTACTATAAATGAGTTAGTGCTAAGATGTATTGACAGGCTATGATGCCAACATACTACCGTATGGACAGCATATTTGTGTTGATCAGTATCAGCTCCCATTACTTTAAATAGAGGGAGCCAATACAATCAGAACATGTATGCTAACCCAGCTGACAGAGAATTAGTTGGGTAAGTGTATGCATGTGCTGGATATTACCAGCACAAATTTGTTGCAGATTATGTAATGCCAATTGCATGTGAATGGGGAGCTTTAGCAAGATATTACCTTCTATAATGAGGGGTATAAATTCAAGAGAAAAAAATATTATTCTTCCGCTTGACAAATCACTGGTAAAGCAGCATTTGGAATATGCAGAGCCGTATTTTGGAATCCTGTACACAATAAGGACATCTTGGAACTAGAGTGGTTTTACAGGTACTTTTATTAAGCCAATGTTTTAGGTTTTATTTTAGATTTTCAAGTCATTCATATAAAGAATAAAATTAAAGGAGAACTATAGTGCATATAACGTTTTTTTTTTCAAAAAAACTGTTAAAATAAATAAAAAGTTCCTGGTTAAGGAAGGATTGTTAATTCCTAACTTTAAATAAATAAATGTGAGAAGCACCAGCAAGAAGAAAACTTCTTCCAGGCTTCCTCTGTGCTGACCTATCTTTAATACAGGAACATCTAGGACACAAACCTGGCAGATGAAAACTGTACGTGCTGGCACTCCTCAATGAAATAATATTTTGGGGTAGGAATAATCAATGCTTCCACCCTACTAAATTTTTGCAGTGGAGTTGTCCTTTAAATGAAGGCAAATGAAACAACACAATCCATGGAATATATATATATATATATAAAGCAGCAAAGGACATTTTTTAAATATCCGTTATCACCTGAAAACACAGATCCTTATTGAAAAGAAATAAAATACAGAATGCCCAATTTTTTGGGCAAAAAAAATTGTGGTTCAACCGAAAAACTCACCTAGTTGCTGAAAATATTTCATCAAACTTAACTTTCAACTGCCTTCCCTCACTTAAAGGCCAGTTGGAATCCTCTTGGTGGCAAAATATTACATTGTTAAGTACAGCTGCTGAAACACCTAGTGCACTGATCATTTCCTTGTCCATTTCAGCACATTTTGTACTTAGACTGACTTTCTCTCCATGCCTAGACAAAGGAGAAATATTTATTAAGGCAGTAGATATGATGTGTGTGCATTCAAAGGAGTCAGATCAAGTCAGGATTTCACATCGAATTTTGGAAATCGATTGTTTCTGACTCGCATTTCAAACAATGCATTCAGAGTGGCTCATGTCGATTTATCATTGAAACACATGGATTGATTAACTTTGGTGCGTATTACATGCGTCCCAATAATATGTATATGAATAGAAAGCAATTGCATTGCAAAAAAACACATTGGGTTTCTTGTGCATTCATGTTACACTTAATTTAAATGCTATAATCTCATTACAAATTCCATATACTGCAAACAGTTTTAAAGGTGACAGTATAACAGGCATTATTTAAACTCATTAGTTGTAGATAAAGAATTAGTAATACTTAAATGTATGTGTGTAATGTGTAAAGTTTATGTGTAAAGAGGTATAATGTGTATAACTCAATGGCTATACTAATATGCTACGTGATGCGAATCATTACACAAAAATGATCATAACAAGCAAAACCTAGTACAGTACATTTACATGGCTGCTGTTTCCTGGATATACATCATTTACACATCATTTCTTTAGAAACAGAAAGAAAAACGCAAACATTTTCATGGCAGTTATAAGCAGCAAAAAATGGAACACTCACAATACTCAGCACAAGTGTTAAAAATTTATTTGACAATATAAAGGAATGAATAACTACAATTCTCTTATTTTTCCATCATAACCAAAGCCTGCAAGAGATATATAGATATAGATATATTTTATATAAATTTGTAACTAACTTTACTCTGGTAATAACACCCTCCAATGATTTGAATTCCATTGACTTTCCTTTCTGGGTGCAAAGCATGGACCGGTGGACAGCCACTCGTTCTCCATTAACATCTTTCAGTTGCAATCGAATCTGAGCCCGAACATCTGTCTCATGAGCAACCTGTAAATTGAACAAATAATTCTCAATTCTTGATTAACTGTGCTATACTGTTTTATTTGCTTTATGCCTCGCAGCACTGGAGTACTGGGTTCAAATCCACCCTCAGTTAAACTCTCTTTATTTTAATCATAGACATACTAATTGTGTGTGTAGGGTGCAATACATAAGGGCAATGCATTATCACAAGACACCATTCCTTACCTTACCGTGCTCCAAGGATGCAGTAATCAGATTGTGATACTTCCTGCAATCACAGAAGCGTGGTAAGGTAAAGGGCAACTACTGCAAGGGTTAGGCAAATGGAACAGGTACTACCAGTAAGGTAAAGTATTGCAACAGGTGTGCTGTGATTTTCAAAAGGTTTAGAAAATGCAGGAAAAAAGGTAACTGAGGGTCGCACTCCAAATCTTTAGAAATATTTATTATAAACCACACATAACCACGTCACAACGTTTCGGGGGAAGAAGGGGGCATTCCCCCGAAACGTTGTGACGTGGTTATGTGTGGTTTATAATAAATATTTCTAAAGATTTGGAGCGACCCTCGTCGCTTTTTTCCTGTGAAATCCATCGGTTCCTAAGGGAAGAACCCACAGAGGTGTCTGCACCCTAGTTTGGTAGAGTGCACCTCCACCATTGTTTATTCTGCTTAGAAAATGCAGGCCCCAAATTACATCAGGAAGCTTGGCTTTCAGATCACTTTTACCATAAAAAAATAATTCCCTGTTAGCTCTTCTGGGCAGGGCCTAGTGTGAATTGATAAAATGTGTAATATGTTCGATGCTATATAAGAAAATAAACACATGCATGCATTAACCCTTGCTTCTTTGCATTATAAGCTGGGGGGGTCATTAAATGTCTGGATGACATATGTGTCAATTCAAGCAGCACCAACACTATGCTCTAATTGCTAGCCTATCATAACTAGCAGTGCTAAAATAAGAAAACAGGAGGGAAGGGCATCTGAACAAGCTTAAATACCTGTTGTTCCTAGTGAATAAATATTAGCTATTTTGAGTGAGTTTATGGTTGCATTTCTTTTCTGAAATCACTCGGCCAGGTATCCAGCCAGTACTAATTACTTGAAATAATAAGAGTCAGGGACAGACGGCTTCCAATATTCTCAGTGGGATGTTCACATTTTATTGTGCAGACACAGCAAAAACACCTAACGTTTCAGCCCTTAAACTTCATACACATGTGCGATCGCGGGTGTCGTCATTCGGGTGACAAAGCACCCACACAGCATACGATTGTCAGTCATAACGAACGGTCATATACATTGTGCGCCGCGGGTCGGCAAAAAAATAAAGGGAAAACACAGTTTTCACTAAGCCAGAAGGCCAGCATACATGAAACGGAATCACACCTTAGGATCGTGTACAAATGTTTTTCCTTTGGTTCCTGGTGGAAAGTCACCTGTAGTGATGTACTTTAGACACTCAATTATGGTCTGAAAAAAATAAACAAATAAATAAAAATCCAATGTATCAACTTATATCATAAAATGTCACGTTACAAACATGAGGTTAAATTTTGGTACTAGAAGTAAAAGGTTGATATATTTAGTTTGACTAAAAGAAGTACATTTTTGTTTAGTTTTATGTCTAAAGAATCCTTTAGGGCTAGGCCACACTGCAACGCAAACGCAAATGCAATCGCAATCGCATGCGATTTCATGTGCGATTTTGTTGCGTTTGCGGTTTCTTCAATAAGTATAGGAAATCGCATGCGATTGCGATTAAAAACGCAGAACGCAAAACGCGCGTTTTTTTTTGCGTTGCCGCGTTTTCAATGATTTTTTAAAAACGCAAGCGCAAACGCAAAAAAACCCGCAGCAGTGTGGCCTAGCCCTTAATGTTTATTCTGTGATGCAGAAAAAGTTGAGTCTATTTTTGGTCACCCACTTCAATTAACAATTAAGTTTGTCTGATTAAATTCCATCTGAAACCTTACTTGCATTAAAGATAACAAAGTTTTAGGCTGAACAATGTCCTTATTAAAATTCTTAATTTTCATAAATATATTATTTATATATCAGACATGTCAAATGTGATGGTTAACTGCTTCTTCCATTACTTACACAAACTGATCCCTTACCGGCCAATAGATGTGTTAAATAACTGCCACACAAGAGCATAGGAGCATTCTCTTCTGCAGCTCCAGGAATGTAAGTCAGCAACTGGCTGTGATGTAAGCGTCATTTTGGACTAATGTTTTAAACCCAGAAGCTGCAGAGGAGACAGCAGAGCCATGGCAATGGACCAGGCTGTGTAAGTAATGTTAGAAACTGTTTTGGTAAAGGTAAGTATAGTGAAATTTGTGTCTAGGGGTAGATTAACCTGCTTGCATAAGCTGTGGGGATGAAGATATCACAAAGTAAGAGGTTTCTAGACTAATAGTGTAGGAAAAAAAATTCAGGCAAAATATTGAATTAAAAGATAAAAGAAATAGCCCATGTAACTATATTAGCTACAAATGTCACATGGTAGGTATCTATTGCCCAAAGAGCACTAAAAAATGGATGCCTCTGAGCCTTTTTATGGTGTTCGCACAGAGCACCCAATTGGAAATCATAGGATGTCATATAAATGCCAATTTAGTATTTTTATCTTTTTGTCTCCAATTTGAGTTATAAACTTGAGCATGTTTAGCATTAAATTCCTTACTATTTTTGCCCTTGCTTCCTTGTCTTTATTATTAGAATGTTCAGTGCTGATTTCCTATGTAGTACCATTAGATCAAGCATAAATCTATACTTAATATTTAAAATATATAAACCCCAAATCATCTTACTTACAGTTTTCCCTGCTCCATTAGGTCCTACCAAAATAGTAAGTGGTGTAAAGAAGGTGATGATTTGTTTGTCTTTGTCATCTACACCAAAGCTGCGCACACCTTGAATGCTCATTTTCTCTATTCTAGACATGATTGCAGATTGTTTATTTCTTCTGATAAACTCTGAATTTCCTTTTGATTTAGAAGACCTTGTAAAAAGAAAAAACATTTTTTAAATGAGTAAAACTGGAAAAATGCATATTTACATTTACAAGTAATTTACTATATTCACAACAAAGTCTCTCCCAAGGGGGCCCAGCCAGATGAAACATGAAGCTACCTTAAAAAAACCAGTAACAGCGTTAGTCCAACCAGAAATAGTTCCTTTTACGAACCCTCTGTGTAATACCTTGGAAAACTCTTAATGCAATAACAAACAGTAAAATTATTTTTGCGAGGAACCATGTTAAATTGTTTTGCAAATTCCAAGTTATCTACATTCAGTGAATTCAGTAATCCCTATTCTATCATGGATTGCATCGCTCTGGCAACATTACATAAACAGAATTGCATAGGTGAAATTTCAAATCTTGAAAACTCAAGTTCAATTTCCGATTGCAGCCAAATACAATTTCTATAATTCCTGGGGGGGCATGTAGAGGGCGGCGGCCATAATTCCTGGGGGGGCATGGATGTAGTTACTCCCCAGTTCCCTAAAAGCACAACTTCAAACGAAATCAGGTGGATATATTTTCACTGTGAAACAGCCCCTGCATATTTAGGTTAGAATGCAACATTATGAGCAAAATGCAGCATTCAGGCCAAAAGTAAATTTTTCCAGTGTAGTTCCCCTTTAAGTCAGACTTCAAGCTAAAACCCAATCACACAGACTAAAAGTGCAGTCTGCACTTAAAATCTATATGTGCTGAGCCCTTGTGTGTCAGTTGCTATCTGTAATAAAATGCTCCAGAGCCTCTATAGGTACAGGGATATTGTTAATTATACAGCACCGACACTTACAGAGCTCCACATGGTCACAATGACAGGCACGGGCTACACATTTCTTTCAGTGATTCCCAAGTTCCTTCCTGGTTCAATGCCTGGTGTACCATGTGATCTTCACAACCAATGGCGATCATAGACTAGGCTCCTGCTAGAATACTCCAGGGTCCTAGCGCCAGTCAGCTAGGGCAGAAAATGTTAAAATTATATAAACATATTAACAGTAAAATATAGCTCAATACTGTATTAATTTAGATAAAATGGTGGCATTGTAAAATGTATAATAAAAGCCTCACAATGCATCTCAATCAAATCAGGTATACAGCACCTACAATAATAACAGTATATCTGTATTTATCACCCTAATCTTATCCCCATTTCAGGGAAACAAGTGGTAAACTGTGGATAGTAAAAGGACAGCAAATAGGGCTGGTAGTAAAATAAATATGTTACAAGTTCAGGGGATACAAAACATCAGAATAGGAAAAGATACTAGAAATAGGAATAGATATTTAAAACTGTTAAAACAAGAAACCAAATGGATCTTCCTATTGGATACCAGGTATCCTAAAGGTATGAACTCTATTTTGGATATCAATTGCTTTATTCATAGAAAATAGTGCTATCCATTACTAAATTTATGTGTAAAATATATATGGAGTCTGTAGTGACTTTATATATATAAGAAATAGTATATTTACAACATATGTCTAGTATTTGTATGAACATGTTACGGCTTGTATTGTTTTTTTCTGTAAAGGATGTGAAATGTATTGGTTATGGGTTTTTAACTATGGGTATATATATATATAATCCTTTCAAAGATTAGAGCACTCGTGGGTCTTCACAAACAAATATTTATTAGTGCATCTACGCGTTTCAGCTGACTCAAGCAGCCGTCTTCAGGATGTTACAAACATACAGGTAAGTGAACTTTTAAAACCTTTGGTGAACAGCCTCCTCTCCCTGTGCTCCTCCCTGCAATCATTAACCCCTACCACACCTACTGTGATAAGTTAACAAGACATTGACAGATATATAACCACGTTAAAATACTTATAAGTTACTCAGAAATATATTACTATAAGATACAGTACACCCCTTCTTATATATTGTGGTTTGGATTATAAACACCACAGTGTAGTAAATATAGTTATAGATATCATAAAGTGCCAGATTAATGTTATAAAAACTTGTAATCAGGTGTAATGCTAAAACCTATTATAATAAGATAAAATATTGTGATATAATAATAAAAAGTCTAAAAAACAGTATAATAAAACAGCATAATAAGCCATAATAAGACAGTACCGGGACTTATACATTCAAAGATAGTTACTATGTTTTCATCTAAAGATATATAAACCCATATGCTAAAGGCACAATACAATGTATAAACCTAACTCATCTATTAATAATGTAGCACATCAATCTTCTTGTTTGGAAGAAAAGAAGGCAAAGTAACAATTCTGTTCACATAACAGTTCCGTTAAATTTTTATAGAAAACATGATAACCCATACGGGCCATAGAGACTTTTGGGTAAGAGGTTCCCCCATACTACGTTCGATGCATAAGATGTTTAAAATCCCCATAATCAAGACACACTTTGTGAAGTGACGGGCCCAGGGTTTGCACACCCGGGTCACTAAGCACACAGAGTAAGGAGGTGTTTATTACCCCTATTAAATATTGAACCGTGCATTATCATTTGTGTTAAACAAGTTTGAGCCCATATGATTGTGTATAATTATATGATTATATGTAAATAGGGCTGGTACACACGTTACCATACGCAATGATTGGTTGTGGAAAACTGCAGCTACTTTTGCGATGGTGGACTACATGATCTCAATTTTCCAACATATCCGGCTGCAGACACCCACAAAAGCAGCGCAGACTTTCAGATCCGACCAACCTATACACGGAAATATCGTACGGACAGTCCGAAAAATCTTCTTGTGTGTACTCAAAGGAGCGTCACATTGACATAGTCAGGGCTGATACAATAGGGTAGTCATAAGGTGACCATACATTAGGCCAATTTTATGTACAATCTGACATACAATCTGACATATCCGTTGATTGGCTGAAAAATTGGACATTTTCCCAATCTTACTGTGCGACATTAGATCGTAAAATCGATCGTAGTTACGATTGGGAAAGTTGTTTTTTTAAGTCAATTGGTAAAATGATTGTAGTGTGTTCTGATTAAATGTCAATGTAATGTAACCTCACAATACACGACATTAATCACAAAACAAATTGAATGTCGAAAAATATGTATGTTACATCTTAGTACAATTAACATTGTACATCTGTCTATCAAAGTATCATCAGTTTAAGATCGTAATTCCAATCGTAATAGTGTATAGCCACCTATACCCTCCAACATTCCAAAGACAGAAAAAGGTACACTTAGGCACACACCTTGCTCCACCCAAACCCCACCCACATTATCTGTGACCCTGCCCCTATACTATCAACAATTATTTCCAAAAATAAATCACTAAAAGCAAGGTTAGTGATAGTTACTGCCCCTCTATACGTTTAGATACAGAGACAGCTATATAAAAAATATGGCTGCCATGAAAATGTAAGGGTAGGTCAGTAGTCATGTGTACCTGGATCAGGTTGGAAGTTAAAAAAACCTTTTTGATTATTGATCAAAAACAATTTTGACTTTAGTTACCCTTTAAGTATGGCTACCACAATAATGGATAAGAAAATCAGTAGGTGTGTGTACCTGTGTTGGGTTGGGGGTTAAAAATAATTTTATTATTGATTATTGGTCAATTTTTTTTATTTTTTTTACTTTAATTACCCTTTAAGTATGCTGCTTCAGTAATGGAGGGGTACAGTTTACCTGTATCACATTGGGGGTTAAAAAAACAAACTTTTTTAAATTAATGATCAAAATTTATTTTTTTTACTTTAGTTGCCCTTTAAGTATGGCTGCCACAGTTATGGGTAAGTAGATCAGTAGGTTTGTGCAATTTTGATAATATTCCCTGCACTCCTTAGGTCATCTTATTGGTGCTGTTTCTCTTTACTGCTAACCACTAGCAGTTAATTTTCCAGTAGCTTATGTTTGTTTGAAGAACGCACTCTAGAAGGCTTTGTTCATTTTACTGTTTTATTGGTGACATGCGTGCACAACGTTTCGGGGAGTGTCCCCTTCCTCAGGTGCATAATTACAACTCACTTAGTGCAACCTTATATACATGTGTCCCCACCCCTTTTAGGGAGTGGCTTTTACACTTCAACATTGATTAATTTAACTCGCATCTATTTTAAATATTCATACCGTGTTTAAAATATTCATACTGTGTTAAAATTTTCATTCTGCGGTTAAAATATTGGTACAATATTTATACAATCCTCTTATTGTGATACTTATTACATCATTAAAACATACATTATTAAAATCTGACTTTTATTCATACAAGTGATTCATTTGACTTCGTTCCTTTATTTATGTGCCAAATAGTTAAAGTGCCTAATTCAACTGTTCATGATTAAAGTACAAAATTTATTGAAAACCACCTTTGGGTACTTTTAATCTTTATCTATGATCTATTTTTTTTATCTTTTAACATTTGTTGCTTTCTTTCTTTTCCAGATTGTCTTCTCTTCTGTTTCCTGTGGACCAAGTGGTATGGGTAAGTATTAGCAGTCATATCTTTCTTACTTTGCTATGTCTTTTTAAAGAAAACATTTAAAATTCATTTCCTTGTTCAAACCTTTAGGATGCATGGTGTTTAGGTGGTGTTTCCAGTGTATTTCTCTTTGTAGGAGCTTTTTATAGTAGTCTCCTCCTCTGGATGCTTTTGCCACCACCTCGAACACCATCCATCTAATCTGGGGTGCATTACAATTGGTTATATCCATTTTATGTTCTCCTATGCGGGTTCTTACTTGTCTTTTTGTTTTTCCTATGTCCGAACTTCGCAAAATCTGGTCCGCTCGAGGATCCGCGAATTTTCGGAAAAATTCGAAAATCCGCGAGCGGACCCATTAAAATAGAAAATATCCCCGAAATTATGAGATTTCTCGTAATTTTGAAAATTTTTGAAAATACGAGAAATCCTCGTAATTTTGAAAATTTTCGAAAATACATATTCTTTGAAAATACGAGTAATCCTCGTAATTTCGAAAATTTTCAAAAATACATATTTACGAAAATAAGAGAAATCCTCTTATTTTCGAAAATGTTTGAAATTACGAGATTTCACGTATTTTTGCAAATTTTCGAAAATACGAGAAATCCGCAGTTTGGAAAAATCCGCCGTTCACGAACGGGATAAATCTATGGCGGATCCGGGTTCGTATCCGCGAACCCCATAGTTTAACAGCTGGCAAAATGTTTCAATTTGATCTGATTACCTTGGGAGGGATCTGATACAGTTTCTCCTTTTATTATTGCTGTACAGGCTTGGCAGTTTAGGCATGGAAATATGCCTATTCGTTTAGTTTTATTTATTAGTTCAGTCTTGTTTTCATTTTTAATATCCGAATGCCCAAACTGCCTCCATTCTTATACGCAAATATGGGCTGTTCTGTAAACAATGGGCCCACTTTCTCATCACTGCTCAACACATTCCAATACTTTTTCATTATCTTTTTAACTTTTTTTGATTGTGTATTATAAGTTGACACAAAAGCTATCTTATCATCTTTAGGTTGCATTGTTTTTTTGTGGAGCAGTGTAGATCTAGGTGTTTCCAGTGCCTTGTCTGCTGCTGCACTCACTATTTTATTATGGTACCCTCTTTGTTTAAATTTTTGTGATATCTGTTCAATTCTTTTTTTTACAGATTTCTTCATCTGAGACCTTCCTTCTCACCCTAAGCATCTGTCCCAAAGGTATGGCCTTGATTGTGCTTTTAGGATGGAAGCTAGATGCTTCTAGCACGTTATTTCTATCTGTTGATTTTACATACAGGTCTGTGTTCAATATATTATTTTCCTTTTTAACTTTTACATCTAGGTATGATATTTACTTTGGGTCGTATTGTACAGTGAATTTTAGATGGGTATGCCATTCATTTAGTTCTTGAGCGAACTACTGCTATTCTTTTTCTGTACCTGTACCTGTGGTCAAAACAAAAACAAAAAGACAAGTAAGAACCCGCATAGGAGAACATAAAAGGGATATAACCAAGAAGTTGGTTGGAAAAACCGGCAAACTTGAAATAATAGCTTTAAAGGAAAGGTAGAAACCTCTCTTATTCTACAGTCAAAAAAAGGGGAAGAATAAAACGGAAGAAGAAGAAAAAGAAGAAATAGTTAGTTGAGTAAGATGGAGTCAAACAAATAAAATAAAGATTGGCATAAACTGGCAAGTACCCCTGTAATGAAACTTCTCGATCATAATGAGGAGTTTTACCTTTTTACTGACCACAAATGCCATACATAGTGTGAACGAACTACACAGCTATTTCCCCCAGCCACTCACAGACCTGCACTGAAGGGCAGAGGAAACAGCCAATCGGATCCATTAATTTGCCAACCAATCCAGAGGCATGCAGCACAGCCGAGAGACCTTATAACAGTTAATAAAGCCGGAAGCGAGCAACAAGTAACAGCTGCAGTGTGACTAGTGAAGTTACAGACTCAGTCCGGTAGTTTAACGAAAAAACAGTACAAAGCGCTATGTGCATTTTGCCCGGTACAGTACTTTAAAAACTGGTACGATACTGGCTAAACCAGTACAGTTGGAGGGTATGCGGGTATGCAGAAATCTGCTTCTTTGTGTGACACATTTTTGAAACCAGACCCATTTTTGTAATCCCATCAACCTTTTAAAATTGCTTTGAAGACCCATTTCATTAAATTTTGGGGGGCAGAAATCACTATGTCCCTCCAGCAATTGTTTCTGGATTGTCCTGGTAGATGGTGTGACTAAAACTTCCAATATGCCATACTGGACAGTCACCTATGATGGCCATACACAAGGCTGACATATAGATTAGACGTTCATCTCTAGCTAATGATTTTAATCTAAAGATTTTACAAGCAGGGGCTCTAATCCAATCTTACTTGATACTGAACTGAACCCCGCATGCCTTACTGCATTTTTATAGGAGTATTAAATATGAAAAAGAGTTCCCACTGAAATTCCCCCTTAACAAAAATGTTGATGATATGTGTATGAATGTGTATTTTTTAAATATACATAGTAATTGAGGTTGAGTAAAGACAAACGTCCATGTAATCCAACATTTATACCCTCCTCTTTAACCCTACCTAATATTTGATCATGCTGCAGCATGATTTTAACAAAGTAATCTTGCTCTTAAATGAAAACAAGCATGAAATAATCTTAAACCCATACTCTCCTTAAAAAGTAATGTTGGGTAGTATATATAATTTTAAATGGCCTCCCCCAATATCAAAATGTGTATACCCACTAAACACTAGAGATGGCCAAACTTCCTAAAGTTCGTTTAATTTTTGAGCTTCCGAACTTCAGTAAAATTTCGGAATTTCGAAAACAAACCCATTAAAGTCAGTGGGAGAAAATAGTTTGAAAAGTTCTAATAAAGTACAGATAAAATAGCAATGGCACCTGGGAAATGGTCTGGGGAACATGTCCATTTCACCAAAACTTGAGTTTTTGCTACATTTGAGGGTTACGGTTGAAATCAATGGCTATGTCTTGAAATCAAAGGCTATGTTCAATGGTTACCAAAACCGAAGGCTACATTCGAGGGTTACCGAAATAGAAGAATACTTTTGAAGGTTATCGAAATCGAGTGCTACATTCAAGGGTTACAGATTTGAGAATTCGATAGTCTGCAACTTTGAAAAACCCAACTAGTTCATAGTTTGGGAAGTTCTAAAAAGTTCAAGTTTGTCCGAACTATTAAGGTTTGGGTTCAGGGATTTAAGTTCGGTCTATCTCTACTGAACACCTGCCAAAACATAGAAACAGTTTTAATTACCCTGCTCAAAAAAGCTTCTACAAGGAGATATTCTTCTTTGTAGCTTCAGGTTTTTCCAAGTTCACACTTCAGTCTAAGCCGTGAAGGCCAATGACTGCAGCATATTCTCAGAGCTTTTACTCCTGAACACTGCAAAAGCTCAGTAAACCTGCTTATTAGCTCTTTCACAGCGTTCAGAGGGGTGGTGGGTTTGATGCACATTTGATATTGTCTGTGGACATGCCTAGTAAGAAATTACAGACATCCCACCCTGCCGTATCTGGCCTCGGGGCAGTGTGGGGAGAAGTGGGAGTGGTGGATTGATGTGACATCACTGACATCACCAAAGGGGCGGGACACACCGAGTGACCTAATTTACATCACATAAGAGGTGTGGCTAGGGGCGTAACTGAGCCATGTGATGTAATTTAATTTAAGAATGGGCATTTTAGAGGCAGACTCTTCAGGTAGGTTCAGAGGCAGACTCTTCAGGTAGGTTCGGCTTGCAGGAGTTTGGGGTGCTCTTGTGGGTTTGCGCAGGGTTTCCAGAGAACCTGCTGATTGTAGGACGCTCTTAATAAATTCAGTTAGCAAGGCTGCACTGATTGCATTAAAACTGCATTACTGCTGACTCAGCCTTGGCTTTTAATAGGTGTCCTCTGATTTTTCACTGATCTGGAAACCCTAAGTGTGCGGGAAACCACCCCAAAATCAGGGAGACTCCCGCGACTCCCAGGAGGGGTGGGATACCTGAAATTATTAGAACTATTAAAATGTGATGCACATTTTTATATTGGGTGTGGACATGCCCTTTAAGAAATATGCGTTTCCGTTTTGCGATGACGGGATAGCCAACATTGAAAAGTGTTTATTATTTGTTATGGTATTTAAATACCTAGTAAAGTTTTGAATATTTAAACATTTTTCAATATGTTTATAAAATGGCAAGATTTAATTGCCAGAAAAAAATAACCCACTGAAATTTTGCAACAATTAGATGCAGAAAATAGACAAGGGAAACCAGAACATTTGATTACCAAATAAGGGAGTACTGTTAGATAGATAACACAGCAGGGAGACTTTTCAAAGTCATGTTGAATAAGGAAACACATTTCTATAGTTATGTTAAATAGGCTATTACTTACCTGGCAAATTTAAGTTAAACCTACTGGAGGCTATTTTGCAGTTGTTTTCATATGGGAACATACAGAGAATTTATAATAGCAATAATGTAAGAACACCTTACATTACGAAAAATATCCTGTTAGCTTAGCAAAGTCCCATAAAATGCATTAAAATGACACACTTTATTTTATTATTTTTCGTGTTTTGTTTAAAGTTTACTTTTTATTATTACCTTACTAACAGTTTTCATTTGCCAGGTTAGTCCTGTCCTATTCCACTAGAAATAAAAAAAATTGCCATTTAGTTTTATTGAAGAACAGGAAGTAAAGAAGCTGTGTCTTACCTCCCTTTCTTTAATAAAACCTGCAGAAGCCAGGAGAGAAGGTAAGCCACTTACCCATTCGATCCGCTGCATAGTCTGACAGGTCCCGACTGACTCTGTCTTTTATGTCTTTAAAGATAGTGCTGAAGCCGGGCGGAAGACTGGCAGAATCAGTTTTCTTTGGGCTGATGGTCCTCAGAAACCATATTGGGAGGTAGGAATTACCTGTCCAAAGTACTTTTCATATTTACTGTATTTTAACAAAAAGGTATACACACAATAGTTATCCTTTTAGGATATCTCTACCCCAGGAGGACAGGGAAGGGACAGATACTAGATTACACACAGACAGCTCCTACTCTTCACTTTATGGACTTTGAATAGACACTGCAGGACAACCATAAGGTGCAGAGGAGAAAGGTAAGGATTTTTGAACACTACACAGTGAGGCCAGTAGTGGGTAAAATTTTAGCTTTGGGTTTGGTTGGACAGGCCTATTAATATTGGCTTTTAAGTTGAAATTTACAGTGTATATTGTAATCAAATTGATGTAGTGTAACGTTACATTAGATTTACTGTGTTGAAATGTAATCATAATATATGTATGTACAAATAACAAATGTAAGTTATACTGGTGAAAATATTTTCACTACCAAAATTCAGAGACACACCAGTGTCCCTGGCACAGCCTTTGAGAAACCCTGCTCTACATGTCTGACATTACTTCTTCTTTGTTAAGAAGAGTATATTCCCTGAACACACACTTTTCTATATGTAGAGATAATGAAGAACATTTTATTATGAAATGTTTATTCTTGGACTTACTCAATGCATGGATCTAAATATAGAAAGCTAATGGAATCCTAACCAAAGCATTGCAAGATTCATTTTTTTCTAACAGATTGTATTTTCATTGCACTACATGTTAAAAAGAAGAAGTGAACAAATTGTGGGATTACTCTGTAAATATCAGTCCAGTTCTTGCATAAGAGTTGATGTTACAACTGTCACTGGTGATTTCATGGTGATGAAAACCTCAAGCGTATTTTCCAAGTTATTTGAATAGAATGTTTATTGATTCTAATTTTCAGATTTTTGAAAGGAATCTTTAATTATTTTACCCAAAACTGTACACAATCAATAATACAAACACCATTCCATAATTATCACATTCTTGCATTTGGAAGGGAGATTTAATAAAGGCAGATTCATTTATTTGGTATTCCAAAGCAATCAACTCATTAAAACAGGTGCACCGATGCATGTGCCATTTTAAAGGGGAATTGTGGTATCCAAACAATTTGAGTTTAAACACGAGCCATCAACCACCTCTCTACGTGCTCCACAGCCCAAAATATAACGAAATAACTGACCAGAAAGTTAATGGGTGGGAGGCTGACATGTGACATTCCTCCTCCTGCTCCTCCACCTTGCCACCGGCGAGCACAGCCTCAGACTTCTGTGACAGGACAGGAGACAGGAATTCCCTCCCCCCCCCTGCTGTGTGAATTGAAGATCTTCACAGAGAAGGTAAGGGAATCTTAAGCTCTACTCTCTCACAGAGTTCTCACTCTGCCTGAAAAGGCTGTTTTCACACAGTTTTCTGTAGGGGGGTGTCTTAGGTTCCCACGGCACCCGACATGGGCGGGGCCATAGAACCCGCAAGTCGACGGGGCCACGGGACCCGCGAGTGGGCGGGGCCAAGGTACCCACAAGTGGGTGGGGCCACACTGGGCCAAAGGGGGACTGCAAATGGAGGGGCCATGGGGTCCATGAATGGGAGGGTCAATGAGTGGGAGGGACAAGGGGGGGCTTGCAAGAGGAGGGGAGCTGCAAGGGGAGGAGGAGACAAAGGGCAGATTGACTGTTATCCATTGACATGGTTTCAGAGCAGGAAGCAGGAAGTGCAGGGGACCTGGTGATGCCATATCACACACAAAAATGTAAATATCTTCAAAACTATGCAAGATAAACAATGACAATAAATTGCAAAAAATTCTGTCAATTTACCTTAAGTCATTTTTGGACCACAGTTCCCCTTTAAGCTTTTTCTTGATATTAGCAGGGAAAGAACAAAGAACAGCCAGCACACACTGTCAGGGTTATTCTAAAAAAGTTCTTATCGTTTAAAATGGTGCTAAATTTGCCCCAGCCAATCAGAACTTATTTAACATTTAAAAGCATTTGAAAGCTAAAATTAGGACCATTTTAAACGATAAGAACATTTATTGAATAACCCTGTGTATATTTAATTGTGTAAGGTTGCATATCATTAGGAAATGTTCAGCATCCCAGACAAAAGGGGAGATTAGTGTTGCTTTAGATGTTATCATCAGTATTTTAATAATATTCAAATATTACTCATTCTCAGTCTTTTTCTTAGACTCTGAGAACATATTGTCATGTAATATACTATTTGGAAGAATTCTTACAAATATTAGAAAATGTCCAACTGTGATCATTTAAGTTAGTTGCCTGTTGAACAGCGTAGAGAAAAAAAATTATTAATCTTCCCACACGTAAGACATTTAAGAAGTAAAAAAGGGAACAGAAAGATGAGCAAATGTTTGTTGTGAGTGACATAGCTATTTTCTTCCCTTAAGAATGCTTTTCACAAAATGGAAAAAGTAACAACACAAGATATTCAAATGTTTGTGTTGACAAGATTGTAAGCTCTATGGGGCACTTGTATACTTATTTATGTAAAAAATGATTTTTGTACATTATTATTTATGTATTTGTATTTGATGTCCCCCTTTTATGATATTTTTATTGTAATTTTGTACAGCTCTCCGTCCCCAAGTGGCAATAGCCAAGTGAAATATTTATTTATTTTTTTTATTGTAAGTTTTTATATAAACAGCATTAATATATCAATATAACATGAAAGAACAGTCATAGGTGAAGCTTTTGTCTTAAAATATTTTGCCTCCTCTCATAGTGGCGTACTTTTGTTTTGTTAAGATCCTCTGGTACCTGGATTCCACTTTTATCGAAATTGTTGAATAAATACCATCAGTACACATTTATGTCCTCAATGAATGGACTGATCCTTAATTATGCTTCTGGCTTAACCACCCATTATAACAAATTACAACTCAATAAACACTAAAATTTAAGGAGCATACCCCCCAACCAGCCAGGCTTCCTTTTCAATTCTAAGGTGAAGTGCTGGAGGCAGATATGGACATCTTTCAATTTACTGAGTTTTTAGGAATACAACATAAAAAGAAAACATCAACAGAAAATCTTTAACAATATGATATCATGCCCACAAAGCCATTAATATTTTTTTTGACAGCCTGGTTTAAATCTATAATTACGTGTTGAAAGGATTTATAAGATTCTTAATTTCTGATCAGGGTGAAAAATAATATTACTAGAGATGATCCGAACTCGCGGATAGGGATAGACTAGAACTCAAACTCGAACCTGAGTTCGAGCCGTACTTTATGAGTTCGAACGGACTCGGACTTCTCGAACTATCCCGGACCCGGATTTCTCGGACTTTCGATGTTTCCAGACTTTTGATCGGAAATTTCGATAATTATCGAATGTACTGGATAGTGTACTGGTTAAAAGCACTGCCTTTGACATGGGAGACCAGGGTTCGAATCCTGGCTAGGGGCAGCTATACAAATGTTTGGGTTATTATAATTCCCTAGTAATATAATAACCATATAATAACCTAGTAATATAATAGCCATATAATAACCTAGTAATATAATAGCCATATAATAACCTAGTAATATAATAGCCATATAATACCCTAGTTATATAATAACCATATAATATCCTAGTAATATAATAACCATATGATAACCTAGTAATATAATAACCATATAATATTATATTACTAGGGTATTATAATAATCCGAACATTTGTATAACTGCCCCTAGCGCTAGCTCAAAAAATTGAGCATTGATACGTGTTCCACAGACCTTTTTCCAGGTCCCTCAGCCATTTACAGTAAGTTACCATTGATATATATACCTTTCAGGCACAACTAAATTCCCATTGAATTTTCCGATTTTTTGAAAATCCGCGTATCTGCAAGTGAAACAGATCTCAGTGATTGTTTATATGGATGGTTTATTGGCTAAGGTTACCAACATGCTGGGGGTAGGGCTTGGAGCCTTTACATCATGTATAAAAGTCTGGATGGTATGTGTTAGAAATTTTAAAGGAGAACTAAACCCAATTTTTTGTACTCCAGAATCAGAAAACAACCCCCTAAAAACACCGATAAGCTATAAAATCCCACAGTAAATATATAATAGTATATGTATAATAGTAAATGTAAGCCTGTTAAAAACTTAATGAAGTATCTGTGTGTATGTGCAGTGTCAGACCACACCTCCTGACCTCAGTCACATGCTTCCTTGCTTTACCTGTCTTGTAAAAGCATTGGCTAGAGATTATTAATGGGTGTGACCAACTGTAACAAGGTTCTGCCATAGCTAAGGACTGAGCATGTGCAGAACATAATGGTCGTTGACCAAACTGTGTGATACAATATTCCCTTGAATGAAGGCCCAATCCATATGTTATTTAGGTAAATTTCCCAGTGTCTGTATCAAAATGAGAGGTAAGACACAGATTACTGGTTTTATATCAAGGTGTTCTGCCATCTGGTTCAGTGTTGTTCTGTGGCTTTAGTTGTCCTTTAATGTCATGCATATACCAATTTTTATTGCACTTTTACTCCAGGTTTCAGTTAAACTAAACTGTTTCTTCATTAACGGTTTCTTCATCTTGGATTGATCAGAAGAAAAGTGATGTAGAGGGTTTAAAGGACAACTCCACCCTCATAAGAACATCTTTTAGAAAGAATGGCCTCTTTAAAATATGTTGATATGTCATAGTTTGTCCTATGAATTCATTACTGTATACCTGCTATGCTTCTGGATGCCTCATGGAAACTGAGCAATTTTGAAACCTGTACTGAGCCTGTCCGAGCCTGGGCATGCTCAGAAGAGGCAGACAGGGGATTAACATTCAGTCATTGGCTGTGATGTCAACTGTCAAATCCATAACTGACGGTTGCTAACTGGAAAAACCAGGGGAAACAGGACATTGTGCAGGATTTCAGGTTAGACTTTATATTTCAGATTTCAAACTATTACCGTTTAGGGTTTTGGAGGGTGATTTACCTGTATGTAAGTTTTCATTTTGGGGCTGGACTTGCCCTTTAACACAATGCATAAGTCAAATGCAGTGTAAATATTTGCTCATTCTAACCACATTTAAATTGGTCAGTAATGGGGTGTTCCAGATCATTTTTGAAGGAAGTAAATGTAAACAGTGATGACGTTTTACTGTTTATGTTTATGAAGCATGTGATTAATTGTTGGGTTTTTCGAAAAATATTTTGTAGTGTGATTGTTCTTATTTTGTTTTGCTTTGTCCAACTTCCCCTAGGAAGTCATCAACTTATCTGCATCAAAGCATCTTGGGAAATGCCTGACAAAAATGTAATATGTTGAAACTGAATATTGGACTGAAACTAAAAGTTGCAACATTCTGCTGCAGCAATTTTAAGAAGACCCTGCTTATTGACATTCTCTGCAATGGTATACACATTCAACAGGTTGTATGTAAAAATATATATACTGGATAATTTTAAAAACAATGCAAATTGTTTAACATTCCAAAGTTTGGGATAGATGTACATTTGTCTTTATTCAACCCGAAATACTATGTAAAATATATTCAATTTTGGGCAGCTCAGTGGCTCAGTGGTTAGCACTGAATTCAATTCCAGCCTTGGACACATCTGCAAGGAGTTTGTATGTTCTCCCCTTGCTTGCGTGAGTTTCCTCCGGGCATTCCAGTTTCCCCCACAATAATAATGACATACTGATAGGTTGTATGCTTCAAATAAATGTGCTTAGATTGTAAGCTCTTCGGGGCAGGGTCTGATGTGAATGTAATTGTAAAGCGCCACAAAAGATGTTGGCGCTACATAAATCCACAATTATAATAATAATATAATTCAATTTGATTTGCTAAGCACTTAAACCTAATAAAGCATTTTGCAATTTGCATATGTCCACCCCTAGAAAGAACTTTTAGTATTTTACTCAGTGTCACCCAAAACTTAGGTTACGTGTTACACAGTGAGCAATCATACTTACAACCTTCAGGATCCACTGCCGCGGCTCCCTCTTCACTGCTGCTGCTACATGCCTTTTCTGTTCATGAGCAGCAGCAGTTGAGGCTCATCCAGTAACGTCAGCCATTCGCCGTGACGCCACTGTCTGCCGTACCTGGAACTACAGGTGAATGACAGTCTATCTGCCCAGTGTTTCCTTATCCCCTTGCAGCCCCCCTCCTTTTGCAAGCCCCCCATGTCCCTCCCACTCATGGAAAAGTTAACGAACCTTTATAAATATGCCCCTTAGTCTTGCTTACCTTTTTCACGCTCCAGCGGCTCACGCCGACTTTGGGTATATGCAGTGGTGGTCAACACGTCGTCCTCTTCTGATGTCATCATGCTGTGTCCGGTGTCTTCTGCTGCGCGCGTATCTGCTCCATGGATGCAGGAACCTCTTCTTATCTCCTCCATCCCTGCTCACAGTTGAATTGGATGGAGGAGATCCAATCAGTTCAAACCAGCCAATCCTGCATCAGACTCCCATCCTTCCTATTCTCCATTGGTCCCTCTGCATTATATAAGCTTGTTCCAATCACTCAATCCTTGCCTGTTATAGTTTTGGTTTGCCAAACTAGTGGTCCCTGCTATTTTGCTAGTTGCCAGTCTTGTTCATTGCCTTTTCTTATTATGATTGTTTTCTTGCGCTCTTGTTCTCTTCTTTATCTTCCAGCTCCTGTGTAGATCTATTGGTGTACTGGTTTTTCTGAGTATACCCGACCTCAGCGTCTATACCTTGCGCTCTAAGACCTGGGGGTAACCGTGTACAGCGAGGCACGACAAGTCTCCTGACGATTGGGGGCTGTAGATTGGGGTATAGGCACTGAAGGTATACTAGGGGTTTCCAGGCATCACAGATGACAGTTGGTTGGTCACGAACCAGTGTCTGGTGCACAGGATAATGGGGTATGGTGGCCAATGTGTGTGCATAAAACCATTACTGAAATACATATGGAAATATCCCTTTCTATGTCTGTATTTTAAAGATGATTTATAGAAGGTGCAAGAAATTGCCCTTTAAAGTTAATTAACCAATTACATAATCCTTTTTTACTGGTTAGAAAACATCTGATAACATCTGATTGGTTGCTGCAGATTAACAGCACAGGTAAAATGTTGCACCTCCTAGGGCATGGCCCCACTTATGTGCACCACAATCGAACAGCAGGGGAGGGCAGCGCAGGTAGTGGAACATGGACAATGCGACTATCATGTAATCTCAGTGTCCATACAATGCGCAGAGCGGATGCGTTCTGAAAAACAGATTGGATTGTGCAGATTTTGGACATAGTAGGGCCTGGCCCTAATTAAATTAGCTCCTTTATGTTCTGCATCAACTGAGCAAATACTATAAAGAAAAAAAAAGGCAAGGTGGTCAGGTATTGCTAGCAGTAACATCATATTAAATTAGAAAGGGAAAGTTTACAGTAAATTTTGAATTTGGCTTCAAATGCATTTTGAAAGGGAATGTGTATGTCTGTGCTGCATGTTTTAAAACTCAATAACTCAGTACTGGCCCCACTGTGTAGTGTTGAAAAATCCTTACCTTACTCCTCAGCTCCTTATGATTGCAGGTATCCCACTCCTCCCGGATCAGGAGTCTCCTGCAAATCAGGGTTGTCTCCCGCAAGACCACCTCGATCTCCCGCAACGGAGAGGAGTCCTGAATCTCCTTACTGTTATGTCCCTTTATGCATGCCACGCCCCTAACCCCACCTCCTAGTGTGCATGCCCCGCCGACTGCGTGGCGTCAATGACGTCACACAATGTAGCCATGCCCCCTCGTCCACCCTGCCCGGAAGAACGAAGAGGCAGTGTGGGATGTCTGTGGTTGTCCTGCAGTGCCTCTAAAAGTGAAGAGTAGAAGCTGTTTGTGTGACATCTGGTCTATGCTATTCCTTGTCCTCTTGGAGGACCCTGGCATGCACAGAGAGCTCTCCCCACTCCCTCCCTCCCACAGTCTGGATCTAGCATTAAAATAACTGTTCTATATTTATGTTTATAACAGAAATAGACTTACCCAACCTCATTCCCTCAGCTCTCTCCATAGCTGGCAGCCATGTATGTGATTGGCTGACTCTCAGACAATCACAGATAGGGATGGACTGGATTGCGGATCCAAACCCGGTTCTGCAGCGGATTTTCGAGATCCGCAGATCCCATATCTTGGAGGATTTTCTTGAGTTTAAATTTCCAGATTTTTAAATTTTTTGGAAAAAAAAGTGCATAGTGCCCTTTGGGAATGCAGTGGCAAGCACAGGAGTTTCAAGGGGGGATTCCTAAATGGGTTACCACTGAACAAGCCCAGAAGGAGGTTCATGACCGAATTCATCCATGTGTTCTATTATATATGGATCATATAATAATTACATATATTCTCTGTGATTATTATTATAAAGAGTAAAGGTATGCCTCCCTGATTTCGAGCCACTCTCTGCCTTCAATTAGCCATGCTGTGAAGGGGGCGTAACGATTCTGTCTGCCTCTAACGGTCACTCAGAGCTAGCATGCAAGAAAACACTCCTGTACCCACCCTTGATTAGCTTGATTATGTATATTAGGCTGTATTCTAGCAACAGGACAGTTCAAGTTTGTTTGACTGGCAGAGGAGGAGGAGGGAGGTTGTAACAGACATTCCCACCAGCCAATTACAAATGATATGTTAACGATGGCCCTATATGTTAATGATGGCCCTGGGCTGTCTAGGAAGCGGGCTTTTAGCACTCATCTTTGCTGTGTGATATCTAAGGGAGAGCAGCACGGTTGTAAATGACAGTAAGTGATTTCACTCATAAAAGACTACTTACATATATTACAGGACATTACAAAACGAGTTAAAAACAAAAATAAATGTAATAATACCAATAGAATTGATAGCAATAAATAGTATACAACATGAAAGAACTCCATTTCCCTCATATCAGCTGCCCCAGCGCCATCTTCAAAATCCCTAACATGTGTCCCATAAGTGAATGCACGTTTGGGTCTTCATCTAAATTACAATTTAATAACACAATTAAATTGGTTGACGTGTTTCAGGTCCCACTCGAGCCGTCCGCAGAACAAACAACACCACGTGCAGCACAGACTTAAGAAACCTCAGTACCCCATCCCAGTGCAACCCCTACAAATAACCCCATACATAGCATATAAAAATGTATTTATACAAAACAATAAAATCAATAAGCACTAACCTCTCAGGGAGTTACATCCATCCATGATCCTGAAATATATTTAGCCAGAACCAAGTCCTATAGGGCTTGTGTCATCAGCTAGCGACCTCCACGCGTCTATTACAACAATCACTATGGGGGGTCCTGACCCAATCATACACGGGGGGCATGTCATTTTACTTAAGCTATAGATACGTCACTCCTTACAACCAGCATCCTAGGACTTCTATGGCATTGCAGATGGACATTCTATGAGATGGCCGGGATAGCAGATCCAAACCCAGTTTCGCGTCAGATCTCCGAGATCCGGAGATCACGGATCTTGTGGAATTTACAGAATTCCGCTTTCTAGATCTCCGAGATCCGGAGATCACAGATCTTGTGGAATTTCCAGAATTCCGCTTTCTGAATTTTTCCGAACCCTGTTAAGTAATCCTCGAATGGCCAAATTAGAGAATCCGCGAATGGCTGAGGATTCTTGAATTCAGATGTTCAAGGATTATCGAAGGTCCAAAAGTCCTGCGGGCATACGTTTGGGGGTCCAGCGGCTCAACCCGGACCCTTGGGGCCCTTTTGGGGCTTAAGGGGTCCCGCAGCTTAAACCGGGACCCCCCGGCACTTATAAGTGCCATTGTGGCCTTTGGAAGGGCCCTTGGAGCACTGACAAGTGCCTTTTGGCGTTTAGAGAGTCCTGCAGCTCAAACCGGGCCCCCCCTCCCCCACACTTATAAGTGACCTTGTGGCCCTTGGAAGGGCCCTTGTGGCACTGACAAGTGCCTTTTGGGGGTTAAGGGGTATCACAGCTCGTATCCCTCACTAGTAAATACATCTACTGACCTACTTCCATTTCTGTAGCAGCAATACTTAAATATTATAGTTAGATAAAAATTTGATCAGAACATCAGAAAAAGTTAGTTTAGGTCATAAATGCAAAAACATACCCCTTAACACCACAAACACAGGTACACACCCCTACTGATACATCCTCACAACCCAATCTCCCATCTGTTTCCATGGAAAGCATACCTAAACTTTCAAAAAAGTTATTTTTATGGTCTAAAATGCAAATAAAATACATCCCCTAACACCACACAGACATAGTTACACTCACCTACTGATACACCCTTACATGCCAACCTACCTTCCATTTCTATGGCAACCGTTCCTTAACCATCAAAGTTTGTTTTACAGTGATAAACATAAAAACATACCCCTCAAACCACAGACACAGGCACACACCGACTGATACACTCACCCCCCTAAACATTATACTAAAATGTATGTATTTAGTCAGAATAGATTATGAAATTTAAAGGTTCTCTTTCATTACCATAGCATTAGCAAGTTATTAATTCTAAAACCTGCAACACAGACATAAACATAATAGTTTCCAAACTTTGCCTTTCAAGCCAAATTCAAGCCATTATAATTGATTTGATTAACCTTTGAGCAGACCTATCAGACCTTGATTGCAATTAGCTGGCAGTCCTAATCAGCAATGATTAGCTTGCTAGAAACCTATCAGAGGACAGAGAGGAAGCAGGGACTGGATGACTCACAAACAGCTCCTACTCTTCACTTTTTGTGACTTTTAGAAGGCACTGCAGGACAACCATAAGAAGCTCCTACTCTTCACTTTTACGACTTTGAACAGTAACTGAAGCAGAGATGTAAAGTAAGGATTGTTTAACACTACACAGTAGGGCCAGTAGTGGGTTAAATTTATATGTAACATGTCAATGCTGGCAGCTGAAAATGTTAAAGGTAATACTCTGTGTTAGTGCTGGCGCTGAAAATTATTAGTAGGAAAGTCTGCTGGCACTGATGGGCTTTTAAGCATGATGGTATTGCGATCTGATCACAAGATGGCAAGAAACGACCCTGGGTGTGGTGGTGAACGTGTTTTTAAAATAACAAGGGAGATGTGGAGAACTAAAATAAGGAGAAAGGTAGGTAGGTCAATCTGGGTAAGGGAGGAAACAGGGTGAAAGGAGAGTCTTGAGAAAACAGAAGGAGGTATCGTACTCCTCCACTGCAGGGGTCATGTAAAAAAAAACAGGAGTTAGCTAGAAATCTTTGGAGAAATACTTATAATAGAGGATCAGAAAAGAAAACAGTAGAAAAGAAAGGTTTTATATGCAATGTGTAATATCTCACATATTTTATTGGCTAAAGTGACTCTTTCTGTGACTACTCAGAATGTAACACCTTATCCTGATAAGCTCATCACTTCTAACTGTCTAGCTTTTCAGTTGACTAAAGTGTTCCATACACTAAACAATCTCGCTCATACGATATCAGGCAATTACTCTTTTAAACACCACACAACATGTTTTGGGTCAATACTCTTTTTCAAGTTTTAGCAACATTGTTAATGTGATTAGAAAAAGAGAGAGAGGAATCAATAATAACCCCTAAGCAACGTGCTGACTGAATAGGGTAAGTGGGGGTGTTTTCAACAGAAATAGAAAAAGGTAGGATAGGACCAGGTTTAGGTAGGGAAATGATTACAGGTGATCATTTCAATCTATAATTGAATACATGTAAGTAGCACTTACTCTGATTGTGTGTGTTGCTGCATGCCTTCAATCCAGCACACATTTTGTTTAGGAGCATTGTCCCCCCTTCTTTTAACCACTCCCACTTTCATCCGACCTGACTTTTTTCCCACAAACTAACTGTCAAGCCTGCACACAGCATACAGCATTCCAACTGTCAAAACTCTGTCACCATTCCAGCTACAGTAAAACTATTCACAGAAGAATGTTTTTTGAGAGCAAGGAACTTGATTGACAGATGATATATAAGAAGTTTTAGATTAGATATCTAAAGAAAGATGAGCAGATCAACAAACAAAAAATGATACAGTGGTGGTTGGGAAGAATTATAGTTTCCAGTTATGGTCAATTTAAAATAACCTATTTTTCGGTATAGATGCCCTTTAAATAGTATAGTATAGTATTTAAAGTATAACTGTATTGCCTCAATGCATTTTTTAGTTACTTTAAAACGAGTAAATTTATGCAGCCCTCCCCATACATTTATTTACTGATTTCGAGCCTCTCTCTGCCTTCAATTAGCCATGCTGTGAAGGGGTGTAACGATTCTGTCTGCCTCTAACTGTCAAAGCTAGCATGCGAGAAAAATCCTCCACCCACCCCTGATCAGCTTAAAGAGGAACTGTGGTCCAAAAATGACTTTAGGTAAATTGATAGGAATTGCTCTCCTGAGAGTTTTTGCAATTTATTTCCATTGTTTATTTTTTTTAGTTTTGAAGATATACACATTTTTGTGTGTGATATGGCAGCAGCATCACCAGGTCCCCTGCACTTCCTACTTCCTGCTCTGAAACCATGTCAGTCAACCTGCCCTGTCTCTCCTCCCCTTTGCAGCCCCCTGGTCCCTCCCACTCATGGACTCCATGGTCCTTCCAGTTGCAGGCCCCCCTTGGCCCATTCCCTTACAGCCCCAAGTGGCCCTGCCCACTCGTGGGTGCTGTGGCCCTGCCCACTCGCGGGTGCCATGGCCCACCCACTCACGGGTGCCTAAGCCCCCAACATTCTTTATTTTTAGGAACTTATCTCGTTTCATTCTGATAAGTTCCATTTTAGTTTGAGGCCACTCATGAGGAGACAGCATGGAGACAGCCAGAGATGCGTGATTGGGTGTCAGGCGTGGGAGTGGAATAGTATATTTGAATATAATCAACATACAGATGGTAGTCAAAACCAAATGAGCTAATGACATCTCCCAGGGAAATAGCATAGAGGGCGAACAACAGAGGGTCCAAGAACAGAGCTCTGCTGAACCCCTACACTAAGAGGAACCGCAGAGGATGTTTTATTATCATATGACACAGAATAGATTCTATTAGAGAGGTAGGATTGAAGCCAGGATGCCACTTCATTCCGGATTCCAAAGGAGAGAAGAATTTGCATTAGGAGGGTATGATCTATGGTAAAAAGAGAGACCAGGCAGTAGTTAGTAAGACAAAGGGGATCAAGGGAGGCTTTTTTGATTATGGGTTTCAAATGGACGTGTTTAAAGGAGGAAGGGGAAACAGATGAGAAAGGAGGCTTTGAATATGTGGGCTAGTATAGGGGAGACTGATTACAGTGCCTGATTACAGTGCTTCAGTAGGAAAGAGGACATGGGATTGAGAGGAAATGTAGTGAGCGGACAGGAACGAAGCATGCGAAAGACCTTTGACTAGGTCACGGGATTAAAAGATTCAAGAGCAGTAGAAGGGGGTGTGGGTAAAAGAATCTGAGAGCTATCCTGAAGACTTGGAAACTGCGTACGGAGGGACTCTATTTTATTTATGAAGTAGTCAGCAGGGACTTGGGGAGAGTGTGGAGAGAGAAGTGAATTAGCTGACTTGGTTAAGAGAATACAGTTAAAGATGGAGAATAGGCTGTGTGGGTTTGAATTATTATTATTTATAAGCGTCTTATAGTATTTATATTTTGCTACCGAAAATGCGGTGTTAAGGCATTATAGCATAAACTAGTAACAGAAAAAGTCAGCCTGCGTATGAGACTTTCTCCATATCCACTCAGCAGCACATGTGCACCTACGTATAAATCTGGTTGTGGGACTGAGCCAGGGGCGAGTATTCGAGAGAGGGCGATTTTAAGGTTGCAAGGGGGCAAGGGAATCAATAGCATTGGTCAGGACAGAGTTATAGGAGTTAATAAGCAAGTCAAGATCAGAGTTGGACATAAGGGTAGAGAGATTAGAGGAGAGAGAAGTCAGCACCAGAAGATCTATGGCTTGACATACACACAAGAAGGAGAGTTAAGAGAAACAGGAGTGTTGGCTAAGAAAAGTAATAAGATAATGATATGAAAGCAGGTAGGGGTTAGTTTCAAAAGATAAGACAGAGAGGTTTCTAGTGAAGACAAGAATCAAGAAGTGGCCATACTTATGCGTACCGGCATTAGTCCACTGTTGAAGATCAAAGGAGGATGTTAAGTGAAGGAAACCAGAGGGCCAGAATAGAACAGTTTTCAATGTGACATTTAAAGTCACCCAGAATTAGACCAGGACAGTCGGTAAAGAAGAAGTAGGTAAGTAAGGTCTCAAAGTCTAAGAGGAATGTAGCTGAGGGAGTTGTCGATGGGGGGCCTTTATACCACAGCTACACATAGCGACAGAGGGTATGAAACTTGAACAGTGTCCGCCACGACCTGAGGAGTGAGGTGTAAACCCACATTTTGGTTTGATCAGATAGGTGATCAATGATGATTTAAGACATAACCAATCGTTTCTGATTTCTGCAATATTGATTGGTATGGATGATCAGACATATCAGAATATCACTGCCAATATGGTCTCTAAGGCAGATCTAGCAATCCATAAAATGATTGCTAAACTTGTGTATTTATTTACATTTTTTGTTCACCTTTTTGTTCACCTTTTATGGCTTCTTGTATCATAATATTGTACAGTTGTGTGTCCCCAAGTACCATATAACATAAACATTTACTTGGACTCATGACACCTGATATTGGTTTTTATTGGGTGACTATTGGGTGGACATGTCCTGCCAGATGAGATTGTCATCTGGAAAGGTCATTTTTAATTTTGTAACCTTTCTGTTACACATCAAACACTAATAGGGAATTTTCAAAAACTCTAATAACCTGCCAGGAGGAAGGTTAAGAACTGACAGACTAGGGACAATCTTGATCTATCTAGATCAGATTTATCTAGAAGAAACGGCACAAAACCATTTTGGGTTGTAAAGAAGTTAAAGAGACACATAAAAGCCAAAAACAATTTAACACAGTATATAATACTTTTAATACAGTACATTTAATACTGTATATGTAGGTTTTCTTCTATTTACATGAAATCACATGGCAAATAATTATAGCAGGCCATAGAGAGAAACCTGTTTATTGCAGTCAAAGACAATAAAACCAATAAAAGGAAGCATTACACATACCATAGTCAAGGGATTACAAAGGTAATGCATCAAGGAAACCACATGCCACAGAACATGTAAGAACATAAATTGGCCCTATTGAGAAATATCTGATATACATTAGGGCATGTAATAGTAAGAGTAAAATAGAATGTTTTCTACAAACAGATTCAATGGAATGATAAGGTTAATTCGGAATAGTCATTGTTATTTGGGGATTGTATATTAATTATCATCCCGTAATCTTAATACTACATCTAGATTATTACTCAGGTTATCAAACATGCAGACATGTTCTAATATCCTTCCATGGAAAAAAGAAACATCATTCTCCTTACTAATAGGCTAGGAAATACTGATTAATGATTTAAAGGATACCTAAACTAAAAAATACATACATTTTCAGTACCCCCCAAACCCTAAGTGTGCTTCCAGGATGGGACTATAGACAGGCTATTACTACTGACAACAACGCTGGTCCCTTCAGAAAATATTGCCTCTGCCTCTTAAACTGTGTGAGCTCTTTTACCATCTTGCACATGCACAGAGTAGGCAGCTCTGTGACTTGTCTTTCTAGATGTTTTTTAAAAAAAGATATTCCTCTTGTAAAATCACACACGACAGACAACCCAGAAAGCTCTCTCTCTCCCTTCGAAATTGCATGTTGGGTAAGAATTGTTTCCCAGCTTATAGTGTTAAAAATAATGTATAACGTGTATTACTGTATTAAGTAGTTCGTTTCGTTAACCATGCAAAACATTAGTGTGTCTGGTGTGTATTCTATTAACCAAATACCACTAACCTTTTCAAACATATTACTGAATATACATTAGCAGATCATCACCACAGTTACTCTACAATTTATACTGCATTCGTTCAGTGCAACATGGGCAATATAAGCTGAACATGTTTTTTACATTTTCTTATACAGTAATAGTGCTTTCTCTATTTTTTTTACTGAAGTAAACCTTTTTAATGCACTAGATGTATGGTAGTCGCTTTTACCATGATACTTTGTTGGTCCTGATGATGTCAGCCCCATTCAGATATTTAGGGGTGGTCCACAAATGAGATATATAAATAATATTTATTTATAAATATATATATATCTACCTTTCTCCTTCCCTTCACATGGGGAATTTTTAGGTAGATCTATTGACTGATTTCTGCTGGTAAGTTTATTCTTACACACATACACATACTTTTTTTTTATTTATTATTATTATTATTATTTTGGGTGATATAGAAAGCAACTAGTAATCTGAATCTGAATAGATCTTTGAAATCGCAAAGCAGTCTATGAATATTAATATTAATTTAAAGACAGGACAGCTAAGATGTCAGAGTGGCTTAAAAGAGACACTACGATCTAAAACACATTTGTAGGAATTTACGGGAAGCTGCAACAGCAAATTTCCCATCTTTAAGTCAAACTAACCCATTTACAAAGCTTTTCTGTGACATTAAGATGGAAATTGTGGCGTTGTGTTTTGGAAAAGTCGCCCACGTACCCACCACAACAATTTTCATATTGTGTTTGCGGCTTTGTGCATGATTTTTTTAAATTGAAATCCTATAGCTGCTGTTAAGGTCAAAAATGGTGGGTAAAAGGCCTAAAGATATTAACCCGTGCAATAAACATGATATTTAATTGAAATGGAGAACTGTGTGCAACTATCAGTAAATTACTCATTCTTTCCTGTCATTTATCACAGAAACCCAAGCAGGGAGATTCAATAAAAGGTTGTATTGTTTAAAATGGTGCAAATTTTGCCCCAACCAATCAGATCTTATTTAACATTTGAAAGCTAACATCTGATTGGTTGGGGCAAAATTAGCACCATTTTAAACGATAAACCTTTTATTGAATAACCCTGTACTTGTGTTGTCATTAATTATTTCCTTCCTACCCCCTTCTCCCTGTAGGACAGATATTCTCAGTCTGCTTTATCCATAGAAGTGAGAGAGGAGATGTCCAGTTAGCTTTTTTTCTTTACATGCAGGGTGGTTGGTAAATGGCAGAACTAAGTAACGTCGGAAATAAATTGCACTTAGTTTTCACAAGTGTGGAATCATTTTGAAAATAAAGGTGGCCATACATATGAGCGATAATGGGCTTTTCCTGACAGACCGTAGTGCCGATGAACAACGGTAGTCGCCACTACTAGCTTTTGATACTGTGCCACATAGGCACTAATAGAGATGGTCAACTATTGAAAGTTCGGTCCATTTTCGAACTTTCGAACTATTGTAAAGTTCGAAAGTTCGAAAGTTCGAAAACGGACCCATTAAGTCTATGGGAGGCAAATAGTTCGAAAAGTTCGAGTCAATATACAACTAAATATTAATGGTAATTTAATGTAAATGGCTGTGGACCTGGAAATGGTCTGGGGAGCATGTTCCAATATCCAGCCTTTTGTAAAATCGATTTTACTCTTACACCGCTACTTTCGAGCTTTCGCGTTCGAACGTTCAGGTAACTGGACATTTTACTCGCAGATTCGATGCTCGCCTATGGCTTTAATGGGACTTTACTTGCAGATTCAAGTTTCGCGCCTAGATACCATGTCATTTTACTCGCGGATTCGAACGTCGAACGTTCGAACATTCGATAATCATCGAAAGTCCGGGAAATATCGAAAGTCGCGGTCCGAGATAGTTCGAAGTCCGGGTCCGTTCGAACTCGAACAGTTCGGCTCGAACTCGGGTTCGAGTTCGAGTTCTATGCCATCCCTAGCGCACTAATTTATAAACTGAGGACTGTTGGCCTTGAGAAACATTTGTACATGGATAAAATTGGTCATTGGATCGTAACAAGATTGGTGGTAATGGAGATACATCTATGTGGGCTAAGTTTAAGTGAGTCCCCCAGGGTTTCGTACTGGGGCCGCTTCTTTTTAATCTGTTTAAAATGACTTATACATACATACATGCATAAATTCATACATATAGAAAATCATATGGTAGGCACAGCAGTCTCTTAATGCTTATTCTTTATTTCAAATCATCATAATAACGTGGCTGCGGCTGCAACGTTTCGGTTTCTCCATCCCCTTCTCAAGCAACAAACATGAACATGCCATCATGAGGTACATCCTTCTAACTATAGATTGTCTGGTCACATGTTCACTGACCATCAATCTGGCTATTCACATAGATCACATGACCAGATGAACAGTGTTGCTAATACATACATACAATTCATTAGTCAATTACATCAATATAACAAGTATCCAATATAACAGTACAGATAGATATAAGATTTGTATTATAATATCATCATAAATAAACGTAAAATCATAATCTTTTTCCGGCCATTAGGCCAAAAGCTATATCCAGCCTGTGTATCCAGGATACTTTTTTCTGTTTAAATTTAATCTGTCTGTCCCCACCCCTCTCAGGTTTATTAACATTCAGGGAGATTCAATAAAGTTCTTATGGTTAAAAATAGTGCTAATTTTGCCCCCACCAATCAGATCTTATTTAACATTTGAAAGCTAACATCTGATTGGTTGGGGCAAAATTAGCACCATTTTTAACAATAAGAACTTTTATTGAATAACCCTGTGTCATCTGGTTTATGACCCATTTCTTCACAATACTCAGTGTCACACAGTTGTAGTGTCCACATATTTTAGACTCCTTGTTCTCGGGTGAATTAGGTCTTGATGTCATTCACAAACGGACATTGTACACATTTCTTTGATTTAAACATGCCTTTCTGTATGTTACCTAAAAATATAGTATTAACTTTTCTTTTTTTTAAATTCCATATATATATATAAGCAAAAGTGTGCCCATGGTGCACGTGGGAATTGTGGTGTGTATATGTTTATCTATGTGTGGATACAGTGTATTTAAAATCTTCACACACCCTATAAAAAAAACAAAGGCAAGAAATTAAAAAGAAATGAAAAACTATTAATAAAGACATCATATGAATCCTGGGCCCTATTTGTAAATGCAAGTTAGCTACACGGTGCATTATGGGTAAATTACTACAGTGGACGTACATTTACCTCAATGTTCCTTAATTAAAGAACGTTCGTTGTAGAATACCATGTAGTACTAAATACCACAATGGTATTCTATGGGGAATCATAAATCTATGATTGCGGTCATAGATTTATGATCGTATCAGACATTTATATCGATTTACCATAGCAATCGTAAATTACTAATTGTTTTAACGATCATTAAAGGTGCAGTATCGCTTAAAATTGATACCTCACCTTATAAATATGGTTCTAAAGTGTCTCATCCCCTAAACTACTTTGTTGATTTTATTATTTGTTTTGGATAGAGTCTATCAGATTGGTAATCTGGACTTTGCAAGTTTTGCCTACTTTTCATAGAAATATCATGGTACCATAGGTACCATAGGTAGTGAAGTACCATAAGGTGGTTAAGACCATCCTCCCTTCTCACTTCTCAGGCAAATGTCAAACAAATCAGTACAAAAACATTAGACTTCCCTTTGATGGGAGCATGGGGAGCCCAATTTATATGGAAATCCTGAGATTTAAAAAAGACCCAGACTGTCGCTTCCCAAACAATCATTTTTCTTTTTTGAAAGCCAGTCAGTGCTTTCATGCCCAACACCACAGTGACACACACAGTGCTTGGGTGGTCAGGACCCTCTTCCCCTTTTGGTCGACCAGGCGTAACTGAACCTACCAGAGGGTATCTTGGGGGTTGCCCCCAGTGCGGTGACCAGCCCATGAATGTCGCTCCGCCCATGCCCCAGCTCCCAAAACATCCATGCCACACCTACACCGGGTCTGCATGGGTGTGGGTTGGTCATCACTTTCTTTAACTTATGCTTTAATTCAAAGAGAAGTGACTAGACAGACAGAAAGCACGACAGATATATAGATAGATAGATAGAGAGAGAGTGAGAGAGCGAAAGGGAGAGAGAGGAGAGAGATATAGATAGATAGATAGATAGATAGATAGATATAGATAGATAGATGATAGATATATAGTGTAGGGCCTAAATACAGTATTTGAGCCACCAATTGGCGCTCATATATTCTTATCCTATTCTCATACATGTATTGTGTTTTTATATATTAATTTCACTGGTTACAATACAGTGACAATAAAGAAATCTATCTATCTAAACCACTTTTTTTTTTTTTTACAATGATTTTTAGAATAGGGATAGTCTTTGTAAATGACCAATAATAACTTTAATCCTGCCCTACCTAATTTTATGTGAAGGATTTCTTTGCCTTAATAATTACTTCATAGAAATTGTCTATAGGGTCAAGTTCACTTTATTCTCATCTATAATCTCTCCTGTGATAATCAGAGAGACCACACTTGTCTGTTGTTATAGAGCAGCTCAGAGAGACATGCTGAACACAAAACTACTGGTAGTTTAAGTGCGCATTAATTCCGCCTAGAAACCCCACTGGTATTCACAGTTTAGCTTTTAGTGTAACTGTGTGTATAGTGCCACTTTAATGTTAATTATTATACTTTAAACTAATAAAACAAATTTTCAGTCCCATTTGGAATCATGACTGATTATTCCCATAAATAAATCCATTCATTCCTCCAGACGCCGTGTTTAGTTGCTCACCTCTTCATGGCCTCACCTTCCCTCTAAGCCTAACAAGCAGCAGTGCAAACAAAAAGATACTTAATGATTTTATTTACTGCGTATTTTGGACCCAACCCTGTAAAACTACCTGAGCTGGAAGCAACAACTTTATTAATATGACCCGCAGCTATGAGTGTGTTCTAACTAACATTGCCGTAGCTGCTTAAATTATCTGATGTTTCCAGCTCTTTACCTCATCTAGGAGAGACTTACTGGAATAATTCACAGTTTCCCAATAACTCTAACGTCTTGATCATTCCTCTGTTATCCCTATATTATGTATTTGTTGCTACAGATGATATTAAAACACACCACACTTGCACGTCCCATGATCAAAGTTAAGGAAAATGAAACAAACAAAATACAAGGTAGGGGGCAGGGGTGGGGTGGTTGCACGTCGGTGGTTGCTACCAGAAACCTAAACCCCACTGATCCATGGCACTGGTCTGTAATAAAGACACAAACAATAATTTGTAATCTATAATTATACAAAAATATAAAACATGCAGGAAATATGCTAAATGAATTGTTAAAAACTTACCATTCACACAGTGAATTATTTTAAACTACTACTGAACTAACTACAACAGATATGGACATTGAAGGACAAGTTTGCGCTTCTGATGAAGTGTTCCATACACCAAACGTTTGTGTTGGTTGTGTGTTAGTTTGTATATATGTAACTTTTTCACTATGAGCATCCAGTGGCTTATCCAGGTTGCATAGCTCGTTGCATAGCATCTCGGATTTCTGACCAGGTGAAGGGTCCGGGGCTTGGCTGCACCTGAGACACTAATTTATGCTGGTAAGCACCTAAACACTCATATTCTGCGCATTTAAACGAAGTGTAAGTTTGGTAGTGAGATATGTTTGATTTGCTTTGTTACTTGGTTGCTGGAGATTAATAGCACAGGCAAATGTTTGCACATTGTATTGCTAAGGTGAGTCACTGGTAATTCCTTGCAATTGTGAAATGACACATGTGAAATGAATCAATCAGCAAAACAAACATTTTAACCAAATTCATGGGTTTTTTTCTGGAAGAGATTAAAAATAGGTCACATTTTAACTGATGAAATCCAAATAGACACTTTCAGGGTTATTCAATAAAAGTTCTTATTGTTTAAAATGGTGCTGATTTGTGCCAACCAATCAGATGTTAGCTTTCAAATGTTAAATAAGTATTGATTGGTTGGGCAAAATTATACACAATTTCAAATGATAAGAACTTTTATTGAATCTCCCTGTTTATGTTATTATACTTCACTATACATTATCTTGTTTTCTCAGGATTTGAGTAAGCATAAATAAATCTGGGAGCTCTGGTTGTATCAATAAGTAAACACCCATTCCATAGTTTAAATTAAAGTAATGCAGAATTTAAAGGGAATTAATCACCCCATCATCTAAAAGCATACCCCCAAATAATCAATGTAGTGTAAGGTGCCACCCCAGTAAATTGCAAATTTACTAATACTTCCTTGTAATAAATTATTTGTTTACCGTAATCATTTATATTTTATCCAACAAATAAAACAATTGAACCTTTGAATTGCTGAATATTTAGTCTAATACATTTATTAGGTGAGCACAGGTGTAACATCTAACCACCATAAGGTACCTACACAATGTGACTTGTTTGTATGATGGAAGTGCTTCTGTTCACTCCTAAAATGAACAAGACACCAAAAACAGTAAAAGTAGATATATACTTGGGGGCCCGGTACTATACGCATTGCAAAATATCAAAAGTAGCCTTTCTCCCCAGAACCCTGCACTCACTGTCCTCTCAGTGGAACAGGCAGAAACCTTTTGACAGGAAGACAGATCCTACTGTTCAGTTCCTGGACAAGCACTGCAGAAGAACCATTAGGAGTAGAGCTGTTTCATCAGTCCAAAATGTCCACATTACTGTTCTTTCACTGTAAGGGCAATAACTAGTTCATCAATAGAGAGTTCGAGTCTGATTTCAACTGGTTCCAGATTGGATCCAATGGTTCCGACTTTTCGAATGTTCGAACTTTTGGATGTCACAGAACTTGGAATTTTTTTAATTTTGGAAATTTTCAAAATTCTAAAATGTTCTTAATCGAAACTTTTTAAAAATGATCCAGCCACATGACCTAAAATAACCAACCACAGCAGTTCGAATCCCCTAGGCCTAAAAATCAGCTTTTTGTGCACCATTTTGTCAGTGTGTTGTTCTGTTACGACCATTTGCACTGCACTGCATCTATGTAATTTTACATAATTCCCCCCCAAAACCGTGAAGGGTATTACATCTCCATAGCCTGTCATATTAAAAAGATCTTTATAGTGTGTATGCAGCCAGTAACGAGGGTATTTTATTTCGGCAAATTACGATTGTTATCATTAATTTACAATAACAAAGCTATATTAACATCGCTAATTGTAATTACCAATTGGTTTAACATCATTAACCGGTCGTTAAAGCCACATTATCACTGAAAAGCAACACCGAGCCTTTATAACTATGGCTCTATGTAAACTACCTATCAACACGCCTAGGATGATATCTCTATCTTCTCTGGATCTTAAGTTATAGAGATTTTGCTGGATTTTTGGGTAAAATATATAAAAAAATGTAAAATTTTGCAAATTTTCATAGATTGTTTTTTTATGTACAGTATATAGTTATCTTGAGGTTTGCACAAAAATCTTACTGTTTCTAAAAGCTCTGATACTCCACAGTTCAGCAATACCATATATAGTAGGTACCTGCCTGTACAGGAGACCCCCCAACGAAAACAGCACTTTCAAGAATATTATAGAACATCCATGAAATGTATAATCACTTCTGACGGTTAACATAGAATATCTACAAATTAACTAAAATATCTCAAAGTGAGATATTTAAAAACTACATACCCCAGGATTTTATGAGTGAGGTTAGTTTTGATTAAATGCAGATACCCGGGTGCAGCTCTTCGTCCAATTGTAAGTTATTTCCTTTTTTCCCTTAACTGTAAAATCAAGACAAAGTCAATGTGAATTTCAACTAAAAACTGTAAGGAATGTCAAAACATCTCAAATTGAAGCCTAACCCCTCCTGCATAAACGGTATGCCACATTCATGGGTGTCCTCAGAGCTCAGACATGCTACCACTAACCCAAAGGGGGGCCAATGTCAAATAGCAGTAAATAAAGAGCTGGTAAAGTAGCCGCTCTGTATTTAAACAGTCGCAGTTTTTTTACCCAAACCCCCCCACCTTACTCAGAAATAACCCAACAAACTATATATTCCTGAAAACTTTACAACTTCAGCTACGTAACGCTGTAGTTTGTTTATTACTACCATCAATGGTGTGGACGCAGTTTCTTCATAGAAATTCGCACTTTTAGCAGATTTTCTGAAAAATTAACATAAGACAACTTCAAAAAGTAGCAATCATGTAAAACCCCATGTAATGTAAAAAAGTTAACAAATATCAATTTCCTAAATGTCCTGAATCAAACAATATGCCATATGCATGGTTACAACCGTGGACGTGGAATAGCCACAAAATGAGACAATGCACGGCCTGATTACAGCAACTTTTCAGAGTTTTCACACTAAACACCCCTCTTATATTAGAAGTACCCCAAAACATATATTGTTGGAATCTACACACCTTCAGGTATGCAACGGTGCCGTTCTTTTCATGCAACTACCAATGGTGTGGCGCAGTTCATAGAATTTTGCACTTTTACCAGATTTTCTGGAAAAATGTACAAAAGTTTTAAAAAAAACATTCCAAAACCCGTAGCAATGAAAAAAAAGTTAGCAAATGTCAATCTCCCATGTCCTGATCAAACGGTATCCATATGCGTGGATGCACACGGAGACATGGCCACCAACTAACTCAAATGGGACACAAGTGTACAAGAAAATCACATAGTGCTCTGTATTTTTAACAGCCTACTTGTGAAGGTTCTCATTCATCCAGGTCATGGTATATCTGTTGTATTCAATTAGATCAACTGGACTTGAATTTTAGTTCTTGAAGACATTTCTGAATTGAGAAAGCCAGTCGGATGACTAGCGAAATGTCTTCAAGAACTAAACTTCAAGTCCAGTTGATCTAATTGAATACAACGTTTAACAGTCTACTCTTTTTCAAAAGAAACAGGGCCGACCTCAATGATTTTAGATTTAGATTTTTGAAAAATTAAAATAAGATGATTCAAAGTTACAAGCCCCAATTCTTTTTAAAAGAAACACCCTCAAAACTTCGAATCTACACACTTTCAGCTACAAACATAGGAATTCCAGACACAATAATCAATATAACTCCATGCTTATAGGAGATTCTGTAAAAAAATAAAATGAAATGTTCAAAGGTTGAAATCCTACCTAAACCCCCTTGGAAAGTAAAATAACTCCACTAAATTCAATCTCCCACTTGTCCTGAATAAAACGTAGATGCCATAGTGTGGGTGCACACAGAGACAGGGCCACCAACTAGCTCAATGGAACGCATGCACAAGTGCAATTACAAGTAAAAATCAAAGTGTCTGTTATTTGAACAGAATTTCAGAGGAAATAGCCTCAAAACTTGAAAATACCCCCACAAACTATATATTTTTGGAATCTACAAACCTTCGCTATGTAATGGTGCCATGCTTCACAATTCTCACATAGTTCTTGTTAGAAATGTGTACTTTTTGTTAGATTTTCGAGAAAAAAAGTGAATTTTTTTATGAACATGAAATCTTGAACAACCCCCTAGTAAAAATAAAACAGCCTTCTAAATATTATTCTCCCCCCATGTCCTCTATAAAACAGTAATACAGTACAGAAATCATTCCAGCACACCACTGTTAGCTTTTGCCAGACAAGTCAGTGTGCATCCCCTCCGCCCTCTACTCCCAGGGCCAACAATTCTATAGCACAAGAAAGGATAGGGATCACAATAGTGAATCCAAAATTTTTATTGAAACAACAACTACAACGTGCTTGTGAAGGTTTCCATTCACCAGGTCATGTTATATCTGATGTTTCAATTAGATCAACTGGACTTGAAGTTAGTTCTAGAAACTTTTTGCTATCATCCGACTGGCTTTCTCAATTCAGATGACTTGTACAAGAATCTGTGGAATTATGTGGGGTTCGACACCAACTGTCTGCATGTACATGCTGTTTTGACACCTTACCCTGGCGTTCCTACAACACCTCTTAGCCACTACCAATCACGCCCTTAACACTTGGCTGTGATATGCTTATTGGGATTTTCCAGGGTACATAATTGCCACAGATTCTTGTACAAGTCATTCTGAATTGAGAAAGCCAGTCGGGTGACTAGCGAAACGTCTTCAAGAACTAAACTTCAAGTCCAGTTGATCTAATTGAATACATCAGATACAACAACTACAATTTTCCCTTCCCTCCTCAGTGTGCTCCCCTATCCTTTCTTGTTCAATAAACAGTACCCTACTTCCATCAATACACGCCGAACACTGCCACAACATACTCAAACGTAGACAATGTGCAATTTTGCCACTCTTAGGTCACATTTCAGACTCAAACAATCTTTTTTATTTGTAAAACCCCTATTGGTTCTGAAATATATAGTGTCAAATAGTTTTTTATAGAAAATACTGCAAAGCAAAAATATTCGTTAATAATAATAATATAATAATACTAAAATCATTCTCACAAAAAACACTAAATCAAACCACTCTACTAAATTTTAGTATTGGTTCAGTAAAATGTCAGGAGACAAAATTTTAATTTTGGTGGGTGACATCTGTTTATTAAACGCCACAGCCACCCCCACACACTCAAACTCCCCTTTTTAGTGGTGTTCAGTTAAAAACTGCTTGGTACTGAGAGATGCACAAGTTTTTGCACACTATACTGATCCTAAAAATTAAATTTGATCTCTTTTAGTACCTCTGCAAAATTTTCTATTATAGGCTTGTTTCCCTTGAAATCAGTGGACTAATAATCTGCGCTTATTTTGCTGTAGCACCAGAGACACTAAGCAGCTTAGAGAAGACACATTTTTTGCTAAACAAAATTGTGGGGAGGAGGGGGGTGTATCCCTTTAAGATTTTTTTGTTGTGCATTCCACTTTTTTTTATCATTCCACAAGATAATCATCAGATCATCTTAGTGAATGATAACGAACTTGAATATACAATATAAATGTTGTTTTCGAAGTTGAAATCCGATCTGAAAAATAACTTCCCGAAAGAATTTTCCAGTGATTTTACATTCATTGGCAAAGATCAATAATTACTGTAGATGATCAGAACTGCATACTAATATTGATCTCGGTGCCCTTTTTTTTACCTTTGCTAAGAACTCTGAGCTCCATTCACCAATATTATCACACACTGACAGCTTAGTATGCACATGTACTGCAGCGATCTCAATGGAGATCGCAATAAAGTACCCCAACTAGATCACAAGGGGCAGCACGGAAAGCCTAAGGGAAATCCAGTGAAGGAGATATCTTGTGACGTCATGGGGGTCACCCATACCGTCAATCTCCATTCATCCATGGGAACGGAAATACCGTTTGGCCACGGCTTCTAAATATGTTATCTCCGATCCCCCCTCTTGATTTGGACCAAACCAATGGGGGATCGAGGGGGCTGGGGAGTGTACTTGAATGCTGGGTGCCGTGGACATGCCCTTAAAGTTGGTTAGGAGATACATGATTAGAATTGCATGTAAGAGGCCAGAGGTTTTGTATGATTTGTCTGTGGATGTGTAAAATTCTCCCCTGTAATAAGGGAGTTGCAAACATTGCAATTGAAGCAGCTGTAACATCCTAATTTATTGTTACATTTGAAGGTCTCTTTTTATAAGTATGAAAAGAAAAAAACAAACCACTCCCATAGCTATACACTTTATACAAGCTAAACATCAAGTACATGAATTAAGGGATGGTGATTAATCACCATCCCTACACCTAACAAGGGGGTGACAGTAACAGCAGCTATTCAAAAGGAATCCTTTTGGATATGTACGTATTTATTTATTTAAAACTATACTAATAGACATTCTTTGGTACGTAAAAAAACAGGATGATTCACTGATGGTCTTTTGTACGAATGTTTTACATTTTATGATTCTATTAAGCACTTTTATATATTTTATGTACTCACCATAGGAGACTTTAATATGATACACTTTATTATGCACTTGCACTTTAGATACACATTTGTCCATTTTATGTACTGTTAACCAGTTATTGATTGTATTGGTTTGTTTTATATTGCTCATCAATAGATGGTGGAATGGCCATTAATGCTCCACTCTATATAAACTCTTGTTGCACTCTCTCACTTTATTATGTCTTTATTAGTCTATTATTGTTTATTAGGTTTGAACCTAACAAAAGAAGTTTCCTGTGAGTGAAACGAACTAGAGTGAACGTGTACAAAGTCCCTTGTTCTAAAGGACCTTGCTTCAAGGACATAGAAAAAAAGGACAAAAAAGAAGGACATTTAATCATTTGATGGTTGTATGGCGTGTGTGTAAGTTTAAAATAAGTTTGAAAATAAGGATTGTATGTGCTGGATAGTGTGGCTGTGGTTAAGCTGTGGGCCTCATTTACCCAGACTTGCTGGGCAAATATATGGAGTTAAAGTCACACTAACCATGTTGCTACCGGTTGCGTGACTTTAGCTCCACATTAGCGTTGGATGCACGGGTTTGCAAAATCATCCGTGCATCCGAAGCTCGCGATTTAATCCGCATTTGCGCTTGTTTTAGCGCCGGATTTTACGCCAGCAGATAGCTGCCGTTAAATCCCACAGTGGCTAAATCCCTACTGGGATTTACCCACATTTGCAAACGTAATATTAAATTGCAAACAGGACTTTATCCAGAGCGGTAGCGGCTCTGGGTAAATGAGCCTGTGTGTGTGCAGGACTGTGTGTGCATAAGCAAATTAATCTTTCTTTCTTCCAGTTAAGAGGTGCACTTGGCTTCTATATTCTAATTTGCACCTGTCGTAATCGCAAACAGATTGTGAAAGGGTTCATAAGTGTTTTGTTTTTTCCCTCTCTTCCTGGCTCTTGCACTAATTGATGTGGGGGCTGGGGCCATTAGTTAAATAGGATTCACATTGGTTGAACCTGCGGTTTGAACAAAAGGAAGTTTCCTGTGAGTGAAACAAACACGTGTACAAAGTCCCTTGTTCTAAGGACCTTGCTCTCAAAGACAATAAAAAAGGACATTGAAACAAGAAGGGCAATTAAACAAGGTTGGTGTGTCACTGTGCTGGTGTTGGTATTAAAAGGGACAGTTTTGTCTGTACATGCAATGTTCATCCTGCCACTGTATAGGAACCTGAGCAGACCTAGTCTGTGTCAGGTATGAGTGGTTGCCCTATGGAAGCGGAGGTGGAGAGTCTAGGGTGCAGCTTGTAGCATTGCAAGGATTAGCAAATCTGGGGGGACAGCAGCACTGGCTGGGGCAAGTATAGAGGGGTGGAAGTGGGACATGGAAAGTTGAGGGGGGGTAGTTTTATTAGGGTACTAGGTGAAGTGGGGGACGAATGGTAGGGTTGCTTCTTCCCAGATTGCCCATCCCAACAGATTTGCCGCCTTAGGTGATGAAGTGGGGAGGACAGCTCAGAATTAGCATGTATGGAGTGAGCTAAACCCTTAAGAACCCTGGGGACTGCCATCTCTAATACAAGGGAGGATGAACTTAGGATCAGGAATGTTATTTGGCAGTAGTAGGGGACTCCATAATAAGAAGGTAGATAGGGTAATCTGCCGCCAAGATCCTACATGCCGAACTGTGTGTTGCCTTCCTGGTGGTAGACAGATTATGGGTGGGGCCGGGTTGTGACCTGGTGGTCTTGATTCACTATAGTGCCAATGACAAAGTTAGAGGAGACTGGGGTCCTTAAACATGAATTCCAATTCCGTTAGGGGCCAACTTAAAAGCAAGGACCTCTAAACTTAGGAGCATTAATGTGTGGCTAAGAGAGTGGTGTAGGAAGAAGGGTTTGGGTTTATAGAGAACTGGGTAGACTTTGCTGTCGGCCATAGGCTCTTTAGTAGGGATGGTTGCACCTCACTGATGGCGGTGCAGCTATTTTAGGGAGAAGATATCTGAGGTTGGAGGAGATTTTAAACTAGGTTGGGGAAGGGTATTAGCAGTCTCACTGGGATAGATAGCCCAGAAGGAAATAAGGGTATAGATAGGCCAGTGGTGGGTGGATAGGGGGTGGGGCTAGCATAGGTAGGGAGGCATGTATTTAAAGTGTATGAATAAATTACTGGATCATAATCTAAAATGTATGTTGCAAATGCAAGAAGCCTGGCTGACAAAATGCGTGAATTGGAGAAATGGCGTTGAATGAAAGTATGATGTAATAGGTTAGCATAAACGTGTTGAACAGTTCTCACGAATTGTGAGGATACGCCTTGTTTAGGCAGGACAGAGAAAAAAGGAAAGGGGGAGGAGTATGTGTTTATGTTAAAAAAGAATTGAAGCCATATTTTAAAAAAGAGATAACAGGTGATATGGATGTTAAAGCAGAGGCAATATGGGTGGAATTAGGCAACAGGAAAGGGGGTAATGTTGGTGTCTGCTATAGCCCGCCAAATGTTAGCAGGGAGGAAGTGAGTCAGCTTCATTTGCAGTTGGCAAGGGCTGCAAGTTTGGGGAGTGTGCTCATTATGGGGGACTTTAATTACCCTGACATTGATTGGTGTAGTGAAACTGCCATCACAAAAAGGCGATGAGATCCTGAATGTGCTGCAGTGATATTTTCTCTCACAGGGTTGAGGTTCCTACTAAAAAGGAGCTCTGTTGGATCTGGTAATATCTAACATTGTGGAGCGCGTTATAGATATAAAGGTAACAGGCTTAAGGAATAGTGACCATGAAATAGTGTCGTTTAGATTATGTGTTATCGAAAGGAAAAGTGTGCGGGTTACAAAGACTTTTAATTTCGTAAGGCAAATTTTACCAGGTTAAAAGTAGCTCTTCAGAATGTCAACTGGGATAAAGTAAAGTAAAGTAAAGTATGTAAAATATGTAAAGGTACTGAACAGAAGGGGAACTGTGTTTAAGGGATTTAAGCCATTTCACATCTGAATTATACCCTTGGGAAATAAATGTAAAAGAAAAAACTCTGAATTCTGATGTATGGCTGAATTCTGATGTAAAGAGGCAAATGGAAAGGAAGAAAAAAGCCATTAAAACCGTTAAGTCAGAGGAATGGAAGGCCTTTAGGGATATAAAAACTGTAACAGGAGTGCAAGAAGCAATCTAACTAGCTAAAATTATAATGAGGTTAGGATAGCTGAACAAAGCATCACTAAGCCAAAATTATATTTTCTATAGTTATAAAGTATATTAATAGTAAGAAATGAGGACTGAGAATGTGGCACCATTAATTATGGGGTAAGTTAGTTACGGAGGATGGCGATAAAGCAAATGTCTTGAATAATTTTTTTTCCCTCTGTATACACTATAGAAGATCCAAGTACAGATATCATAGAGTATAGTAGCAATAATGGTAATAAAGATTTAAGTGCACTTTGGTTAACCGAGGATATGGTAGAGAAGGTACTAAATAAGTTAATTTAATAAATCTCCTGGACCGATAATACATCCTCGAGTACTTAAGGACCTATTTTCAGTTTTATCTGGCCATGTTTCTTATTTTTGCAGATTCCCTCATGTCCGGATGTCTACCTCTGAACTGGAAAAAGGCTGATGTTATTCCATATTCAAAAGGGTAGGCCTGTAAGTTTAACTTAGTGGTGGAGATACTAGAAAATTTAATAAGGGAACATATTCTAGATTATGTTTCAAGGACTGACATTATAAGTAGTACCCTGCATGGATTTAGGAGAATAGTCTTGTCAAACTTGCTTGGCTTTTATGAGGAAGTAAGTACAAATTTAGACTCTAGCATAGCAGTAGATTTCTGTAGTATTTGATACAGTCCCCCATAGATGACTAATGCATAAGCTAAGAGCTGTTGGTCTGGGGAGCACATCTGTAAATGGATAGAAAAATTGGTTAATGAATAGAGATGTCCGAACTTTGCAAAATCCGGTCCGCTCGAGGATCCGCAAATTTTCGTGAAAATTCAAAATCCGCGAGCGGACCCGTAAAATTAAAATACCCTTGAAATAACGAGATTTTTCGTAATTCCGAAAATACGAATGTATGGAATTAAGAGAAATCCTTGTATAAATTTCGAAAATACGTGAAAACTCGTAATTTCGAAAATTCCCGAAATCCGAAAAATCCGCGAATCGGAAGTTCGGAAGGCGGAAATCCGAAAATCCGAAAAATCCGCGTTCTTGAACGGGATAATCTGCGGCGGATCCGGTACCGGATCTGCGAACCGCCATCCCTATTAATGAATAGGATACAGAGAGTAGTTAATGGGGCTTCATCATTATGGAGGCTTAGGGAGAGGGCCAAAGGAGAAAAAAGCCCTCCACTGAGCATAAAATGGGGAAACACCTTCTTATAACAGAAGGCATCTTGCAGTCTCATGCTATGAATAGCATTACCCACACAATTAGAAACAAGAAGTAATTTCTTACTCCCAGGTTCCCCAGAGTAAGGGGGGAGATATGCAAAATACTCCTTTATTGTCCCTTAGCTTATGCATGTGTCCAGAACTGCTGACTTTATACATGCAATATAGCCTAATATATGGAGCTAATAGTCTGACCTGCAGACATGACAGTTTCGATCTTGTTAGATCTCCAGTGCATGATACAGATTCATGGCTTTAAGTCCTACACCATAGCTCTGTGTTAAGTGAATCCCTGTTGGAAAGGGATATTGGAGTTTTGGTGGATGACAACTTAAAGGAAGCAAGCAGTGCCGGGTGGCAACAGCCAGAGCCAGCACGGTATTGTCTCGTCAAAGAGAGTGTATGATTCAAGGGAGGAAAATGTTATTCTCCCTTTTTACAACATTGGTAATGAGAAAAGGCGCTTGCGTGGGGATACGATTACTGTGTATAAATACATTAACGGGACATACAATAAACTTTCTGGGGCATTGTTCACCAATAGACAGGTCAGAAGACATTTGACATCCTTAAACTTGAAGAAAAAAGGTTTAGGCTTCAAGTTCGGAAAAGGTTTTTCACTATGAGAACGGGCAAGCTATGGAACTATCTTACAGCGGATATTGTTATGGCAGTTCACTGGTCAGTTTTAAAAAAAAGCTGGATGAGTTTCTGCAAACTAGGAATGTTGCAGTTACTGGCATTGATACATAAAGTAGAGTTGATCCAGGGAAATTTCCGATTGCCACTTGGAGTCAGGAAGGATTTTTTTTCCCCTTCATACATTTGTGTTTTTTTTTTTTTGCCTTCCTCTGGATCAACAGTTAGGCAGGAAAAAGAATATTGCTACATGGGTTGGACTTGATGGACATATGTCTTTATTCAAACTCAAATACTATACTTACTATACTATACAATACTATGTCCCACAGGGGTGGGTTGGTGTAGGGTTAATGTTTATAATGGTGTTGTTTGAATGTATCTTGTTACTTAAATGTACCCCTCCCCTCCTAGCAAAGATACTAGGGGTGGGGGCTTTTTGGTGATGTAATTTCCTACCCCTGGTGTCATGTGACACATAATGTGTGAATAAACACATTTGCTATTGCAAGTCTGTGCTTGCTATCTGGATTTTCTATTTAAGGAGCCACTGGCTGTGGCTATATAGCAGCACCAAGCATATTCCTTTACCTTATGAGACAGTGGTGCAGAAGAATCTGTGTCCATTTCTGATATTATTGTATATCGCCCTGCACAGATAAGTGCATCAGCCACACTGAATATGGAAATCTTTGCAGATTTGGGTAACACCACCACACAACAAGCCACCTATTTGCATTCACGGAAGACACAACAAAATTTTCTTTGAAAGCGATATGTTGGTGGCAATATCGAGTACATCAGTGCAGTCAGTGGTGGTGGTGTCACTGGTGGCTGAAGGGAGATTGTCAGAGTTGGTGTCACTACTAATACTGCTGCAGCGTCAAAGAGGGAAGACAACACTGGAGACCTGACCATTTTAGGACCAGGGGTGGACCGGTTTCAATTACTGGGACCCCCTTATCAAAAGGCTCTTATTAGAGCCACACAGGCTCTTTAAGAGCCAATGGGGCTCATGTTTTTGAGCTGCAGGACCCCCATAAAGGCACTTGTCTGCTGAAAGGGCACTTCTAAGTGCCGCGCAAAGGCACTAACAAGTGGCAGGGAGGGGGGGAGGGCCTGGTTTTTCGAGGAGAAAAATGTTTTTCTCCCTTGAATCCATACCCTTTTTATACAAGGCACTATCTTGCTGGCTCAGCTGTTGTTGCCTGGCACTGCTTGCTACAATTTTAGTTTGTTAATGCCCCAAACTCCAAAATCCTTTTCCAACAGAGATTCACTTAACACAGAACATAACTAGTATAACAGCTCAAGGATTTTTAAGTCTAAAATTGCAGCCACCTTACATATAACAACTTTAAATCTCATCTGCCACTTAGCAGCCCATGTGACAATCTATATAGATCTGTCTGCAATGATTGCACATCATTTGTAGCTTTCTATGGTCGACAAAGTTTTGTGTTGTCCACAAACACTTCCAAATAATTAATAAACAGATTAAATAGAAGTGGCCCCAACACAGAACCCTCTAAAACTAGAACTTTATCAATATTGACGAAGCACCCCTATAAACTACTACATCCGATACATCAACCAGTTTTCTATCCATGTACAAATGTGCCAGAGTCCAAATTCCTACTCACTTCTGCATAAAAGAAGCAATTTTTGTTTGACAATATCTATTTCCTTATAAATTCATGTTGATTACTACTTAAAGGTCAGTTCTTACAGGTAATCTAAAGCATTGTACCTGTATCAAGCTTTCATATCTACCCCACCACTAGAGATGGAACAAACCCAAGTTCGACCTGAACTTTAATATAGGAGAACTCAAACTCTTTTAAACTTCCCGAACTACGAATTAGTTCAGGTTTTTTGAACTCACTGACTTATTTTCGATAATTATCGAATTCTCGAATCGGTAACCCTCGAATGCAGTGTTCATTTGGTAACCTTTCGGTTTTGGTGTCCCCCTATGCCCTTCGATATTGGAATGTTTCGTTCAGTAACCCTCGAATGTAGCCTTCGATTTCGGTAACCCTCTTATGTATGTTCGGTAACCCTCAAATTCAACCGTATCCTTGAATATAGCATAAACTTGTTATGGAAACCCACATTGCACAATCATGGGGAAAATTTGTGTTTGAAAAAGTATTGGTGATATGGACGTGTTTCCCCAGACAATTCCCAGGTGCCACAGCCACTTACAGTGTTACTATTGGTATTCTTTATGTATTTAATCCAAACTTTTCAAACTGTTTTTCCCCATTGAATTTAATGGGCTGTGTTTTTGAACTACCAATTTCCGAACTTTTACTGAAGTTCGAAAACGAACCTGAACTTTAAGAAGTTCGGCCATCTCCTACCCATCACTGAAGTTAAACTCTGCTACACCAGTGTAGAAAAATGAAACTCAAAATGATCCCCACGGTCTGTAATTACCAGCGGTGAATGACTACCTTTTGAATATTGGAATTACATCTTTTTTTCCAATCCGAGCATGCTTCTGACATAAGAGGAATCTGAGAAAATAAGAAATAAGGGCCTGGATAGTTGAACTTAGTTCCCCCAGGACCCAAGGATGTATTTTATCTGGTCCAGGAGCTTTATTGATATTAACCTTATTTAGTTTTTTTTCAGTTAACCAAAGTGCAATCGAATCTTTTTACCATATTTGCTTCTATACTCCTGCTATCTGCCTTGGATCTTTTTTTTGTATACAAAAAGGAAAATGTCAGACGTTTGCTTTATTGACATCCCCTGTAACTATCTTATCCCATTATTAAATGGCCCTACATTTTCAGTCCCATCTTGTTACTATTAATATACTTAAAAAATATTTTCGGGTTAGTCTTGCTTTGTCAGCTATGCAAACGTCGTTATTTATTTTAGCTAGTTTTATTGCATTCTTCAATCCTTGTTACAGTTTTTTAGTTCCTAAAGGCCCGTCTTTAAGATTTTGGGATGATTAACCCAGAGCCGCTGGACAAATTTATGAGTTAAAGTTGTGCTAACCAGTTGCTACCTATTATAATAGGTTCCATTGACCAATTCACATTTTTATTACAACCCCTGAAAGGCTTGTGTTCATAATAGTTTATATATCTTGTAACTTAATTTAGCCGATAGTGATTCTGGGTTCAGGTAAAGGAATGGGAGATTTGTTTTATAACTACCTAAATGAGTAACAGAAAAAAAACTATTTGCCAAAACAATAGAGAGCAACCTGAGAGAATAATAAAATTGAAAATGAGCTAAAAGATGACAAATAAAAAACTCCCATATTTCAAAAGACTAGACCAAACCAGCAAACAATCTGACTCATTTACCAGAGCATTATTCCATTTTGAAGCTGATTTATAAAAATGTTCTTATTACAGAGATGAACGAAACATGAATTCGTCCCACCAGCGGAACTAAAAATCCCCTTCAGCCCAATTGAAGTGATTTTTTCTAAATTTTTAGGTCAAAATTCATTACGGCTCTAAAAAAATTCGGCATTGAATTTTCACATAGTTCTAAATTCCAAAAGTTCTGCTGGATAGCCGTTTTGCCTTACAACCAGGCTTGTTTTTAAATCAGGACTCATCACTACTTATTACCCTACATGCCGTAGTTATGCCAATAATAATCAAACACAGGGATCTTATAAGGGAAACAAACAATTTTTCAATACATGAGTCTCTGAAGGCAATGGAGGAATGAAAGTATCCTGGCATTAAGGAGTACTGATTTTATTTTATATTTTACCCGTGTCTTCCATCCAATAAGAAGCAGTAAGGGATAACATGCCATAATGATTCATCTTTTTTATTATTTGTTTTTATTACAAAAGCAATGGATTTACAGAATATAAAAAAAATTGAATAACATTCATCATAACATATATATGGATCATTTTTAATAATTTAAATTAAAGGGCAGTCCATCCATAAAATGAAAACTTACATACAGGTATATCACCCCCCAAAACCTTAATTGGTATAGTTTTGAAATCTGAAATATATATGTCTAACCTGAATCCTGCACAATGTCCAGTTTCCCTGTTTCTGCTTCCTGGTTCTTCGTTATCAACTGTCAGTTTGGATTTGACAGTTGACATCACAGACAATGACTGAATGTTAATCCCTGTCTGCCTCTTCTGAGCATGCCCAGGCTCAGTAAAGGCTCAGTACAGGTTTATAAATTGCTCAGTTTCTGTGAGGCCTCCAGAAGCATAGCAGGCATACAGTAATGAATTCATAGGACAAACTATGATATATCACATATTATAAGAGGCCATTCTTTCTGAAGATGTTCTTATGAGGGTGGAGTTGTCCTTTAATTGTCTGCCGTTGCAAGGGGCAGACAGCCTCATTTACCTAAAAAAAGTTAGGGCTTATTTATCTTTATTGTATGTATTTATTTATTGTTAAAACAAGGAATTTCAATGTATTCATTGAACATTGGCCATGTGTATGGGTAGGTTGTGAATCCAACGTACTACCTCTATCGACTTGCCAACCTTTCAGTTTGAACGGAAAATTTCACCCAGATCATTAACTGCTCCCTTTACATACGTATATGAACTGATAATATCTATAAAGTGTTTTGGCACAACAATATAATGTTTATTCGAACGATTGTTATTTGCACATCGGGCAAACTTACGATAAAATTCCGGTGGAATCTTATATGATCTGTGACTAAATTTGCATGTGTATGGGAACCTATTTTCTAATACCACATTCTGTCTTATATCTATTTTTGCTCCAAAATAAAGCAACTACGCAAAACGGCACAGTTCTATACCCTTCTGTACACTCCCAATTTGGGCTAATAAATAACTACAACCAAGATAGAGCCCAAAAGAATACATAAAATGTATACATTATACTTTCGAGGGTTACCGAAATCGAAGGCTACATGGAGGGTTAGCGAATGATACATTTGAAGTTAGCAAAAATGATCGGTACATTCGAGGGTTATCGAAAATGAACAATACTTTCGAGGTGTTAGCGAAACATACATTCTAGGGTTGCGAATCGTCGAATTTACAATAGTTATCGAAAATACAGCTCGAGTCCGGAAACAAACTACTTGTGAACCCGAACTAGTTTTTAATAGTTCGAGTTTGTCCGAACTCATAAAGTTTGGCTAGAACTTGGGTTCGAGTTCGGTTTTTGTGTCCATCTCTAATTAGTCTCGTATATAATTATTTCATAATTAAGTCACTGTGACTGTTATTGTAGGTCTGGCCTTCCTAATATCTTCTATTCGTAGCGTGCACTTCCATTTTAATCATTAAGACTCAGTATGTCAATGTAAGTTTCATCATGAAACAAATACCTACTGTACATTTTTGCAGCATGTTTTTCCAACTTAGATATACCTCAATTGCAATTAACTAATTAGCTTAATTTAATTTAATTTATTTTTAATGTTTTTTTTATATACTTTCAAGAATCAAACTTTTTTCACTGCCAGAAACCCTCCAGGTTTTTTGCTTTAAATTGCACTTCGGCCCTAAAGAGGGGATACAAAGTAACTGTTTGGAGAAGACAACAGTATGTATATTTGACTAGGAATTGACAAGTGATCATAGTTTTAATTCCAGTTTTTGGCTTGTAACAGTTACATGAGTTTTTGGCTGTACATGGATGCTTTCTTTCTGTCAGTTATTTTTAATTTAAACTGTATTTTCCTTTCATATGCAGTGCTCTTTACACTCTTATACATTGTTGCTCACCCTGGTGGAAACGTATCCCTATTGGATGCAACATCGCTAATATTATTCTTCTGGTTAGACATGATACTGTTCTTCCAAACTTAGCATTAAACAATTGTGTTTATTGGATCAAAATTTATTTTAGAAAAAGCTAATGGTACGTGGAGTCATTCTTTGTTGCACACACAAAGCTATACAATATGTATTTGAAAGCATTGTTATTGTTAATCATATCAATGTTATTGTGATGTAACACTGTCATGTGGACGTTAACTAAGACCTGCAGTTATTAACTAACATCATGTGGTCCCCTTGATTTGTTAATTTCTTTAATTTGTTCACTAATAGTGCATCTCAGAGACACATGGCATCCCTTAATATTAGCAAAAGAAATGTTTATCCTCAATGAAAGTTGATTCAACTGTTAGGTAAGTATCATAAGTAGCAGAAAGATAGTAACTGGATTGAAGTGTCTTCATTCAAGCTTAATGCTTTAAAAATAGAGATGGGCCAGGTCTAACTCGGACCGATCCAACATGGTATGTTCAGATTCTGGTAACCCTCAAAGTGAATTTGGAACCCTAAAAAGCATGTTTTTTCAGATTTCAGATCTTCGGATTATTTCAAAGATAGTTTCAAACATCTCTATTAAAAGTATAATTAGGAAGTAGTGTTGATGTATAATGGATTTTGCATTAATCACGTGTTACTGTTTCAAACTAACCGGGTTTTGATTGGGAACTGCCGGTTTCAAAAATCTGCAGAACCAACGCATTCCAAAATTTATCATCAAAAAAATCTAATATTAATCAATGTAAGATTCTAAAAATCTTTATAGAAAACCGAAAATTGCGTTTGAAATTTTATAAAACCCAATCTGATATGGCTAAAAATTCAGATTCAATTTAGGCGGTTTTGTGGTAACCGCTGTCAGAATGAAACTAGCCAGTTTTCGTTCATCTCTAATTGTACAGAAGCCTGTAGGCACAAAAAACCTGGTGCTCTACCACTAAAACACAGACCACCCCCCCAACAAACCCCCCTTTTTCTTTTTTTTGGGGGGGGGAGAAAATAGACTATAAAGGTGTGAGGGCATGTGCCTAAGGTGCCTAATGGTAAACCTGGGCTTGGTAAAAGGAAAACATTTTTAGTAAATACTAATACATTGCTTTATATTTAATATACTAATAGTTTACAAATGTTTACAAGCCAAAAACTGGAATTAAAACCAGCAATTATTAGAGAAGTTATAATAGCTGAGATGTTGAGGGATAGGTTAGTTAATTGAAGAATTGCAGCTTACCTCCTGTTCCTCAATTAATGTAACAGAATCCGAACAAAGCATGAAAAAATTGACATTTTGCATAGTGGCATGGCTTTGTGTGTGGCTTCATGTGTGGTGTGGCTTCTTTTCTGGGTGGTCAAAACATTTGATTAGTTTCTATCTTCTATTGAAACCACAGTTATTTATAAGGTTCTAGATTTTTAAACACATAAACTATTTGGTACAAGTAGTACCTTTACAATTGAAACCCTACCATACTTCTTTAGACTGTAGAACTGAATATTTTGGCCAAAAATTTGTAAGCCTGACACCACATCACAAACTAATTCTTGCTCCAATATTCACCATCTAGACACACACATAAAAAACATGCAGTTCACTGACAGATATTTTTTGTCTGACTAATTTGATGGGGGTAGGTTTGGGACACAGCACCCTTACAACTTTCCACACAACACACAATTTCTCTGCAATTTGACCACTGATAATTAGCCCATTTGAAAGCGCACAAGAACAACCATAATTCAGACTGCCATGGTAGCAGTACAATCCGCCAAACTTATCCAATTAAAAAGAAAAATCTTTCCCTATCATTTAAAGAGCACTATAACAGAAACCCCATCAGCTTAAGTATACACCATATATGTGTGTGTATTATTAAAGAAAAGTGAACTATCCTTTAATGTATGATTAAAGCCTGGTTAGGTTAAGGAGCTATGTCTTATTTCGCATTCTTCATCAATTGAGCGGAGCCAGGGATGAAGGTAAGTTATCTACCTTCGTCATCCAAGCTGAAAATCTCCGACCACTTCCTGGTTCTAATCCACTATATGGCACAATCACCTAAGCTATGAAGGTAAGCTTAGGGTATAGTGATCATGATATAGTGTCATTTGATATAGTGTGCAAAAAACAAAAGTGCCAGCTGAGTTGCACAAAACTTATAACTTTAAGGAAAGTCTAATTTATATTTGTTGAAGGAATCGCTCCTGCTCATAGACTGGGGGATTTGTTCCTAGGTAAGGATAATGAGCAGAAATGAGACCACATAGCTGAAAATCTCCGACTGCTTCCTGGTCAATCCACTATAGTGCACATATCACCCCTGCTATGAAGTAAGATTAGGGAATAGTGTATGATATAGTGTCATTTAATATAGGTTGCAAAAACAAAAGTGCACTGAGTTGCACAAAAACTTTAACTTTAGAAAGCTAAATTTTTAATGTGTTGAGGAATCGCTCCTGCTCATAGACTGGGAGGATTTGTTCCTAGTTAAGGATATTGAGCAGAAATGGACCCACTTTTAAAGTATATTAAACCATTACAATTCTAAGTGTAATACCTTTAGGGAACAAGAGTAAAAAAATTAGGACTAGGAGTATAAAAGGCTGTAATAATGAGTGCAGAAACAATTAAACTAACTAAATAGAAATGAAATACGGATAGCAGAACAAAGCAATTTAACCCCAAAATGTTTTTTAACACTATTAATAGTAAAAGATAGACAGAGAATGGTGGACCGTTAAATAATGGGCAGATTTGGTTATAGAGGATGCTGAGAAGGCTAATGGATAAACCATTTTTCCCCTCAGTATTCACTTTAGCGAATCCTAATCCTTATAGTAGGGACTGTAATAAAACAAAGGTTATAAATTTGGAATATTCACACTGGCTGACAGAGGATATTTTTGTGGAACAATTAGACAAAGTTAACATCATAAAGCCCCAGGACCGGAGGGAATATATCCTCAGATTTTAAGAGAGCTTAGTTTCATTTTTATAGACCACTGTTTCTTATTTTTTCAGATTCACTTTTGTTTGGTGATATGCCACTGGATGGAAAAAGCCAATGTAATACCACATTTCAAAAACGGTAGTTGTTCCCAACCTGTTAACTATAGACCTGTAAGCTGGGAACTTTGTTACGGGATCAATCCTTGTCTTTGTCTCCAGTACTGATCTTATAGTTGTAGTCAGCATGGATTTATGAGAATAGATGTGGCAGACAAGAAAAGAATTTCATCTTCAGGTTAGGAAAGGTTCTTTACAGTTGAGAACAGTGAAAATGTGGAACTTTCTTCAGCAGATGTGCAATGGCAAGTTCATTGCTAGCTTTAAAAGTGGGCTAGATAAGTTTTAAATAAAAATATTGAGAATTACTGGTATTAACATATACTGTATTCTGAATTGATCCGGGATACTTTCCGATTGCTATTGGAGTCAGAAAGGATTTCCCCCCCTTTTTCAGACTGTTTTATTTTTTGCCTTCCTCTGGATCAACTGTTAGGTAGGGTTAAAGGGGGGGTGAAAAGGTTGGACTTGAATGGACGCATGTCTTTATTCAACCTCATTACTATGTTACTATGTACATAGTATTACACACTGCATAGATACTGTATAAATAATGTCTATAACTGTAGACATATAATATACTTTGCTTTATCAAATATGTGCATACTGTATACATAGTATGTACATATTGTATTGTCACTGCTTAGATTATAATACATTGGTAGGAAACCCTTCCTATGTTCTTTTGCCATTGTTTTCCTTATTGCAGTAAGCCATTATGAAATAGTGTAAGAGAAATCTAGGTCAGTTAATGATGAGTAAAAAGCGATTGTCACATCTTGTGGTTGTCTCATCGAAATAATGGGTTTTCATAAACAGGAATTTTGCTTTGCTACTTTTTTTACTTTCATTTTTATTTCCCATTCCTCTGGTGGAGCATCACTCTACATTATCCATTGCTTTTTGCACAGCAGGATAGAAACGATACAGGGGAAATTTGCATCTGTTTCCTGGTCCCTCCCACAAGTTTTTTGATTTTTTTTTTATTTGCTGTGTGATTGAAATCTTCAACACCCACTAGTTTAAGTGCTAGTCCTAATCACTATATAAACATGATCTCAGATGGCAAAAATGTTGATTCCGAGAGTGAGCAATCTTTAAGTTATAAATGCATCTTTCAATTTGTTTTCTTTTTGGCACTTTCTTCTGTGCATCTGGTGATCTGCAGGCAAAACAACTATGCAGCATGTAGACGAATTGAGAGACATGCTCAGAAAGTACATGGATAAAGGAAACAGACAGATGATAGGTGCTCTCAGTAACCCTTTAAGTGCAATCCGCTTCCTACTGGGCAAGATCCTGATGGGTGTCCTATTTTCTGATTGGGAGTTACTATATTTAAAAAAAAAAGTTTTACAATCAGGTTTTCTTTCTTTTTCCCAGATTCTTTCAAATTTATGACCGTGCTAAAAAAATCCCAGTTTATGAACAGTAAGAAAAATCACCTCTTTCTTAACTTCTATCAAGTGAATATCCACCATTTATCACGTAGATGGGCTACCCAATGTTGTGACGGTTTTGTTTAAGTACTGTTTATTTGTACTGATATAAAAAAAGCATATTCGTCAGATCCATCTTATAGGCTCAGTCATTCAGATGTCTGGGAGTTGTCATTTGCAGTACACAGAAAGCTCTTTCTGTCACCGTATACATATGCACTTGATCGGCAGAATTGGACCGTTTCCAAAGCTTCCATAACCGCAGGTGTAAATGACACCCCAGGCATTACAAACCTTATTATTTACATGTCCCAATATCCGTACCTTTCCTATCTGTCCCCTGTTTAGGCCTTGATTTACCAAGCAGTCCAAAGTGCTAAATATGTGGTGAAGAACAGCCAGTTCTATTTCACGGGAAAGAATTAATTTCCTCCATTTCCCCTTTCAGACTTTAAAAAAGGAAATCAGCCACTGCTGTTAAGTTATATGAGTTGGGTTTCTGCTAACAGTTTCAGTTTGTAGATATGCATGACTTGGCTGGACTGGTCTGTTTAGGTTCCTCATGGCACGACTGACATCATTCAAACTATTTATTTTAACCTGTGCATTGGTCGTGGGTGCGCAGCTGAAGTGGATTCAAAGATACTTAAATTCCACTGAGAAAAAACAGCACCGCGTCACATCTATGTTAATCAACACTAGATGAACTCATTAAAAACGCCTATTAGTGGTATGATCACTAATATTTTATATCTTAGCATTATTATTCTGTTTTTATATTTTTCATATTGTGTTTTGGTAACAGCTAAACAGTAACTTGAAAGCACTGATTTAAATGTTATAAATACTGTAAATGTATATATCTATTATATATATATATATGCAAATAATCTACAGATATAACTAGGAATCAATAGGCCCCCCAGCAAACTATGATGGGGCCCATCTCTGTGCTTCTTCTACAGTGATTTTCGAGAGGGGGGGTATATCTGTCATGGGAAAATAGAAAGTGGGGCCCCTGAACTAAGCCCCTCCTGAGCTGCCTAAGCTATGGCTATCTCTGCCTGACTTTAGTGGAGTTTTTTGAGCTGTTATTGCTCCAGATGTAAGATGGGTTGATAAGCTGATATCTTCCAGCCGCAATCGCAGTTGATGGGGCAACTTGCACACACTCCAGTGCTCCACCATTAGCGCTAGTTTGGCACCCATAAGAGATCTAAGCTGCTTTTTACACAGGTTTTTACCTTTTGTTTCTTTTTTACCCATTTGACAAAGACTAAACAATAGAAATGTTCTACCTAACATGTTAAATGATGGTTTAGACATTAAGGAAGCTGTCAGAATATGGAAGTCTCTTTTCACTAATGCTTGGCAGACATATTTCAATTGCAAAAATGTTATTTTCATTGATATTTCGAGCATTTACACTATTACCCAGATTATCTCATTCCCTGACCACAAAAAAACCCGTGATAGTTCTAAATAAATATTATTGGGTTGTGTATTGGTCTCTAACACTGAAAAATGCTTGTGCAAAATAATACGGAATGTGGAGATGGCTCTGATGTTAATACAATGATATTTAATATTATTTTGTCTACTCTAAAGTTGCATTGCATTTAGCAGAAATTACCCTATCTTCATGCATTCTTTTTGCAACCCTTAGCTAAGCCATGCTATTTTCTCATTAGAATTAGGGATGTTTTCATTGTTTGGCTTAATTATTTATATGTACAACCTTGGCTATTCTGAAAGTTTCCCCCCCTAAATCTTCTTTTCCCCAAAAGATCCCCCCCCCCACACACACACACAACATACCAAAGCGTATAATGGTTTCGCTAGGTTTCTCTGGTTAATAGAACAGTTTGCTAATTTACATGTGTTTTAAAACATTGTTTTTGATGTAACGGATTTACATTATGGAAAAACAATAACTTTCATTTTAAATTAGACCCTTTTAATTTAAGTCACCATAGACCATTTTCTTTGTTTACAATGAAGCTGAACCACTGCGTGTGGACACAAAGCATACATTATGTCAATGCTGCTGTACCCATACATTTCTTTTCACTGATATAAGGTTTCAGAGGCAGGGACTTCTTCACGCTCTTTACCTAAAGACAAACGTATGTCTTATTTGTCTGGGCTTTGTATGTTTCTGATGTACATTGTTCATTATTGTTTTATTTCTTGTAAAGCTGGAAATACATGTCCTAATTTTCCTGACAATGTACAATCACGTTTGTATATTATGGTTACAACCTTGGATCCTATATGATCTTGTAGGACTGAAAGGTAAATGTGTACTTATTAATTGATTAATTGATGTCATGGACTCTAGAAGATTTTTACTGTAGTTGGATCGTTTGTCTGTCAATTAATCAGGTCAATCTTTGCCGTAATCCGAAAAAATGGTTTAAACAGACTATATATGCGGTTCCAATTTACTGCTACAAAAAAAAACACGACTGTGCTGTAATAGCCAACAAATAAACTCACAAGAAAAACATTACGACATGAACTAACTTTAAGACAATACAAAGCACTGAAGAACATATACAGAATTTTAGGATAAACTATACATAGTTAATGCAGTTACTTACAGTAATGGGGTAAGACACCCACATGTCTAGATATCAATGCTGATTTAACAAAACAGCCAGTAAAATATAGGGCAGACCCGTGTCAGTACTGGATTGTATGACGATGTATCAGCTATGTTACACCAGAGACCTAATCTTTCATCCCCTATTGTTTCACTTGAGATTCTGTTGACAATATAGGAATGAGGATAAAACAGATTCCATTATATCATCTCTTCTTCATAGTTCTGTACTATAAAATACTGAAAAATTACTTTTTATGCTAACTTTTCATATTTAGTTTAGTTTGGGATTATATTTTGTAAACTAGAGAATGAGACTTTGTTTTTAAAACCAAAAACTAGTGAATTGTCAGTTTCATCTTCCTCAACACCAACTGCTATTTTTAACCAGTTAATTACACACATTTGTAACCGTTTTATTGAATGATGAGTAATCTTAAGTTATTGCCTCCTCCCCGTCTGCTCAATGAGCTTTTTATAACTTAGGCAAAAGCCTTGATTGCACTGCACGTGAGGGAGGAGCCAGCTTGGAGGCACAATGATACTTAAAAGGATATCTTAAAAATTACTTTATAAAAGGAAAGTACTAGGACGGGAGGTAGGATTGATTATCCTACCTCACATATTGTTTCGTTGAGGACCACAGCACGTACAGTTTTCATTTGCCAGGTAAGTCTTGGACATTTCCTTATTTAAAGATAGTGCTGAAGCCAGAGAAGACTGGCAGAATCCATTTTCTTTGGGCTTGTGCTCTCACAGAAACAATACTGGGAATAGGATTACCAGTCTATATCCCTTTCCCAGGTACTCTTTTAAGTTTAACTGTTTTTTAATAAACTTTTTACAACGATAGTTACCTTTAAAGGATAAAATCCTTTAATTTTTGTTTAATAATATAATAATATGCTGAATCTATCAATTGGTTTTGGGCAGGGACAGCAGGTGGGTAAAAAGGCCATAAAGATATTAACCCGGTGCAATAAACATGATATTTAATTGAAATGGAGAAAACATGTGCAACTATCAGTAAATTACTAATTCTTTCCTGTCATTTATCACAGAAACCCAAGCAGGGAGATCAATAAAAGGTTGTATTGTTTAAAATGGTGCTAATTTTGCCCCAACCAATCAGATCTTATTTAACATTTGAAAGCTAACATCTGATTGGTTGGGGCAAAATTAGCACCATTTTAAACGATAAGACCTTTTATTGAATAACCCTGTACTTGTGTTGTCAATTAATTATTTCCTTCCTACCCCCTTCTCCCTGTAGGACAGATATTCTCAGTCTGCTTTATCCATAGAATAGAGAGGAGATGTCCAGTTAGCTTTTTTCTTTACATGCAGGGTGGTTGGTAAATGGCAGAACTAAGGAACGGTAGAACTAAGTAACGGTGGAAATAAATTGCACTTAGTTTTCACAAGTGTGGAATCATTTTGAAAATAAAGGTGGCCATACATATGAACGATAATGGGCTTTTCCTGACAGACCGTAGTGCCGATGAACAACGGTAGTCGCCACTACGTTGGTCGGGAAAGACGGAAAGTTTCCGTTGGTCGTTATCGTCTGCCTTTACTTAGCAAAGGGACCGATATGATCATTTACGGTATGGACAATATGGGACCGAACGATCACCCATACCAAGTATGGGGATAGGTCGTTAACAAGTGTGGTAGTCCCACGCAATGTGTCGACGGATACCAATGTGACTGCGGCACATTGCGATGGAAATAACATGTGTATGGCACCTTAAAACATTGTTAGAGAGCAATTGATGTGCCTCTGGACTTGAAAAAAGTTAATTTAATGCCAATATTCAACAAAAGGTCAGTCGTTCACAGCTCGGTAATTATAGACATGGTAGCCTAACATCAGTGGTTAGGGAAGGGATGGAAACTTTGTTACGAGATTATATCATTGATTTATCTCCAGAACTGATCTTATTAGTAGTAGTCAGCATGGATTTATGAGAATAGATCTGCCGACAAATTAATTGGTTTTTATGAAGAAGTGAGTAGAAGTTAGATCAGGCACAGCATGGATGTGGTATACTTGAGTTTGCTAAGCTTGATACTTGCCACATAGCGACTATATGTATAAACTGAGGACTGTTGGCCTGAAGAAAACATTTGTTCTGGATAGAGAATGATTTATTGGACTCAAACAGAGAGTGGTGGTTAATGGGTAACATCTATGTGGGCTAAAGTTTAAGGGAGTTCCTCAGGGTTCTGTACTGGGGCCGCTTCTGTTTAATCTGTTATAAATGACTTATACATACATACATAAAATTCATACATATATAGAAATCATATGGTAGGCACAGCAGTCTCTTAATGCTTATTCTTTATTTCAAATCATCATAAATAACTGGCTGCGGCTGCAACGTTTCGGGGTTCTCCATCCCCTTTCTCAAGCACAAACAATGAACATGCCATCATGAGGTACATCCTTCTAACTATAGATTGTCTGGTCACATGTTCACTGACCATCAATCTGGCTATTCACATAGATCACATGACCAGATGAACAGTGTTGCTAATACATACAATTCATTAGTCAATTACATCAATATAACAAGTACCAATATAACAGTACAGATAAGATAATAAGATTTGTATTATAAATATCATCATAATAAAACGTAAAATCATAATCTTTATTCCGGCCATTAGGCCAAAAGCTATATCCAGCCTGTGTATCCAGGATACTTTTTTCTGTTTAAATTAATCTGTCTGTCCCCACCCCTCTCAGGTTTATTAACATTCAGGGAGATTCAATAAAGGTTCTTATGGTTAAAATAGTGCTAATTTTGCCCCAACCAATCAGATCTTATTTAACATTTGAAAGCTAACATCTGATTGGTTGGGGCAAAATTAGCACCATTTTTAACAATAAGAACTTTTATTGAATAACCCTGATGTCATCTGGTTTATGACCCATTTCTTCACAATACTCAGTGTCACAGTTGTAGTGTCCACATATTTTAGACTCCTTGTTCTCGGGTGAATATAGGTCTTGATGTCATTCACAAACGGACATTGTACACATTTCTTATATTAAACATGCCTTTCTGTATGTTACCTAAAAATTAGTATTAACTTTTCTTTTTTTTAAATTCCATATTATAATATAAGCAAAAGGTGGTGCACAGTGGGAATTGTGTGTGTATATGTTTATCTAGTGGTGGATACGTGTATTTAAAATCTTCACACACCCTATAAAAAAAACAAAGGAAGAAATTAAAAAGAAATGAAAAACAGTTAATAAAGACATCATATGAAATCCTGGGCCCTATTTGTAATGCAAGTTAGCTACACGGTGCATTATGGGTAAATTACTACAGTGGACGTACATTTACCTCGAATGTTCCTTAATTAAAGACGTTCGTTGTAGAATACCATGTAGTACTAAAATACCACAATGGTATTCTATGGGGAATCATAAATCTATGATTGCGGTCATAGATTTAGATCGTATCAGACATTTATTCGATTTACCATAGCAATCGTAAATTACTAATTGTTTTAACGATCATTAAAGGGCAGTATCGCTTAAAATTGACCTCACCTTTATAAATATGGTTCTATAAGTGTCTCATCCCCTAAACACTTTGTTGATTTTATTAGTTGTTTTGGGAGTCTATCAGATTGGTTATCTGGACTTGCAAGTTTTGCCACTTTTCTGTTCATGCTAGTAAAAAATTGTATGGTTGTTGTCCTTGCGTACATACCCCAAGCAGTATCCAGAAGGTGTGAAACAAAGTAACAGTAACTAGGTCTAAGACCATCCTCCCTTCTCACTTCTCAGGAAATGTCAAACAAATCAGTACAAAAACATTAGACTTCCCTTGATGGGAGGAATGGGGAGCCCAATTTATGGATCCTGAGATTTAAAAAAAAGACCCAGACTGTCGCTCCCAAACAATATTTTCTTTTTTGAAAGCCCGTCAGTGCTTCATGCCCAACACCACAGTGACACACAAAGTGCTTGGGTGGTCGGAACCTCTTCCCCTTTTGGTCGACCAGGCGTAACTGAACCTACCAGAGGGTATCTGGGGGTTGCCCCATGCGGTGACCAGGCCATGAATGTCGCTCCGCCCATGCCCCAGCTCCAAAACATCATGCCACACCTACAACCGGGTCTGCATGGGTGGGTGGGTTGGTCATCACTTCTTTAACTTATGCTTTAATTCAAAGAGAATGTGACTAGACAGACAGAAAGACAGAAGATATATAGATAGATAGTAGGAGGAGAGAGAGACGAGGAGAGAGAGAGAGAGAGAGAGAGATAGATAGATAGATAGATAGATAGATAGATAGATAGATAGATAGATAGTTGTAGGGCCTAAATACAGTATTTGAGCCACCAATTGGCAGCTCAATATATTTCTTATCCTATTCTCATACAGTATTGTGTTTATATATAATTTCACTGTTACAATACAGTGACAATAAAAGAATCTTATCTATCTAAACCACTTTTTTTTTTTTACAAATGATTTTTAGAATAGGGATAGTCTTTGTAAATGACCAAATAATACTTTAATCCGCCCTACCTAAGTTTATGTGAAGGAGTTCTTTGCCTTAATAAATTACTTCATAGAATGTGTATAGGGTCAAGTTCACTTTATCATCTATAATCTCTCCTGTGATAATCAGAGAGACCACACTTGTCTGTTGTTATAGAGCAGCTCAGAGAGACAATGCTGAAACAAAACTACGGTGGTTTAATGTGCATTAATTCGCCTAGAAACCCCACTGGTATTCACAGTTTAGCTTTTAGTGTAACTGGTGTATAGTGCCACTTTAATGTTAATTATTATACTTTTAAACTAATAAAACAAATTTTCAGTCCCATTTGGAATCATGTACTGATTATTCCCATAAATAAATCCATTCATTCCTCCAGACGCCTGTGTTAGTTGTCACTCTTCATGGCCTCACCTTCCTCTAAGCCTAACAAGCAGCAGTGCAAACAAAAGATACTTAATGATTTTATTTACTGCGTATTTTGGACCCAACCCTGTAAAACTACCTGAGCTGGAAGCAAGACACTTTATTAATATGACCCGCAGCTATGATGTGTTTCTAACTAACATTGCCGTAGCTGCTTAAATTATGAGTGTTTCCAGCTCATTTACCTCATCTAGGAGAGACTTACTGGAATAATTCACAGTTTCCCAAACTCTAAGTCTATCTATGCTGTGTTGGTTCACAAGCCAGTGTAAAGTCAACCCTCTAGTTCACCAGTCAGTGTTAAGTCTGCCCTTAATGTTTTACATTACAATTAAATTACAATGAAAGAGCTACAACCTATGATTAATCAAGATGAAACCCTTAAAAAAAAATGTCCAGAACCCCCTATACTTGCCTTTCGGCAACCACCAAACCTTCACCAAAAACTAGTAAGAAGAAAGTTACACAACAGATTATGAAAATATCACCCCAGGCACCAAACCATGCAGGGGTCATCGGTGTAAACTGTGCAACAATATTAACAGTTCTCCATCTGTAACACACAGGAAGGGGGTATTTAACATCCAGGGATCTTACAGCTGCACATCCAGCAATGTGGTGTATTTAATACAATGTAACACATGTACGGACACTATCAGGGAGATTCAATAAAAGGTCTTATCATTTAAAATGGTGCAATTTTGCCCCAACCAATCAGATCTTATTTAACATTTGAAAGCTAACATCTGATTGGTTGGGGCAAAATTAGCACCATTTTAAATGATAAGACCTTTTATTCAATACACGACATTAATCACAAAACAAATTTGAATGTCGAAAAATATGTATGTTACCTCATTAGTAACAATTAACATTTGTACTCTGTCTATCAAAGTATAATCAGTTTAAGATCGTGATTCCAATCGTAATAGTGTATAGCCACCCTATACCCTCCAACATTCCCACCCAGACAGAAAAAAGGTTGTACACTTATGCACACACTTGCTCCACCCAAACCCACCCAACATTATCTGTGACCCCGCACCGATACTATCAACAATTATTCCAAAAATAAAAATCAATTAAAAGCAAGCGTTATTTTTTTAAGTAAGTGATAGTTACTGCCCCTCTATACGTTTAGATACAGAGACAAGCTATATAAAAAAATATGGCTGACATGAAAATGTAAGGGTAGACGCGCAGAGGTCATGTGGTCCTGGATCAGGTTTTGGAAGTTTGTTAAAAAACCTTTTGATTATTGATCAAAAACAATTTGACTTTAGTTAACCTTTAAATGTAATTGGCGACCACAATAATGGATAAGAAAATCAGTAGGTGTGTGTACCTGTGTTGGGTTAGTTGGAGGGTTAAAAGTAATTAAAATAATTTTATTTATTATTGATTAGTGGTTCAATTTCTTTTTATTTTTTTTACTTATATTACCCTTTAAGAGTAGATGCTTAGTTAATGGAGGGGTGGGTTGACAGTTTACCTGATATTCACATTGGCGGGTTAAAACAACAAACTTTTATAAATTAATGAAATTACATGATCAAAATTTATTTTTTACTTTTAGTATGCCCTTTAAGTATGGTGCCACAGTTATGGGTAAGTAGACAGTAGGTTGCTCTGCCACAGTTGATGGGTAAGTAGATCAGTAGGATTGTGCAATTGTGATAATATTCCCTGCAACTCATTAGGTCATCTTGGTTGCGTTTTATTTTATGCTGTTTCTACTTTACTGCTAATCCCACTAGCCATTAATTTCCAGATAGCTTATGTTTTGTTTAGTGAAGAACGCACTCTAAAAGGCATTTTGTTATTTTACTGTTTATTGGTGGACAGGCTGCACAACGTTTCGGGGGAGTTGTCCCCTCTCCTCAGGTGATTATACAAACTCACTGTGCAAACCTTATAATACATGGTAGTCCCCACCCCTTTTAGGGGAGTGGTCTTTTACACTTCAACATTGATTAATTAAACTCGCATTTATTTTTTTAAAGATTCATACTGTGTTTAAAATCAATTCATACTGTTGTTAAAATTTTCATTCTGCGGGTAAAATTAATTGGTACAATAATTTTATACAATCCTACTTATTTGTGGATACTTATTACAATCATTAAAACATACATTATTAAAATCTGACTGTTATCTCTACAAGTGATTCATTTGACTTCGTTCCTTATTTATCCGATTTGCCAATATTTTAAGTGCCTAATTCAACTGTTCTGAAAGTACAAGAAATTATGTAAGAAACCACCTTGGGATTTAACTTATTAATCATTTTGTAATCTGTTGAGATCTATTTTTTTTAATCTTTTAAATTTGTTGTCTTTCTATTTCTTTCCGATTGGTCTTTCTTCGTGTTCCTGTGGACCACGTGTATGGGTAATATTAGCAGTCATATCTTTCTTACTTTGCTATGTCTTTTTAAGAAACATTTAAATTTCATTTCCTTGTTCCAAACCTTTAGGACTGCATGGTGTTTAGGTGGTGTTATCCAGTTTATTTCTCTTTGTAGGAGCTTTTTTTATAGTAGTCTCCTCCTCTGGATGCTTTTTCCACCACCTCGAACACCATCCATCTAATTTGGGGTGCATTACAATTGTTATATCCATTTTATGTTCTCCTATGCGGGTTCTTACTTGTCCTTTTTGTTTTTCCTATGTCCGAATCGCAAAATCTGGTCCGCTCGAGGATACGCGAATTTTCGGAAAAATTCGAAATCCGCGAGCGACCCTTAAAATAGAAAATAATCCCCGAAATTATGAGATTTTCCGTATATTTCGAAAATTTTTGAAAATACGAGAAATCCTCGTAATTTTGAAAATTTTCGAAATACATATTCTTTGAACATACGAGTAATCTCGTAATTTCGAAAATTTTCAAAAACATATTTACGAAAATAAGAGAAATCTCTTATTTTCGAAAATGTTTGAATGATTTGAAATTACGAGATTTTCATTCAGTATTTTGCAATTTTCGAAAATACGAGAAAATCCGTCTTGGAAAAATCCGCCGTTCACGAACGGGATAAACTATGGCGGAATCCGGGTTCGTATCCGCGAACCGGCCCTCCCTAGTCCCCACGACTTTAACAGCATCTGGCAAAATGTTTCAATTTGATCTGATTACCTTGGGAGGGACTGAGACAGTTTCCCTTTTTATTATTGCTGTACAGGCTTGCAGTTTTAGCATGGAAATATGCCTATTCGTTTAGTTTTATTTATTTAGTTCAGTCTTGTTTTCATTTTTAATTTTTAATATCCGAATGCCAAACTGCCCTCCTTCTTAACGCCAAATATGGCGTTCTTCTGTAAACAATGGGCCCCACTTTCTCATCACTGCTCAACACATTCCAATACTTTTTCATATCTTTTAACTTTTTTTGATTGTGTTTAAGTTTGACACAAAAGCTATCTTATCATCTTTAGGTTGCATTGTTTTTTTGTGGAGCAGTGTAGATCTAGGTGTTTCCAGTGCTTGTCTGCTGTGCACTCACATTTTTATTATGATGTACCCTCTTTGTTTAAATTTTTGTGATATCTGTTCAATTCTTTTTTTACAGATTTCTTATACTGAGACCTTCCTTCTCACCCTAAGCATCCTGTCCCAAAGGTATGGCCTTGATTGGCTTTTTAGGTGGAAGCTAGATGCTTTCAGCACTTATTTCTATCTGTTGATTTACATACAGGTCTGTGTTCAATATATTATTTTCCTTTTTAACTTTTACATCTAGGTATGATATTACTTTGGGTCGTATTGTACAGTGAATTTGTAGATGGGTATGCCATTCATTTAGTTCTTGAGCAACTAACGTATTTTCTTTTCTGTACCTGTAACCTGTGGTCAAAAAACAAAAAAACAAAAAGACATAAGAACCCGCATAGGAGAACATAAAAGGGATAAACCAGAAGTTGGTTGGAAAAAACGGCAAACTTGAAATAATAGCTTTAAAGGAAGGTAGAAACCTCTCTATTCTACAGTCAAAAAAAAGGGGAAGAATAAAACGGACGAAGAAGAAAAAAAGAAGAAATAATTAGTTGAGTAAGATGAGTCAAACAAATAAAATAAAGATTGGCATAAACTGGCAAGTTACCCCCTGTAATGAAACTTCTCGATATAATGAGGAGTTTTACCTTTATTATGACCACAAATGCATACATAGTGTGAACGAACTACACCAGCATTTCCCCAGCACTCCACCGACCTGCAAGAATGGGACAGAGGAAAGGAAACAGCCAATCGGATCCATTAATTTGCAACCCAATCCAGAGGATTGCCAGACACAGCCGAGATTGGGACCTTATATAACAGTATAAAGCCGGAAGCGAGCAACAAGTAACAGCTGCAGTGGGACTATGTGAAGTACAGAATCAGTCCGGTAGTTTAAAAACAAAACAGTACAAAGCGCTATGTGCATTTGCCCTGGTATACAGTACTTTAAAAACTGGTACGATTGGCTAAACCAGTACAGTTGGGAGGGTATGCGTGGGTTGCAGAAAATCTGCTTCTTCTTGTGTGACACATTTTTGAAACCAGACCCATTTTTGTAATCCATCAACCTTTTAAAAAATTGCCTTGAAGACCCTTTCATTTACAATTTGGGGGCAGAATCACTAGTCCCTCCAGCAATTGTTTCTGGATTGTCCTGGTAGAGGATGTGTGACTAAACTTCCAATATGCCATACTGGACAGTCACCTATGATGGCCATACACAGAAGGCTGACATATAGATTAGACGTTCATCTCTACTAATGATTTTATCTAAAGATTTTACAAGCAGGGCTCTAATCCAATCTACTTGATACTGAACTGAAACCCCGCATGCCTTACGCATTTTTATAGGAGTTATAAATATGAAAAAGAGTTCCCACTGAATTATTCCCCTTAACAAAAATGTTGATGAATATGTGTTGACTGTGTATTTTTTAAATATACATAGTAATTGAGGTTGAGTAAAGACAAACGTCCATGTAATCCAACATTTATACCTCCTCTTTAACCCTACCCTAATATTTGATCATGCTGCAGAAGATGATTTTAAACAAAGTAATCTGCTCTAAATGAAAACAGCATGAAATAATATTAAACCTACTCTCCTAAAATCGTAATGTTGGGTAGTATATTAATTTTAAATGGCCTCCCCCAATATCAAAATGTGATACCCACTAAACACTAGAGATGCCAAACTTCCTAAGTTCGTGTAATTTTTGAGCTTCCGAACTTCAGTAAAATTTCGGAATTTCGAAAACAAACCCATAAAGTCAGTGGGGGAGAAAATAGTTTGAAAAGTTCTAATAAGTACAGATAAAATAGCCAATGGCAAACCTGGGAATGGTCTTGGGAAACATGTCCATTTCACCCAAACTGGAGTTTTTGCTACATTTGAGGGTTACGGTTGGAAATCAATGGCTATGTCTTGAAATCACAAGGCTAGTTCAATGGTTACCAAAACCGAAGGCTACATTCGAGGGTTACCGAAAATGAAGAATTACTTTTGAAGGTTATCGAAATCGAGTGTACATTCAAGGGTTACGATTTGAGAATTCGATAGTCGCAACTTTGAAAAACCAACTATCATAGTGTTGGGAAGTTCTAAAAGTTCAAGTTTGTCCGAAATATTAAGGTTTGGGGTCAGGGATTAAAGTCGGTCTATCTCTACTGAAACACTGCCAAAAACCATAGAAACAGTTTTTAATTACCCTGCTCAAAAAAGCTTCTACAAGGAGATATTCTTCTTGTGTAGCTTCAGGTTTTTCCAAGTTCACACTTCAGTCTAAGCCGTGAAGGCCAATGATGCAGCATATCTCAAGCTTTTACTCCTGAACAAGCAAAAGCTCTAAACCTGCTTATTGCTCTTCACAGCGTTCAGAGAGTGTGGTGGGTTTGATGCACATTTGATATTGCTGTGGACATGCCTAGGAAGAAATTACAGACATCCCACCCTGCCGATCTGGCCTCGGGGCCGTGTGGGAGAAGGGGAGTGGTGGATATGATGTGACATCACTGACATCACCAAAGGGGCGGGACACACCGAGTGACCTAATTACATCACATAAGAGGTGTGGCTAGGGGGCGTAACTGAGCCATGTGATTGTATTTATTTAAGAATTGGGCATTTTAAGAGGCGACTCTTCAGGTAGGTTCAGAGGCAGACTCTAGGTAGGTTGGCTTGCAGAGTTTGGGGTGCTCTTGTGGTTTGCGCAGGGTTTCCAGAGAACCTTCTGCTGATTGTAGGACGCTCTTAATAAATTCAGTTAGAAAGGCTGCACTGATGCATTAAACTGATTACTGCTGACTCAGCCTTGGGCTTTTAATAGGTGTCCTCTGATTTTTCACTGATCTGGAAACCCTAGTGTGCGGGAAACCACCCCAAAATCAGGGAGACTCCCGCGACTCCCAGAGCCAGGGGTGGGATACCTGAAATTATTTAGAACTATTAAAATGTGATGCACATTTTTATATGGTTGTGGACATGCCTTTAAGAAATATGCGTTTCCGTTTGGGATGACGGGATAGCCAACATTGAAAAGTGTTTATTATTGTATGGTATTTAAATACCTAGTAAAGTTTTGAATATTAAACATTTTTTCAATATGTTTATAAAATGGCAGATTTAATTGCCAGAAAAAAATAACCCACATGAAATGTTGCAACAATTAGATGCAGAAAATAGACAAGGAAACCAGACATTTGATTACCAAATAAGGGAGTACTGTTTAGATAGATAACACAGCAGGGAGACTTTTCAAAGTCATGTTGAATAAGGAAACACATTTCTATAGTTAGTTAAATGGCTATTACTTACCTGGCAAATTAGTGTAAACCTACTGGAGGCTATTTTGAGTGGTTTTCATATGGGAACATCAGAGATATAATAGCAATAATGTAAGAACACATTACATTACGAAAAAATTCCTGTTAGACTTAGCAAAGTCACTAAAATGCATTAAAATGACAACATTTATTTTATTATTTTTTCGTGTTTTGTTTAAAGTTTACTTTTTATTATTACCTTACTAACAGTTTTCATTTGCCAGGTTAGTCCTGTCCTATTCACTAGAAATAAAAAAATTGCCATTTAGTTTATTGAAGAACAGGAAGTAAAGAAGCTGTGTCTTCTACCTCCCTCTTTAATAAAACCTGAAGAAGCCAGGAGAGAAGGTAAGCCCCTTACCATTCGATCCGCTGCATAGTCTGACAGGTCCCGACTGACTCTGTCTTTTTCTTTTAAAGATAGTGCTGAAGCCGGGCGGAAGAAGACTGGCAGAATCAGTTTTCTTGGGCTGATGGTCCTCAGAAACCATATTGGGAGGGTAGGAATAGGAATTACCGTGCCAAAGTACTTTTCATATTTTACTGTATTTTAACAAAAAGGTATACACACAATAGTTATCCTTTTAGGATATCTCTACCCCAGGAGGACAGGGAAGGGACAGATACTAGATTAAAAACAGACAGCTCCTACTCTTCACTTTATGGCTTTGAATAGACACTGCACGGACAACCATTAAGGTGCAGAGGAGAAAGGTAAGGATTTTGAACACTCACAGTGGAGTCCAGTAGGGGTAAAATTTAGCTTTGGGTTTGGTTGGACAGGCTATTAATATTGGCTTTTAAGTTGAAATTTACAGTGTAATTGTAATCAAATTGATGTAGTGTAACGTTACATTAGATTACTGTGTTGATGAAATGTAATCATAATATAGTATGACAAATAACAAATGTAAGTTATACTGGTGAAAATATTTCACTACCAAAATTCAGAGGACACACCAGTGTCCCTGGCACAGCCTTTGAGAAACCCTGCTCTACATGTGACATTACTTCTTCTTGTTAAGAAGAGTATAGTCCCTGAACACACACTTTTCTATATGTAGGATAATGAAGAAACATTTTATTATGAAATGTTTATTCTTGGACTACTCAATGCATGGATCTAAATATAGAAAGCTAATGGAATCCTAACCAAGCATTGCAGCAAGATTCATTTTTTTCTAACAGATTGTATTTTCATTGCACTACATGTTAAAAAGAAGAAGTGGAAAAATGTGGGATTACTCTGTAAATATCATCCGTTCTTGATAGAGTTGATGTTACAACTGTCACTGGTGATTTCATGTGATGTGAAAACCTAAGCGTATTTTCCAAGTTATTTGAATAGAATGTTTATTGATTCTAATTTTCAGATTTTGAAAAGGAATCTTTAATTATTTTACCCAAAACTGTACACAATCAATAATACAAACACCATTCCATAATTATCACATTCTTGCATTTGGAAGGGAGATTTAATAAAGGCAGATTCATTTATTTGGTATTCCAAAGCAATCAACTCATTAAAACAGTGGCACCGATGCATGGCCATTTTAAAAGGGGAATTGTGGTATCCAAACAATTTGAGTTTAAACACGAGCCATCAACCACCTCTACTGTGCTCACAGCCCCAAAATATAACGAAATAATGACCAGAAAGTTTAATGGGTGGGAGGCTGACATGTGACATTCCTCCTCCTGCTCCTCCACTTGCCACCGGCGAGCACAGCCTAGACTTCTGTGACAAGGACAGGAGGACAGGAATTCCCTCCCCCCCCCCGCTGTGTGAATTGAAGATCTTTCACAGAGAAGGTAAGGGAATCTTAAGCTCTACTCTCTCACAGAGTTCTCACTCTGCCTGAAAAGGCTGTTTTCACACAGTTTCTGTAGGGGGGTGTTTAGGTTCCCACGGCACCCGACATGGGCGGGGCCATAGAACCCGCAGTCGACGGGGCCACGGGACCCGCGAGGGGCGGGGCCAAGGTACCCACAAGTGGGTGGGGCCACACTGGGCCAAGGGGGACTGCAAATGGAGGGGCCATGGGGTCCATGAATGGGAGGGTCAATGATGGGAGGGACAAGGGGGGGCTTGCAAGAGGAGGGGAGCTGCAAGGGGAGGAGGAGACAAAGGCAGATTGACTGTTATCCATTGACATGGTTTCAGAGCAGGAAGCAAGGAAGTGCAGGGGACCTGGTGATGCCATATCACACCCACAAAATGTAAATCTTCAAAACTATGCAAGATAAACAATGACAATAAATTGCAAAAAATTCTGTCAATTTACCTTAAGTCATTTTGGACCACAGTTCCCCTTTAAGCTTTTTCTTGATATTAGCAGGGAAAGAACAAAGAACAGCCAGCACACACTGTCAGGGGTATTCAAAAAAGTTCTTATCGTTTAAATGGTGCTAAATTTGCCCCAGCCAATCAGAACTTATTTAACATTTAAAAGCATTTGAAAGCTAAAATTAGGACCATTTTAAACGATAAGAACATTATTGAATAACCCTGTGTAATTTAATTGTGTAAGGTTGCATATCATTAGGAAGTTCAGCATCCCAGACAAAAGGGGAGATTAGTGTTGCTTTAGATGTTTTCATACAGTATTTAATAATATTCAAATATTACTCATTCTCCGTTTTTCTTAGACTCTGAGAACATATTGTCATGTTATATACTATTTGGAAGAATTCTTACAAATATTAGAAAATGTCCAACTGTGATCATTTAAGTTAGTTGCCGTTGAACAGCGTAGAGAAAAAAATTATTAATCTTCCACACGTAAGACATTAAGAAGTAAAAAAGGGAACAGAAAGATGAGCAAATGTGTTGTTGTGAGTGACATAGCTATTTTCTTCCTTAAGAATGCTTTTCACAAAATGGAAAAAGTAACAAACACAGATATTCAAATGTTGTGTTGACAAGATTGTAGCTCTATGGGGCACTTGTATACTTATTTATGTAAAAAATGTTTTTGTACATTATTATTTATGTATTTGTATTTGATGTCCCCTTTTATGATATTTTATTGTAATTTGTACAGCTCTCCGTCCCCAAGTGGCAATAGCCAAGTGAAATATTATTTATTTTTTTTATTGTAAGTTTAGTTTTATATAAAAAAGCATTAATATATCAATATAACATGAAAGAACAGTCATAGGTGAAGCTTTTGTCTTAAAATTTTGCTCCTCTCATAGTGGCGTACTTTTGTTTTGTTAAGATCTCTGTACCGGATTCCACTTTTATCGAAATTGTTGTAATAAATACATCAGTACACATTTATGTCCTCAATGAATGGACTGATCCTTAATTATGCTTCTGGCTTAACCACCCTATTATAACAAATTACAACTCAATAAACACTAAATTTAAGGAGCATACCCCCCAACCAGCCAGGCTTCCTTTTCAATTCTAAGGTGAAGTGCTGGAGGCAGATATGGACATCTTTCAATTTACTGAGTTTTTAGGAATACAACATAAAAAGAAAACATCAACAGAAAATTTTAACAATATGATATCATGCCCACAAAGCCATTAATATTTTTTTTGACAGCCTGGTTTAAATCTTAATTACGTGTTGAAAGGATTTATAAGATTCTTAATTTCTGATCAGGTGAAAAATAATATTACTAGAGATGATCCGAACTCGGGATAGGGATAGACTAGAACAAACTCGAACCTGAGTTCGAGCCGTACTTTATGAGTTCGAACGGACGGACTTCTCGAACTATCCCGGACCCGGATTTCTCGGACTTTCGATGTTTCCAGACTTTGATCGGAAATTTCGATAATTATCGATGTACTGGATAGTGTACTGGTTAAAAGCACTGCTTTGAATGGGAGACCAGGGTTCGAATCCTGGCTAGGGGCAAGCTATACAAATGTTTGGGTTATTATAATTCCCTAGTAATATAATAACCATATAAAACCTAGTAATAGAATAGCCATATAATAACCTAGAATATAATAGCCATATAATAACCTAGTAATATAATAGCCATATAATACCCTAGTTATATAATAACCATATAATATCCTAGTAAATAATAAACCATATGTAACCTAGTAATATAATAACCATATAATATTATATTACTAGGGTATTATAAAATCCGAACATTTGTATAACTGCCCCTAGCGCTAGCTCAAAAAATTGAGCATTGATACGGTTCCACAGACCTTTTCCAGGTCCCTCAGCCATTTACAGTAAGTTACCATTGATATATATACCTTTCAGGCACAACTAAATTCCATTGAATTTTCCGTTTTTGAAATCCGCGTATCTGCAAGTGAAACAGATCTCTGATTGTTTATATGGATGGTTTATTGGCTAAGGTTACCAACCTGCTGGGGTAGGCTTGGAGCCTTTACATCATGTATAAAGTCTGGATGTATGTGGTGAAAATTTTAAAGGAGAACTAAACCCAATTTTTTGTACTCCAGAATCAGGAAAACAACCCCCTAAAAACACCGATAAAGCTATAAAATCCACAGTAAATATATAATAGTATAGTATAATAGTAAATGTAAGCCTGTTAAAAACTTAATGAAGTATCTGTGTGTAGTGTGCAGTGTCAGACCACACCTCCTGACCTAGTCACATGCTTCCTTGCTTTACCTGTCTTGTAAAAGCATTGGCTAGAGATTATTAATGGGTGTGACCAACTGTAACAAGGTTCTGCCATAGTAAGGACTGAGCATGTGCAGAACATAATGGTCGTTGACCAAACTGTGTGATACTAGAATGCTGTGAAGTAAAGCACAAACCATATGTTATTTAGGTAAATTTCCCAGTGTCTGTATCAAAATGAGAGGTAAGACACAGATTACTGGTTTTATATCAAGGTGTTCTGCCATCTGGTTCAGTGTTGTTCTGTGGCTTTAGTTGTCCTTTAATGTCATGCATATACCAATTTTTAATTGCACTTTTACTCCAGGTTTCAGTTAAACAAACTGTTTCTTCATTAACGGTTTCTTCATCTTGGATTGATCAGAAGAAAAGTGATGTAGAGGTTTAAAGGACAACTCCACCCTCATAAGAACATCTTTTAGAAAGAATGGCCTCTTTAAAATATGTTGATATGTCATAGTTTGTCCTATGAATATTACTGTATACCTGCTATGCTTCTGGATGCCTCATGGAAACTGAGCAATTTTGAAACCTGTACTGAGCCTGTCCAGCCTGGGCATGCTCAGAAAGAGAGACAGGGGATTAACATTCAGTCATTGGTGTGATGTGATGTCAACTGTCAAATCCATAACTGGCGGTTGCTAACTGGAAAAACCAGGGGAAACAGGACATTGTGCAGGATTTCAGGTTAGACTTTATATTTCAGATTTCAAACTATTACCGTTTAGGGTTTTGGAGGGTGATTTACCTGTATGTAAGTTTTCATTTTGGGGCTGGACTTGCCCTTTAACACCAATGCATAAGTCAATAGCAGTGTAATATTTGCTCATTCTAACCACATTTAAATTGGTCAGTAATGGGTGTTCCAGATCATTTTTGAAGGAAGTAAATGTAAACATGATGACGTTTTACTGTTTATTTTATGAAGCATGTGATTAATTGTTGGGTTTTTCGAAAATATTTTTGTAGTGTGATTGTTCTTATTTTGTTTTGCTTTGTCCAACTTCCCCTAGGAAGTCATCAACTTATCTGCATCAAAGCATCTTGGGAAATGCCTGACAAAAAGATGTAATATGTTGAAACTGAATATTGGACTTGAAACTAAAAGTTGCAACATTCTGCTGCAGCAATTTTAAGAAGACCCTGCTTATTGACATTCTCTGCAATGGTATAACACATTCAACAGGTTGTATGTAAAAATATATATACTGGATAATTTTAAAAACAATGCAAATTGTTAACATTCCAAGTTTGGGGATAGATGTACATTTGTCTTTATTCAACCCGAAATACTATGTAAAATATATTCAATTTGGGGCAGCTCAGTGGCTCAGTGGTTAGCACTGAATTCAATTTCCAGCCTTGGACACATCTGCAAGGAGTTTGTATGTTCTCCCGTGCTTGCGTGAGTTTCCTCCGGCATTCCAGTTTCCCCCACATAATAATGACCTACTGATAGGTTGTATGTTCAAATAAATGTGCTTAGATTGTAAGCTCTTCGGGGCAGGGTCTGATGTGAATGTATTGTAAAGCGCACCAAAAGATGTTGGCGCTACATAATCCACAATTATAATAATAATATTCAATTTGATTTGCTAAGCACTTAACCTAATAAAGCATTTTGCAATTTGCATATGTCCACCCTAGAAAGAACTTTTAGTTTTTACTCAGTGTCACCCAAAACTTAGGTTACGTGTTACACAGTGAGCAATCATACTTACAACCTTCAGGATCCACTGCCGGGCTCCTCTTCACTGCTGCTGCTACATGCCTTTTCTGTTCATGAGCAGCAGCGTTGAGGCTCATCCAGTAACGTCAGCCATTCGCCGTGACGCCACTGTCTGCCGTACCTGGAACTACAGGGAATGACAGTCTATCTGCCCAGTGTTCCTTATCCCTTGCAGCCCCCCTCCTTTTGCAAGCCCCCCATGTCCCTCCCACTCATGGAAAAGTAACGAACCTATAAATATGCCCCTTAGTCTTGCTTACCTTTTCACGCTCCCGCGGCTCACGCCGACTTTGGGTATATGCAGTGGTGGTCAACACGTCGTCCTCTTCTGATGTCATCATGCTGTGTCCGGTTGTCTTCTGCTGCGCGCGTATCTGCTCCATGGATGCAGGAACCTCTTCTTATCTCCTCCATCCCTGCTCACAGTTGAATTGGATGGAGGAGATCCAATCAGTTCAAACCAGCCAATCCTGCATCAGACTCCCATCCTTCCTATTCTCCATTGGTCCCTCTGCATTATATAAGCTTGTTCCAATCACTCAATCCTTGCCTTGGTTATAGTTTGGTTGACAAACTAGTGGTCCCTGCTATTTTGCTAGTTGCCAGTCTTGTTTCATTGCCTTTTCTGTATGATTGTTTCTGCGCTCTTGTTCTCTTTTTATCTTCCAGTCCTGTGTAGATCTATTGGTTGATATGGTTTTCTGAGTATACCCGACCTCAGCGTCTATACCTTGCGCTCTAAGACCTGGGGGTAACCGTGTACAGCGAGGCACGACAAGTCTCCTGACGATTGGGGGCTGTAGATTGGGGTATAGGCACTGAAGGTATACTAGGGGTTTCCAGGCATCACAGATGACAGTTGTGGTTGGTCACGAACCAGTGTCTGGTGCACAGGATAATAGGGGTATGGTGGCCAATGTGTGTGCATAAAACCATTACTGAAAACATATGGAAATATCCCTTTTATGTCTGTATTTTAAAGATGATTTATAGAAGGTGCAAGAAATTGCCCTTTAAAGTTAATTAACAATTACATAATCCTTTTTACTGGGTAGAAAACATCTGATAACATCTGATTGGTTGCTGCAGATTAACAGCACAGGTAAAATGTTGCACCTCCTAGGGCATGGCCCCACTTATGTGCACCACAATCGAACAGCAGGGGAGGGCAGCGCAGGTAGTGGAACATGGACAATGCGACTATCATGTATCTCAGTGTCCATACAATGCGCAGAGCGGATGCGTTCTGAAAAACAGATTGGATTGTGCAGATTTTGGACATAGTAGGGCCTGGCCCTAATTAAATTAGCTCCTTTAGTTCTGCATCAAACTGAGCAAATACTATAAAGAAAAAAAAAGGAAAGGTGGTACAGTATTCGCTTAGAGCCCAGTAAACCATAATCATATTAAATTAGAAAGGGAAAGTTTACAGTATTTTGAATTTGGCTTCAAATGCATTTTGAAAGGGAATGTGTATGTCTGTGCTGCATGTTTTAAAACTCAAAAAACTCAAGTACTGGCCCCACTGTGTAGTGTTGAAAAATCCTTACCTTACTCCTCAGCCTCTTATGATTGCAGGTATCCCACTCCTCCGGATCTTCCAGGAGTCTCCTGCAAATCAGGGTTGTCTCCCGCAAGACCACCTCGATCTCCCGCAACGGAGAGGAGTCCTGATCTCCTTACTGTTATGTCCCTTTATGCATGCCACGCCCCCCAACCACCATCCCATGCCACGCCCTACCACTCCTAGTGTGCATGCCCCGACTGCGTGGCGTCAATGACTCACAAATGTAGCCATGCCCCCTCGTCCACCCTGCCCGGAAGAACGAAGAGGCAGTGTGGGATGTCTGTGGTTGTCCTGCAGTGCCTCTAAAAGTGAAAGTAGAAGAGCTGTTTGTGTGACATCTGGTCTATGCTATTCCTTGTCCTCTTGGAGGACCCTGGCATGCACAGAGAGCTCTCCCCACTCCCTCCCTCCCACAGTCTGGATCTAGCATTAAAATAACTGTTCTATATTTATGTTTATAACAGAATAGACTTACCCAACCTCATTCCTCAGCTCTCTCCATAGCTGGAGGCATGTATGTGATTGGCTGACTCTCAGACAATCACAGATAGGGATGGACTGGATTGCGGATCCAAACCCGGTTCTGCAGCGGATTTTCGAGATCCGCAGATCCCATATCCTGGAGGATTTTTGAGTTTAAATTTCCAGATTTTAAATTTTGAAAGAAAAAAAGTGCATAGTGCCCTTGGGAATGCAGTGGCAAGCACAGGAGTTTCAAGGGGGGATTCCTAAATGGGTTACCACTGAACAAGCCCAGAAGGAGGTTCATGACCGAATTCATCCAGTGTTCTATTATATATGGATCATATAATAATTACATAATTCTCTTGAGTATTATTTTAAAAGAGTAAAGGTATGGCCTCCCTACTTTCCCTGATTTGAGCCACTCTCTGCCTTCAATTAGCCATGCTGTGCGTGTGAAGGGCGTAACGATTCGTGCTGCCTCTAACGGTCACTCAGAGCTAGCATGCAAGAAAACACTCCTGTACCCACACCTTGATTAGCTTGATTTGATTAGTAATTAGGCTGTATTCTAGCAACAGGACAGTTCAAGTTTGTTTGACTGGCAAGAGGAGGAGGAGGGAGGTTGTAACAGACATTCCCACCAGCCAATTACAGAATTAATGCTATATGTTAATGATGGCCCTGGGCTGTCTAGGAAGGGGCTTTTAGACACTCATCTTTGCTGGTGATATCTAAGGAGGGAGCGAGCAGCACGGTTGTAAATGACAGTAAGTGATTTCACTCATAAAAGACTACTTACATATTTACAGGACATTACAAAACGAGTTAAAAACAAAAATAAATGTAATAATACCAATAGAATTGATAGCAATAAATAGTATACAACATGAAAGAACTCCATTTCCCTCATATCAGCTGCCCCAGCGCCATCTTCAAAATCCCTAACATGTGTCCCATAAGTGAATGCACGTTGGGTCTTCATCTAATTACAATTTAATAACACAATTAAATTGGTTGACGTGTTCAGGTCCCACTCGAGCCGTCCGCAGAAAAACAACACCACGTGCAGCACAGACTTAAGAAACCTCAGTACCCCATCCCAGTGCAACCCCTACAAATAACCCCATACATAGCATATAAAAATGTATTTATACAAAACAATAAATCATAAGCACTAACCCTCAGGGAGTTACATCCATCCATGATCCTGAAATATATTTAGCCAGAACCAAGTCCTATAGGCTTGTGTCATCAGCTAGCGACCTCCACGCGTCTCATTACAACAATCACTATGGGGGGTCCTGACCAATCATACACGGGGGGCATGTCATTTTACCTAAGCTATAGATAGTCACTCCTTACAACCAGCATCCTAGGACTTTATGGCATTGCAGATGGACATTCTATGAGATGGCCGGGATAGCAGATCCAAACCCAGTTTCGCGTCAGATCTCCGAGATCGGAGATCACGGATCTTGTGGAATTTACAGAATTCCGCTTTCTAGATCTCCGAGATCCGGAGATCACAGATCTGTGGGAATTTCCAGAATTCCGCTTTCTGAATTTTTCCGAACCCTGTTCAGTAATCCTCGAATGGCCAAATTAGAGAATCCGGAATGGCTGAGGATTCTTGAATTCAGATGTTCAAGGTATCGAAGGTCCCAAAGTCCTGCGGGCATAGTTTGGGGGTCCCGCGGCTCAACCCGGACCCTTGGGGCCCTTTTGGGGCTTAAGGGGTCCACGCAGCTTAAACCGGGACCCCGGCACTTATAAGTGCCATTGTGGCCTTTGGAAGGGCCCTTGGAGCACTGACAAGTGCCTTTTGGCGTTTAGAGAGTCCTGCAGCTCAAACCGGGCCCCCCCTCCCCCACACTTATAAGTGACCTTGGGCCCTTGGAAGGCCCTTGTGGCACTGACAAGTGCCTTTTGGGGGTTAAGGGTATCACAGCTCGTATCCCTCACTAGTAAATACATCTACTGACCTACTTCCATTTCGTGGAGCAATACTTAAATATTATAGTTAAAAAAATTTGATCAGAACATCAGAAAAAGTTAGTTTAGGTCATCATAATGCAAAAACATACCCCTTAACACCACAAACACAGGTACACACCCCTACTGATACATTACAACCCAATCTCCCATCTGTTTCCATGGAAAGCATACCTAAACTTTCAAAAAGTTATTTTTATGGTCTAAAATGCAAATAAAATACATCCCCTAACACACACAGACACAGTTACACTACACCTACTGATACACCCTTACATGCCAACCTACCTTCCATTTCTATGGCAACCGTTCCTTAACCATCAAAGTTTGTTTTACAGTGATAAACATAAAACATACCCCTCAAACCACAGACACAGGCACACACCGACTGATACACTCACCCCACCTAAACATAATACTAAAATGTATGTATTTAGTCAGAATAGATTATGAAATTTAAAGGTTCTCTTTCATTACCATAGCATTAGCAAGTATTAATTCTAAAACCTGCAACACAGAAAAACATAATAGTTTCCAAACTTTGCCTTTCAAGCCAAATTCAAGCCATTATAATTGATTTGATTAACCTTTGAGCAGACCTATCAGACCTTGATTACAATTAGCTGGCAGTCCTAATCAGCAATGATTAGCTTGCTAGAAACCTATCAGAGGACAGAGAGGAAGCAGGGACTGGATGACTCCAAAACAGCTCCTACTCTTCACTTTTTGTGACTTTTAGAAGGCACGCGGACAACCATAAGAAGCTCCTACTCTTCACTTTTACGACTTTGACAGTAACTGAAGCAGAGATGTAAAGTAAGGATTGTTTAACACTACACAGTAGGGCCAGTAGTGGGTTAAATTTATATTAACATGTCATGCTGGCAGCTGAAAATGTTAAAGGTAATACTCTGGTGTTAGTGCTGGCGCTGAAAATTATTAGTAGGAAAGTCTGCTGGATGATGGGCTTTTAAGCATGATGGTATTGCGATCTGATCACAAGATGGCAAGAAACGACCCTGGGTGTGGTGTGAACGTGTTTTTAAAATAACAAGGGAGATGTGGAGAACTAAAATAAGGAGAAAGGTAGGTAGGTCAATCTGGTAAGGGAGGAAACAGGGTGAAAGGAGAGTCTTGAGAAACAGAAGGAGGTATCGTAACTCCTCCACTGCAGGGGTCATGTAAAAAAAACAGGAGTTAGCTAGAAATCTTTGGAAAATACTTATAATAGAGGACAGAAAAGAAAACAGTAGAAAAGAAAGGTTTTTAATGCAATGTGTAATATCTACATATTTTATTGGCTAAGTGACTCTTTCTGTGACTACTCAGAATGTAACACCTTATCCTGATAAGCTCATCACTTCTAACTGTCTAGCTTTAGTTGACTAAAGTGTTCCATACACTAAACAATCTCGCTCATACGATATCAGGCATAATCTTTTAAAAACCACAACAACATGTTTTGGGTCAATACTCTTTTTCAAGTTTTAGCAAACATTGTTAATTGATTAGAAAAAGAGAGAGAGGAATCAATAATAACCCCTAAGCAACGTGCTGACGAATAGGGTAAGTGGGGGTGTTTTCAACAGAAATAGAAAAAGGTAGGATAGGACCAGGTTTGGTAGGAAATGATTACAGGTGATCATTTCAATCATAATTGAATACATGTAAGTAGCACTTACTCTGATTGTGGTGTGTTGTGCATGCCTTCAATCCAGACACATTTTGTTTAGGAGCATTGTCCCCCCTCTTTTAACACTCCCACTTTCATCCGACCTGACTTTTTTCCACAAACTAACTGTCAAGCCTGCAACACGCATACAGCATCCAACTGTCAAAACTCTGTCCCCATTCCAGCTACAGTAAAACTATTCACAGAGAATAAGTGTTTTTGAGAGCAAGGAACTTGATTGACAGATGATATATAAGAAGTTTTAGATTAATATCTAAAGAAATAGTGAGCAGATCAACAAACAAAAATGATACAGTGGTGGTTGGGAAGAATTATAGTTTCCAGTTATGGTCAATTTAAAATAACCTATTTTTTCGGTATAGATGCCCTTTAAATAGTATATATAGTATTTAAGTATAAACTGTATTGCCTCAATGCATTTTTAGTATTACTTTAAAACAGTAAATTTATGCAGCCCTCCCCATACATTTATTTACTGATTTCGAGCCTCTCTCTGCCTTCAATTAGCCATGCTGTGAAGGGGTGTAACGATTCTGTCTGCCTCTAACTGTCAAAGCTGCATGCGAGAAAAATCCTCCACCCACCCCTGATCAGCTTAAAGAGGAACTGTGGTCCAAAAATGACTTTAGGTAAATTGATAGGAATTGCTCTCCTGAGAGTTTTTGCAATTATTTCCATTTTTATTTTTTTTAGTTTTGAGATATAACATTTTGTGTGTGATATGGCAGCAGCATCACCAGGTCCCCTGCACTCTACTTCCTGTCTGAAACCACTGTCAGTCAACCTGCCCTGTCTCTCCTCCCCTTTGCAGCCCCCTGGTCCCTCCCACTCATGGACTCCATGGTCTTCCAGTTGCAGGCCCCCCTGGCCCATTCCCTTACAGCCCTGCCCTGCCCACTCTGGGTGCGTGGCCCTGCCCACTCGCGGGTGCCATGGCCCACCCACTCACGGGTGCCTAAGCCCCCACATCTTTTATTTTTAGGAACTATCTCGTTCTTTCTGATAAGTTCCATTTTAGTTTGAGGCCACTCATGAGGAGACAGCATGGAGACAGCCAGAGATGCGTGATTGGGTGTCAGGCGTGGGAGTGGAATAGTATATTTGAATATAATCAACATACAGATGGTAGTCAAAACCAAATGAGCTAATGACATCTCCCAGGGAAATAGCATAGAGGGGAACAACAGAGGGTCCAAGAACAGAGCTCTGCTGAACCCCTACACTAAGAGGAACCGAGAGGATGTTTAATTTATCATATGACACAGAATAGATTCTATTAGAGAGGTAGGATTGAAGCCAGATGCCACTTCATTCCGGATTCCAAGGAGAGAAAATTTGCATTAGGAGGGTATGATCTATGGTAAAAAGAGAGACCAGCAGTAGTTAGAAGACAAAGGGATCAAGGGAGGCTTTTTTTGATTATGGGTTTCAAATGGACGTGTTTAAAGGAGAAGGGGAAACAGATGGAGAAAGGAGGCTTTGAATATGTGGGCTAGTATAGGGGAGACTGATTACAGTGCCTGATACGTGTCTTCAGTAGGAAAGAGGACATGGGATTGAGGGAAATGTAGTGAGCGGACAGGAACGAAGCATGCGAAAGACCTTTGACTAGGTCACGGGATTAAAAGATTCAAGAGCAGTAGAAGGGGTGGGGTGTGGTAAAAGAATCTGAGAGCTATCCTGAAGACTTGGAAACTGCGTACGGAGTAGTCAGCAGGGACTTGGGGAGAGTGTGGAGAGAGAAGTGAATTAGCTGCTTGGGAAGAGAAGACAGTTAAAGATGGAGAATAGCGGTGGGTTGAATTATTATTATTTATAAGCGTCTTATAGTATTTATATTTTGCTACAGAAAATGCGGTGTTGTTAGGCATTATAGCATAAACTAGTAACAGAAAAAGTCAGCCTGCGTATGAGACTTTCTCCATATCCACTCAGCAGCACATGTGCACACTACGTATAAATCTGGTTGTGGGACTGAGCCAGGGGCGAGTATTCGAGAGAGGGCGATTTAGGGTTGCAAGGGGCAAGGGAATCAATAGCATTGGTCAGGACAGAGTTATAGAGGTTAATAAGCAAGTCAAGATCAGAGTTTGGACATAAGGGTAGAGAGATTAGAGGAGAGAGAATCAGCACCAGAAGATCTATGGCTTGACATACACACAGAAGGAGAGTTAAGAGAAACAGGGTGTTGGCTAAGAAAAGTAATAAGATAATGATATGAAAGCAGGTAGGGTTAGGGTTAGTTTCAAAAGATAAGACAGAGAGGTTTCTAGTGAAGACAAGAATCAAGAAGTGGCCATACTTATGCGTACCGGCATTAGTCCACTGTTGAAGATCAAAGGAGGATGTTAAGTGAAGGAAACCAGAGGGCCAGAATAGAACAGTTTTCAATGTGACATTTAAAGTCACCCAGAATTAGACAGGACAGTCGGTAAAGAAGAAGTAGGTAAGAAGGTCTCAAAGTCAGAGGAATGTAGCTGGGGAGTTGTCGATGGGGGGCTTTATACCACAGCTACACATAGCGCGACAGAGGGTATGAACTTGAACAGTGTCCGCCACGACCTGAGAGAGGAGGTGTAAACCCACATTTGGTTTGATCAGATAGGTGATCAATGATGATTTAAGACATAACCAATCGTTCTTGATTCTGCAATATGATTGGTATGGATGATCAGACATATCAGAATATCACTGCCAATATGGTCTCTAAGGCAGATCTAGCAATCCATAAATGATTGCTAAACTTGTGTATTTATTTACATTTTTTGTTCCACCCCTTTTATGGCTTCTGATCATAATATTGTCAGTTGTGTGTCCCAAGTACCATATAACATAAACATTTACTTGGACTCATGACACCTGATATTGGTTTTTATTGGGTGACTATTGGTGGGACATGTCTGCCAGATGAGATTGTCATCTGGAAAGGTCATTTTTAATTTGTAACCTTTCTGTTACACATCAAACACTAATAGGGAATTTTCAAAAACTCTAAAAACCTGCCAGGAGGAAGGTTAAGAACTGACGCAGACTAGGGACAATCTTGATCTATCTAGATCAGATTTATCTAGAAGAAGGCACAAAAAATTTTGGGTTGTAAAGAAGTTAAAGAGACACATAAAGCCAAAAACAATTTAACACAGATATATAATACTTTTAATACAGTACTTTAATACTGTATATTAGGTTTCTTCTATTTACATGAAATCACATGGCAAATAATTATAGCAGGCCATAGAGAGAAACCTGTTTATTGCAGTCAAAGACATAAAACCAATAAAAGGAAGCATTACACATACCATAGTCAAGGGATTCAAAGGTAATGCATCAAGGAAACCACATGCCACAAATGTAAGAAACATAAATTGGCCCTATTGAGAATATCTGATATACATTAGGGCATGTAATAGTAAGAGTAAAATAAGATGTTTTCTACAAACAGATTCAATGAGAATGATAAGGTTAATTCGGAATAGTCATTGTTATTTGGGGATTGTATATAATGATCATCCCGTAATCTAATACTACACATATACTAGGTTATCAAACATGCAGCATGTTCTAATATCCTTCCATGGAAAAAGAAACATCATTCTCCTTACTATAGGCTAGGAAATACTGATTAATGATTTAAAGGATACCTAAACTAAAAAATACATACATTTCAGTACCCCCAAACCCTAAGTGTGCTTCCAGGATGGGACATAGACAGGCTATTACTACTGACAAGCTGGTCCCTTCAGAAAATATTGCCTCTGCCTCTACAACTGTGTGAGCTCTTTTACCATCTTGCACATGACAGAGTAGGCAGCTCTGTGACTTGTCTTCTAGATGTTTTTTAAAAAAGATATTCCTCTTGTAAAATCACTCACAAGACAGACAACCCAGAAAGCTCCTCTCTCTCCTTCGAAATTGCATGTTGGGTAAGAATTGTTTCCCAGCTTATGTGGTTAAAAATAATGTATAACTGTATTACTGTATTAAGTAGTTCGTTTTCGTATACCATGCAAAACATTAGTGTGTCTGGTGTGTATTCTATTAACCAAATACCACAACCTTTTCAAACATATTACTGAATATACAGTAGAGATCATACCACAGGTTTACTTACAATTTATACTGCATTCGATTCAGTGCAACATGGGCAATATAAGCGAACATGGTTTTTATTTTCTTCATTAACAGAATAGTGCTTTCTCTATTTTTTTTTGAAGTAAACCTTTTTAATGCACTAGATGTATGGTAGTCGCTTTTACCATGATACTTGTTGGTCCTGATGATGTCAGCCCCATTCGATATTTAGGGGTGGTGGTCACAAATGAAGATAATATAAATAATATTTATTTATAAATAATATATTATCTACCTTCTCCTTCCCTTCACATGGGGAATTTTTAGGTAATCTATTGACTGATTTCTGCTGGTAAGTTTATTCTTACACACATACACATACAGGTTTTTTTTTTTATATTATTATTATTATTTTGGGTGATAGAAACAACTAGTAATCTGAAATCTGAATAGATCTTTGAAATCGCAAAGCAGTCTATGAATATTAATATTAATTTAAAGACAGGACAGCTAAAGATGTCAGAGTGTGCTTAAAAGAGAACTACGATCTAAAACACATTTGTAGGAATTTACGGGAAGCTGCAACAGCAAATTTCCCATCTTTAAGTCAAACTAAACCATTTACAAAGCTTTTCTGTGACATTAAGATGGAGAATTGTGGCTTGTTGTTTTGGAAAAGTCCGCCCACGTACCACCACAAACAATTTTCATATTGTGTTTGCGGCTTTGTGCATGATTTTTTTAAATTGAAATCCTATAGCTGCTGTTAAGGTCAAAAAGGTGGGTAAAAGGCCATAAAGATATTAACCCGGTGCAATAAACATGATATTTAATTGAAATGGAGAACATACATGTGCAACTATCAGTAAATTACTCAATTCTTTCCTGTCATTTATCACAGAAACCCAAGCAGGGAGATTCAATAAAAGGTTGTATTGTTTAAAATGGTGCAATTTTGCCCCAACCAATCAGATCTTATTTAACATTTGAAAGCTAACATCTGATTGGTTGGGGCAAAATTAGCACCATTTTAAACGATAAGACCTTTTATTGAATAACCCTGTACTTGTGTGTAATTAATTATTTCCTTCCTACCCCTTCTCCCTGTAGGACAGATATTCTCAGTCTGCTTATCCATTCCAATAGATGAGAGGGAGATGTCCAGTTAGCTTTTTTTCTTTACATGCAGGGTGGTTGGTAAAGGGGAGACTAGGAACCGGTTAGATAAATAGTAGTTTTCATAGTAGCTAGAATAGTAAAAACTAGAATCAAGTAACGTTTTGGAATGAAAGGAAATAAATTAGCACTTAGTTTGTCACAAGTGTGGAATCATTTTGAATAATAAAGGTGGCCATACAATGAACGATAATGGGCTTTTCCTGACAGACCGTAGTGCCGATGAACAACGGTAGTCGCCACTACGGTTGGTCGGGAAAGACGGAAAGTTTCCGTTGGTCGTTATCGTCTGCCTTTACTTTAGCAAAGGGAGCCGATATGATCATTTACGTGTATGGCAATATGACCGACCGATCACCATACCACGTATGGGGATAGGTCGTTAACAAGTGTGGTAGTTCCCGACGCAATGTGTCGACGGATACCAATGTGATCTGTCGGCACATTGCGATGGAAATCACATGTGTATGGCCACCTTAAAACATTGTTAGAGAGCAATTGATGTGCCTCTGGATTGAAAAAAGTTAATTTAATGCCAATATTCAAAAAAGGTAGTCGTTCACAGCCTGGTAATTATAGACCTGTAGCCTAACATCAGTGGTAGGGAAGGTGATGGAAACTTTGTTACGAGATTATATCCTTGACTTTATCTCCAGAACTGATCTTATTAGTAGTAGTCAGCATGGATTTATGAGAAATAGATCATGCCAGACAAATTTAATTGGTTTTTATGAAGAAGTGAGTAAGAAGTTAGATTCAGGCACAGCAGTGGATGTGGTATACTTGGATTTTGCTAAAGCTTTTGATACTGTGCCACATAGGCGACTAATGTATAAACTGAGGACTGTTGGCCTAGAAGAAAACATTTGTTCATGGATAGAGAACTGGTTATTGGACTGCAAACAGAGAGTGGTGGTTAATGGAGCTACATCTATGTGGGCTAAAGTTCTAAGCGGAGTGCCTCAGGGTTCTGTACTGGGGCCGCTTCTGTTTAATCTGTTTATAAATGACTTATACATACATACATAAAATTCATACATATATAGAAATCATATGGTAGGCACAGCAGTCTCTTAATGCTTATTCTTTATTTTCAAATCATCATAAATAACATGGCTGCGGCTGCAACGTTTCGGGGTTCTCCATCCCCTTTCTCAAGCACCAAACAATGAACATGCCATCATGAGGTACATCCTTCTAGCTATAGATTGTCTGGTCACATGTTCACTGACCATCAATCTGGCTATTCACATAGATCACATGACCAGATGAACAGTGTTGCTAATACATACAATTCATTAGTCAATTACATCAATATAACAAGTATCCAATATAACAGTACAGATAAGATAATAAGATTTGTATTATAAATATCATCATAAATAAACGTAAAATCATAATCTTTATTCCGGCCATTAGGCCAAAAGCTATATCCAGCCTGTGTATCCAGGATACTTTTTTCTGTTTAAATTGAATCTGTCTGTCCCCACCCCTCTCAGGTTTATTAACATTCAGGGAGATTCAATAAAGGTTCTTATGGTTAAAAATAGTGCTAATTTTGCCCCAACCAATCAGATCTTATTTAACATTTGAAAGCTAACATCTGATTGGTTGGGGCAAAATTAGCACCATTTTTAACAATAAGAACTTTTATTGAATAACCCTGATGTCATCTGGTTTATGACCCATTTCTTCACAATACTCAGTGTCACAGTTGTAGTGTCCACATATTTTAGACTCCTTGTTCTCGGGTGAATATAGGTCTTGATGTCATTCACAAACGGACATTGTACACATTTCTTATATTTAAACATGCCTTTCTGTATGTTACCTAAAAATGTAGTATTAACTTTTCTTTTTTTTAAATTCCATATTATATATATAAGCAAAAGTGGTGCACAGTGGGAATTGTGTGTGTATATGTTTATCTATGTGTGGATACAGTGTATTTAAAATCTTCACACACCCTATAAAAAAAAAACAAAGGCAAGAAATTAAAAAGAAATGAAAAACAGTTAATAAAGACATCATATGAAATCCTGGGCCCTATTTGTAAATGCAAGTTAGCTACACGGTGCATTATGGGTAAATTACTACAGTGGATGTACATTTACCTCGAACGTTCCTTAATTAAAGAACGTTCGGTTGTAGAATACCATGTAGTACTAAAATACCACAATGGTATTCTATGGGGAATCATAAATCTATGATTGCAGTCATAGATTTATGATCGTTATCAGACATTTATCTCGATTTACCATAGCAATCGTAAATTACTAATAGTTTTAACGATCATTAAAGGTGCAGTATCGCTTAAAATTGATACCTCACCTTTATAAATATGGTTCTATAAGTGTCTCATCCCCTAAACTACTTTGTTGATTTTATTAGTTGTTTTGGATAAGAGTCTATCAGATTGGTATATCTGGACTTTGCAAGTTTTGCCTACTTTTCATAGAAATATCATGGTACCATAGGGTACCATAAGGTAGTGAAGTACCATAAGGTGGTTAAGACCATCCTCCCTTCTCACTTCTCAGGCAAATGTCAAACAAATCAGTACAAAAAACATTAGACTTCCCTTTGATGGGAGGCAATGGGGAGCCCAATTTATATGGAAATCCTGAGATTTAAAAAAAAGACCCAGACTGTCGCTTCCCAAACAATCATTTTTCTTTTTTGAAAGCCAGTCAGTGCTTTCATGCCCAACACCACAGTGAACACACAAAGTGCTTGGGTGGTCAGGACCCTCTTCCCCTTTTGGTCGACCAGGCGTAACTGAACCTACCAAGAGGGTATCTAGGGGGTTGCCCCCATGCGGTGACCAGGCCATGAATGTCGCTCCGCCCATGCCCCAGCTCCCAAAACATCCATGCCACACCTACACGCGGGTCTGCATGGGTGGGTGGGTTGGTCATCACTTCTTTAACTTATGCTTTAATTCAAAGAGAATGTGACTAGACAGACAGAAAGACAGACAGATATATAGATAGATAGATAGAGAGAGAGAGAGAGAGAGAGAAAGGGAGAGAGAGATAGATAGATAGATAGATAGATAGATAGATAGATAGTTGTAGGGCCTAAATACAGTATTTGAGCCACCAATTGGCAGCTCTATTTATATATTTCTTATCCTATTCTCATACATGTATTGTGTTTTATATATTAATTTCACTGATTACAATACAGTGACAATAAAAGAATCTATCTATCTAAACCACTTTTTTTTTTTTTTACAAATGATTTTTAGAATAGGGATAGTCTTTGTAAATGACCAAATAATAACTTTAATCCTGCCCTACCTAAGTTTATGTGAAGGAGTTCTTTGCCTTAATAAATTACTTCATAGAAATTGTCTATAGGGTCAAGTTCACTTTTATTCTCATCTATAATCTCTCCTGTGATAATCAGAGAGAACACACTTGTCTGTTGTTATAGAGCAGCTCAGAGAGACATGCTGAAACAAAACTACTGGTGGGTTTAATGTGCACATTAATTCCGCCTAGAAACCCCACTGGTATTCACAGTTTAGCTTTTAGTGTAACTGGTGGTGTATAGTGCCACTTTAATGTTAATTATTATACTTTTAAACTTAAATAAAACAAATTTTCAGTCCCATTTGGAATCATGTACTGATTATTCCCATAAATAAATCCATTCATTCCTCCAGACGCCGTGTTTAGTTGCTCACCTCTTCATGGCCTCACCTTCCCTCTAAGCCTAACAAGCAGCAGTGCAAACAAAAAGATACTTAATGATTTTATTTACTGCGTATTTTGGACCCAACCCTGTAAAACTACCTGAGCTGGAAGCAAGACACTTTATTAATATGACCCGCAGCTATGATGTGTTCTAACTAACATTGCCGTAGCTGCTTAAATTATCTGATGTTTCCAGCTCATTTACCTCATCTAGGAGAGACTTACTGGAATAATTCACAGTTTCCCAATAACTCTAACGTCTATGATCATTCCTCTGTATTCCTATATTATGTATTTGTTGCTACAGATGATATTTAAAACACACCACTTGCACGTCCCATGATCAAAGTTAAGGAAGAATGAAACAAACAAAATAAACAAGGTAGGGGGCAGGGGTGGGGTGGTTGCACGTCGGTGGTTGCTACCAGAAACCTAAACCCCACTGATCCATGGCACTGGCCTGTAATAAAGGACACAAACAATAATTTGTAATCTATAATTATACAAAAATATAAAACAATGCAGGAAATATGCTAAATGAATTGTTTAAACTTACCATTCACACAGTGAATTTATTTTAAACTACTGAACTAACTACAACAGATTATGGACATTGAAGGACAAGTTTGCGCTTCTGATGAAGTGTTCCATACACCAAACGTTGTGTTGGTTGTGTGTTAGTTTGTATATATGTAACTTTTTCACTATGAGCATCCAGTGGCTTATCCAGGTTGCATAGCTCTTTGCAGTTTGTTTGGAGCATCTCGGATTTCTGGCCAGGTGAATGGTCCGGGGCTTGGCTGCACCTGAGCCACTAATTTATGCTGGTAAGCACCTAAACACTCATATTCTGCATTTAAACGAAGTGTTAGTGGTAGTGAGATATGTTTGATTTGCTTTGTTACTTGGTTGCTGGAGATTAATAGCACAGGCAAATGTTTGCACATTGTATTGCTAAGGTGAGTCACATGGTAATTCCTTGCAATTGTGAAAATGACACATGTGAAATGAATCAATCAGCAAAACAACATTTTAACCAAATTCATGGGTTTTTTTCTGGAAGAGATTAAAAATAGGTCACATTTTAAGCTGATGAAATCCAAATAGACACTTTCAGGGTTATTCAATAAAAGTTCTTATTGTTTAAAATGGTGCTGATTTTGTGCCAACCAATCAGATGTTAGCTTTCAAATGTTAAATAAGATTTGATTGGTTGGGGCAAAATTATCACAATTTCAAATGATAAGAACTTTTATTGAATCTCCCTGTTTATGTTATTATACTTCACTATACATTATCTTGTTTTCTCAGGGATTTGAGTAAGAGCATAAATAAATCTGGGAGCTCTGGTTGTATCAATTAAGTAAACACCCATTCCATAGTTTAAATTAAAGTAATGCAGAATTTAAAGGAGAATTAATCACCCCATCATCTAAAAGCATACCCCCAAATATTCAATGTAGTGTAAGGTGCCACACCAGTAAATTGCAAATTTACTAATACTTCCTTGTATTAAATTATTTGGTTACCGTAATCATTTATATTTTATCCAACAAATAAAAACAATTGAACCTTTGAATTGCTGAGATATTTAGTCTAATACATTTATTAGGTGAGCACAGGTGTAACATCTAACCACCCAATAAGGTACCTACACAATGTGACTTGTTTGTATGATGGAAGTGCTTCTGTTCACTCCTAAAATGAACAAGACACCAAAAACAGTAAAAGTAGATATATACTTTGGGCCCGGTACTATACGCATTGCAAAATATCAAAAGTAGCCTTTCTCCCCAGAACACCTGCACATGCCACTGTCCTCTCAGTGGACAAGGCAGAAACCTTTTGGACAGGAAGACAGATCCTACTGTTCAGTTTCCTGGACAAGCACTGCAGAAGAACCATTAGGAGTAGAGCTGTTTCATCAGTCCAAAATGTCCACATTACTGTTCTTTCACTGTAAGGGCAATAACTAGTTCATCAATAGAGAGTTCGAGTCTGATTTCAACTGGTTCCAGATTGGATCCAATGGTTCCGACTTTTCGAATGTTCGAACTTTTGGATGTCACAGAACTTGGAATTTTTTTAATTTTGGAAATTTTCAAAATTCTAAAATGTTCTTAATCGAAACTTTTTAAAAATGATCCAGCCACATGACCTAAAATAACCAACCACAGCAGTTCGAATCCCCTAGGCCTAAAAATCAGCATTTTGTGCACCATTTTTTCAGTGTGTTGTCTGTTACTGACCATTTGCACTGCCATCTATGTAATTTTACATAATTCCCCCCAAAACCGTGAAGGGTATTACATCTCCATAGCCTGTCATATTTAAAAGATCTTTATAGTGTGTATGCAGCCGGTAACGAGGGTAATTTATTATCGGCAAATTACGATTGTTATTATTAATTTACAATAACAAAGCTATATTAACGATCGCTAATTGTAAATTACCAATTGGTTTAACGATCATTAAACCGGTCGTTAAAGCCACATTATCACTGAAAAGCAACACCGAGCCTTTATAACTATGGCTCTATGTAACATACCTATCAAACAAGCCTAGGATGATATCTCTAGCTTCTCTGGATCTTAAGTTATAGAGATTTTGCTGGATTTTTGGGTAAAATATATAAAAAAAATGTAAAATTTGCAAATTTTCATAGAATTGTTTTTTTATGTACAGTATATAGTTATCTTGAGGTTATGCACAAAAATCTTACTGTTTCTAAAAGCTCTGATACTCCACAGTTCAGCAATACCAGATATATGTAGGTACCTGCCTGTACAGGAGACCCCCCAAACGAAAACAGCACTTTCAAGAATATTATAGAACACCCAATTGAAATGTATAATCACTTCTGACGGTTAACATAGAATATCTACCAAATTAACTAAAATATCTCAAAGTGAGATATTTTTAAAAACTATATACCCCAGGATTTTATGAGTGAGGTTAGTTTTGATTAAAATGCAGATACCCGGGTGCAGCTCTTCGTCCAATTGTAAGTTATTTTCCTTTTTTCCCTTAACTGTAAAATCAGAGACAAAGTCAAATGTGAATTTCAACTAAAAACTGTAAAGGAATGTCAAAAGCATCTCAAATATGAAAGCCTAACCCCTCCTGCATAAAACGGTATGCCACATTCATGGGTGTACTCAGAGCTCAGAGCCATGGCTACCAACTAACCCAAAGGGGGGCCAATGTCAAATAGCAGTAAATAAAGAGCTGGTAAAGTAGCCAGCTTTGTATTTAAACAGTCTGCAGTTTTTTTACCCAAACCCCCCCCACCTTACTCAGAAATAACCCCACAAACTATATATTCCTGAAAACTTTACAACTTCAGCTACGTAACGCTGTAGTTTGTTTATTACTACCATCAATGGTGTGGACGCAGTTCTTCATAGAAATTCGCACTTTTAGCAGATTTTCTGAAAAAATTAACATAAGACAACTTCAAAAAGTAGCAATCATGTTAAAACCCCATGTAATGTAAAAAAGTTAACAAATATCAATTTCCTAAATGTCCTGAATCAAACAATATGCCATATGCATGGTTACACACGTGGACGTGGAATAGCCACAAAATGAGACAATGCACAGTGGCCTGATTACAGCAACTTTTCAGAGTTTTCACACTAAACACCCCTCTTATATTAGAAGTACCCCTCAAAACATATATTGTTGGAATCTACACACCTTCAGGTATGCAACGGTGCCGTTCTTTCATGCAAACTACCAATGGTGTGGGCGCAGTTCATAGAATTTTGCACTTTTACCAGATTTTCTGGAAAAATGTACAAAAGTTTTAAAAAAAACATTCCAAAACCCGTAGCAATGAAAAAAAAGCTAGCAAATGTCAATCTCCCACATGTCCTGGATCAAACGGTATGCCATATGCGTGGATGCACTCGGAGACATGGCCACCAACTAACTCAAATGGGACACAAGTGTACAAGAAAAGAATCATAGTGCTCTGTATTTTTAACAGCCTACTATTTGTGAAGGTTCTCATTCATCCAGGTCATGGTATATCTGTTGTATTCAATTAGATCAACTGGACTTGAAGTTTAGTTCTTGAAGACATTTCTGAATTGAGAAAGCCAGTCGGATGACTAGCGAAATGTCTTCAAGAACTAAACTTCAAGTCCAGTTGATCTAATTGAATACAACAGATTTAACAGTCTACTCTTTTTCAAAAGAAACAGGGCCGACACTCAATGATTTTAGATTTAGATTTTTTGAAAAATTAAAATAAGATGATTCAAAGTTACAAGCCTCCAATTCTTTTTAAAAGAAACACCCTCAAAACTTCGAATCTACACACTTTCAGCTACAAACATAAGGAATTCCAGACACAATAATCAATATAACTCCATGCTTATAGGAGATTCTGTAAAAAAATAAAATGAAATGTTTCAAAGGTTGAAATCCTACCTAAACCCACTTGGAAAGTAAAATAACTCCACTAAATATCAATCTCCCACTTGTCCTGAATAAAACGGTATGCCATATGTGTGGGTGCACACAGAGACAGGGCCACCAACTAGCTCAAATGGGACGCATGCACAAGTGCAATTACAAGTAAAAATCAAAGTGCTCTGTTATTTGAACAGAATTTCAGAGGAAATAGCCACAAAACTTGAAAATACCCCCACAAACTATATATTTTTGGAATCTACAAACCTTCAGCTATGTAATGGTGCCATGCTTTCACAATTCTGCACATAGTTCTTGTTAGAAATGTGTACTTTTTGTTAGATTTTCGAGAAAAAAAAGTGAATTTTTTTAATGAAACATAGAAATCTTGAACAACCCCCTAGTAAAAATATAACAGCCTTCTAAATATTATTCTCCCCCCATGTCCTCTATAAAACAGTAATACAGTACAGAAATCATTCCAGCACACCACTGTTAGCTTTATGCCAGACAAGTCAGTAGGTGCAATCCCCTGCCCTCTACTCCCAGGGCCAGACAATTCTATAGCACAAGAAAGGATAGGGGATCACAATAGTGAATCCAAAATTTTTATTGAAACAACAACTACAACGTGCTTGTGAAGGTTCTCATTCATCCAGGTCATGGTATATCTGATGTATTCAATTAGATCAACTGGACTTGAAGTTAGTTCTAGAAGACTTTTTGCTAGTCATCCGACTGGCTTTCTCAATTCAGAATGACTTGTACAAGAATCTGTGGCAATTATGTGGGGTTCGACACCAACTGTCTGCCATGTACAATGCTGTTTTGACACCTTACCCTGGGCGTTCCTACAACACCTCTTAGCCACTAACCAATCACGCCCTTAACACTTGGCTGTGATATGCTTATTGGGATTTTCCAGGGTACATAATTGCCACAGATTCTTGTACAAGTCATTCTGAATTGAGAAAGCCAGTCGGGTGACTAGCGAAACGTCTTCAAGAACTAAACTTCAAGTCCAGTTGATCTAATTGAATACATCAGATACAACAACTACAACGTTTCCCTTCCCTTCCTCAGTGTGCTCCCCTATCCTTTCTTGTTCAATAAAACAGTACCCTACTTCCATCAATACACGCCGAAACACTGCCACCAAACATACTCAAACGTAGACAATGTGCAATTTTGCACTCTTAGGTCACATTTCAGACTCAAACAATCTTTTTTTATTTTGTAAAACCCCTATTGGTTCTGAAATATCATAGTGTCAAATAGTTTTTGATAGAAAATACTGCAAAGCAAAAAAATATTCGGTATATATATATATATATATATATATATCATTCTACACAAAAAAAACTAAATCAAACCACTGCTAAACATTTTAGTATTGGTTCAGTAAAATGTCAGGAGACAAAATTTTAAATTTTGGTGGGTGACATCTGGTTATTAAACGCCACAGCCCACCCACCACACACTCAAACTCCCCTTTTTAGTGGTGTTCAGTTAAAAACTGCTTGGTACTGAGAGATGCACAAGTTTTTGCACACTATACTGATCCTAAAAATTAAATTCGATCTCTTTTTAGTACCTCTGCAAAATTTTCTATTATAGGCTTAGTTTCCCTTGAAATCAGTGGACTAATAATCTGCGCTTATTTTGCTGATAGCACCAGAGACACTAAGCAGCTTAGAGAAGACACATTTTTTTGCTAAACATAAATTGTAGGGGGGAGGAGGGGGTGTATCCCTTTAAGATTTTTTTGTATGTGCATTCCACTTTTTTTTTATCATTCCACAAGATAATCATCAGATCATCTTAGTGAATGATAACGAACTTGGAATATACAATATAAATGTTGTTTTCGAAGTTGAAATCCGATCTGAAAAATAACTTCCCGGAAAGAATTTTCCAGTGATTTTACATTCATTGGCAAAGATCAATAATTACTGTAGATGATCAGAACTGCATACCTAATATTGATCTCTGTGCCCATTTTTTACCTTTGCTAAGAACTCTGAGCTCCATTCACCAATATTATCACACACTGACAGCTTAGTATAGCATGTACTGCACTGCGATCTCAATGGAGATCGCAATAAAGTACCCCAACTAGATCACAAGGGGCAGCACGGAGAAGCCTAAGGGAAGAATCCAGTGAAGGAGGATATCTTGTGACGTCATGGGGGTCACCCATACCGTCAATCTCCATTCATCCATGGGAACGGAAATACCGATTTGGCCACGGCTTCTAAATATGTTATCTCCCGATCCCCCCCTCTGGATTTGGACCAAACCAATGGGGGATCGAGGGGGCTGGGGAGGTACTTGAATGCTGGGTGCCGTGGACATGCCCTTAAAGTTGGTTAGGAGATACAGTGATTAGAATTGCATGTATAGAGGCCAGAGGTTTTGTATGATTTGTCTGTGGATGTGTAAAATTCTCCCCTGTAATAAGGGAGTTGCAAACATTGCAATTGAAGCAGCTGTAACATCCTAATTTATTTGTACATTTGAAGGTCTCTTTTTATAAGTATGAAAAAAGAAAAAAACAAACTCACTCCCATAGCTATACACTTTATACAAGCTAAACATCAAGTACATGAATTAAGGGGGATGGTGATTAATCACATCCCTACACCTAACAAAGGGGGTGACAGTAACAGCAGGCTACTTCAAAAGGAATCCTTTTGGATATGTACGTATTTATTTATTTAAAAACTATACTAATAAGACATTCTTTGGTACGTAAAAAAACAGGATGATTCACTGATGTCTTTTGTACGAATGTTTTACATTTTATGATTCTATTAAGCACTTTTATATATTTTATGTACTCACCATAGAGAGACTTTAATATGATACACTTTATTATGCACTTGCACTTTTAGATACACATTTGTCCATTTTATGCACTGTTAACCAGTTATTGATTGTATTGGTTTGTTTTATATGCTCATCAATAGATGGTGGGAATGGCCATTAATGCTCCACTCTATATAAACTCTTGTTGCACTCTCTCACTTTATTATGTCTTTATTATGTCTATTATGTTTATTAGGTTTGAACCTAACAAAAGGAAGTTTCCTGTGAGTGAAACGAACTAGAGTGGAACGTGTACAAAGTCCCTTGTTCTAAAGGACCTTGCTCTCAAGGACATAGAAAAAGAAGGACATAGAAAAAGAAGGACATTTAATCATTTGATGGTTGTATGGCGTGTGTGAAAGTTTGAAAATAAGTTTGAAAATAAGGATTGTATGTGCTGATAGTGTGCTGTGTTAAAGACTGTGGGCCTCATTTACCCAGACTTGCTGGGCAAATATATGGAGTTAAAGTCACACTAACCAGTTTGCTACCGGTTAGCGTGACTTTAGCTCCACATTAGCGTTGGATGCACGGGTTATGCAAAAATCATCCGTGCATCCGAAGCTCGCGATTTAATATCGCATTTGCGCTTGTTTTAGCGCCGGATTTTAACGCCAGCAGATAGCTGCCGTTAAAATCCCACAGTGGCTAAATCCCTACTGGGATTTACCCACATTTGCAAACGTGATATTAAATTGCAAACAGGACTTTAATCCAGAGCGGTAGCGGCTCTGGGTAAATGAGCCTGTGTGTGTGCAGGACTGTGTGTGCAGTAAGCAAATTAATCTTTCTTTCTTCCAGTTAAAGAGGTGCACTTGGCTTCTATATTCTAATATTGCACCTGTCGTAATCGCAAACAGATTGTGAAAGGGTTCATAAGTGTTTTGTTTTTTCCCTCTCTTCCTGGCTCTTGCACTAATTGATGTGGGGGCTGGGGCCTATTAGTTAAATAGGATTCACATTGGTTGGACCTGCGGTTTGAACAAAAGGAAGTTTCCTGTGAGTGAAACGAACTACGTGTACAAAGTCCCTTGTTCTAAGGACCTTGCTCTCAAAGACAATGAAAAAAAGGACATTGAAACAAGAAGGGCAATTAAACAAGGTTGGTGTGTCACTGTGCTGGTGTTGTGTATTAAAAGGGACAGTTTTGTCTGTACCATGCAATGTGCATCCTGCCACATGTATAGGAACCTGGAGCAGACCTATGTCTGTGTCAGGTATGAGTGGGTTGCCCATATGGAAGCGGAGGTGGAGAGTCTAAGGGTGCAGCTTGTAGCATTGCAAGGATTAGCAAATCTGGGGGGACAGCAGGCACTGGCTGGGGCAAGTATAGAGGGGGTGGAAGTGGGACATGGAAAGTTGAGGGGGGAGGTAGTTTTATTAGGGTTACTAGGTGAAGTGGGGGACGGAATGGTAGGGTTGCTTCTTCCCAGATTGCCCATCCCAACAGATTTGCCGCCTTAGGTGATGAAGTGGAGGAGGACAGCTCAGAATTAGCATGTATGGAGTGAGCTAAACCCTTAAGAACCCTGGGGACTGCCATCTCTAATACAAGGGAGGATGAACTTAGGATCAGGAATGTTATTTGGCAGTAGTAGGGGACTCCATAATAAGGAAGGTAGATAGGGTAATCTGCCGCCAAGATCCTACATGCCGAACTGTGTGTTGCCTTCCTGGTGGTAGACAGATTATTGGGTGGGGCCGGGTGTGACCTGGTGGTCTTGATTCACATTAGTGCCAATGACAAAGTTAGAGGAGGAGCTGGGGTCCTTAAACATGAATTCCAATTCCAGTTAGGGGCCAACTTAAAAGCAAGGACCTCTAAAAGCTTAGGAGCATTAATGTGTGGCTAAGAGAGTGGTGTAAGGAAGAAGGGTTTGGGTTTATAGAGAACTGGGTAGACTTTGCTGTCGGCCATAGGCTCTTTAGTAGGGATGGGTTGCACCTCACTGATGGCGGTGCAGCTATTTTAGGGGAGAAGATAGCTAGAGGGTTGGAGGAGATTTTAAACTAGGTTTGGGGGGAAGGGTATTAGCAGTCTCACTGGGATAGATAGCCCAGAAGGAAATAAGGGTATAGATAGGCCAGTGGTGGGTGGATAGGGGGGTGGGGCTAGCATAGGGGTAGGGAGGCATGTATATTAAAGTGTATGAATAAATTACTGGATCATAATCTAAAATGTATGTTTGCAAATGCAAGAAGCCTGGCTGACAAAATGCGTGAATTGGAGAAAATGGCGTTGAATGAAAAGTATGATGTAATAGGTATAGCATAAACGTGGTTGAACAGTTCTCACGAATTGTGAAGGATACGCCTTGTTTAGGCAGGACAGAGAAAAAAGGAAAGGGGGAGGAGTATGTGTTTATGTTAAAAAAGAATTGAAGCCATATTTTAAAAAAGAGATAACAGGTGATATGGATGTTAAAGCAGAGGCAATATGGGTGGAATTAGGCAACAGGAAAGGGGGTAATGTTGGTGTCTGCTATAAGCCGCCAAATGCTAGCAGGGAGGAAGTGAGTCAGCTTCATATGCAGTTGGCAAGGGCTGCAAGTTTGGGGAGTGTGCTCATTATGGGGGACTTTAATTACCCTGACATTGATTGGTGTAGTGAAACTGCCATCACAGAAAAAGGCGATGAGATCCTGAATGTGCTGCAGGATAATTTTCTCTCACAGGTGGTTGAGGTTCCTACTAGAAAAGGAGCTCTGTTGGATCTGGTAATATCTAACATTGTGGAGCGCGTTATAGATATAAAGGTAACAGGCTTAAGGAATAGTGACCATGAAATAGTGTCGTTTAGAGTATGTTATCGAAAGGAAAAGTGTGCTGGGTTAACAAAGACTTTTAATTTCGGTAAGGCAAATTTTACCAGGTTAAAAGTAGCTCTTCAGAATGTCAACTGGGATAAAGTAAAGTAAAGTAAAGTAATGTAAAATAATGTAAAGGTACTGAACAGAAGGGGACTGTGTTTAAGGGGATTTTAAGCCATTTCACATCTGAATTTATACCCTTGGGAAATAAATGTAAAAGAAAAAACTCTGAATTCTGATGTATGGCTGAATTCTGATGTAAAGAGGCAAATGGAAAGGAAGAAAAAAGCATTTAAAACCGTTAAGTCAGAGGGAATGGAAAGGGCCTTTAGGGATTATAAAAACTGTAACAAGGAGTGCAAGAAAGCAATCTAACTAGCTAAAATTAATAATGAGGTTAGGATAGCTGAACAAAGCATCACTAAGCCTAAAAATTATATTTTCTATAGTTATAAAGTATATTAATAGTAAGAAGATGAGGGCTGAGAATGTGGCACCATTAATTAATGGGGATAAGTTAGTTACGGAGGATGGCAATAAAGCAAATGTCTTGAATAATTTTTTTTCCCTCTGTATACACTATAGAAGATCCAAGTACAGATATCATAGAGTATAGTAGCAATAATGGTATAAAAGATTTAAGTGCACTTTGGTTAACCGAGGATATGGTAGAGAAGGTACTAAATAAAGTTAATATTAATAAATCTCCTGGACCGGATAAAATACATCCTCGAGTACTTAAGGACCTATTTTCAGTTTTATCTAGGCCATTGTTTCTTATTTTTGCAGATTCCCTCATGTCCGGATGTCTACCTCTGAACTGGAAAAAGGCTGATGTTATTCCAATATTCAAAAAGGGTAGGCCTGTAAGTTTAACTTCAGTGGTGGGGAAGATACTAGAAAATTTAATAAAGGGAACATATTCTAGAGTATGTTTCAAGGACTGACATTATAAGTAGTAACCTGCATGGATTTAGGAGGAATAGATCTTGTCAAACTTGCTTGGCTTTTATGAGGAAGTAAGTACAAATTTAGACTCTAGCATAGCAGTAGATGTACTGTAGTATTTGATACAGTCCCCCATAGATGACTAATGCATAAGCTAAGAGCTGTTGGTCTGGGGAGGCACATCTGTAAATGGATAGAAAATTGGTTAATGAATAGAGATGTCCGAACTTTGCAAAATCCGGTCCGCTCGAGGATCCGCAAATTTTCGTGAAAATTCGAAAATCCGCGAGCGGACCCGTAAAAATTAAAAATACCCTTGAAATAACGAGATTTTTCGTAATTTCGAAAATACGAATGTATGGAATTAAGAGAAATCCTTGTATAAATTTCGAAAATACGTGAAAACTCGTAATTTCGAAAATTCCCGAAAATACGAAAAATCCGCGAATCGGAAGTTCGGAAGGCGGAAAATCCAGAAAATCCGGAAAAATCCGCCGTTCTTGAACGGGATAAATCTGCGGCGGATCCGGTACCGGATCTGCGAACCGGCCATCCCTATTAATGAATAGGATACAGAGAGTAGTTAATGGGGCTTCATCATTATGGAGGCTTAGGGAGAGAGGGGCCAAAAGGAGAAAAAAGCCCTCCACTGAGCATAAAAATGGGGAAACACCTTCTTATAACAGAAGGCATCTTGCAGTCTCATGCTATGAATAGCATTACCCACACAATTAGAAACAAGAAGTAATTTCTTACTCCCAGGTTCCCCAGAGTAAGGGGGGAGATATGCAAAATACTCCTTTATGTCCCTTAGCTTATGCATGTGTCCAGAACTGCTGACTTTATAACATGCAATATAGCCTAATATATTGAGCTAATAGTCTGACCTGCAGACATGACAGTTTCGATCTTGTTAGATCTCGTCAGTGCATGATACAGATTCATGGCTTTAAGTCCTACACCATAGCTCTGTGTTAAGTGAATCCCTGTTGGAAAGGGATATTGGAGTTTTGGTGGATGACAAACTTAAAGGAAGCAAGCAGTGCCGGGTGGCAACAGCCAGAGCCAGCACGGTATTGTCTCGTACAAAGAGAGGTATGGATTCAAGGGAGGAAAATGTTATTCTCCCTTTTTACAAAACATTGGTAATGGAGAAAAGGCGCTTGCGTGGGGATACGATTACTGTGTATAAATACATTAACGGGACATACAATAAACTTTCTGGGGCATTGTTCACCAATAGAGCATGTCAGAAGACATGTGGACATCCCTTAAGACTTGAAGAAAAAAGGTTTAGGCTTCAAGTTCGGAAAAGGTTTTTCACTATGAGAACGGGCAAGCTATGGAACTATCTTACAGCGGATATTGTTATGGCAGGTTCACTGGTCAGTTTTAAAAAAAAGCTGGATGAGTTTCTGCAAACTAGGAATGTTGCAAGTTACTGGCATTGATACATAAAGTAGAGTTGATCCAGGGAAATTTCCGATTGCCACTTGGAGTCAGGAAGGAATTTTTTTCCCCTTCATACATTTAGTGTTTTTTTTTTTTGCCTTCCTCTGGATCAACAGTTAGGCAGGAAAAAAGAATATTGCTACATGGGTTGGACTTGATGGACATATGTCTTTATTCAAACTCAAATACTATACTATACTATACTATACAATACTATGTCCCACAGGGGATGGGGTTGGTGTAGGGTTAACATGTTTATAATGGTGTATGTTTGAATGTATCTTGTTACTTAATGTACCCCTCCCCCTCCTAGCAAAGATAGCTAGGGGGTGGGGCTTTTTGGTGATGTAATTTCCTACCCCTGGTGTCATGTGACACATAATGTGTGAATAAACACATTTGCTATTGCAAGTCTTGTGCTTGCTATCTGTGATTTTCTATTTTAAGGAGCCACTGGCTGTGGCTATATAGCAGCACCAAGCATATTCCATTACCTTATGAGACAGTGGTGCAGAAGAATCTGTGTCCATTTCTGATATTATGGATATATCTCCCTGCACAGATAAGTGAATCCAGCCACACTGTGAATATGGAAATCTTTGCAGATTTGGGTAACACCACCACACAACAAGCCACCTATTTGCATTCACGGAAGACACAACAAAAATTTTCTTTGAAAGCGATAGTTGGTGGCAATATCGAGTACATCAGTGTCATCAGTGGTGGTGGTGTCACTGGTGGCTGAAGGGAGATTGTCAGAGTTGGTGTCACTACTAATATCTGCTGCAGCGTCAAAGAGGGAAGACAACACTGGAGACCTGACCATTTTAGGACCAGGGGTGGACCGGTTTCAATTACTGGGACCCCTTATCTAAAAGGCTCTTATTAGAGCCACACAGGCTCTTTTAAGAGCCAATGGGGCTCATGTTTTTGAGCTGCAGGACCCCCAATAAAGGCACTTGTCAGTGCTGAAAGGGCACTTCTAAGTGCCGCAAAGGCACTTACAAGTGGCAGGGAGGGGGGGAGGCCTGGTTTTCGAGGGAGAAAAATGTTTTTCTCCCTTGAATCCATACCCCTTTTTATACAAGGCACTATCTTGCTGGCTCTAGCTGTTGTTGCCTGGCACTGCTTGCTACATTTTAGTTTGTTAATGCACCAAAACTCCAAAATCCTTTTCCAACAGAGATTCACTTAACACAGAGACATAACTAGTATAAGCAGCTCAAGGATTTTAAGTCTAAAATGCAGCACCTTACATATAACAACTTTAAATCTCATCTGCCACTTAGCAGCCCAATGTGACAATCTATATAGATCTGTCTGCAATGATTGCACATCATTTGTAGCTTTCTATGGTCGACAAAGTTTTGTGTTGTCCACAAACACTTCCAAATAATTAATAAACAGATTAAATAGAAGTGGCCCCAACACAGAACCCTCTAGAAACTAGAACTTTAGTCAATATTGACGAAGCACCCCTATAAACTACTACATCCGATACATCAACCAGTTTTCTATCCATGTACAAATGTGCCAGAGTCCAAATTCCTACTCACTTCTGCATAAAAGCCAAGCAAGTTTGTTTGACAAGATCTATTTCCTTATAAATTCATGTTGATTACTACTTATAAGGTCAGTTCTTACAGGTAATCTAAAGCATGTACCTGTATCAAGCTTTCCAGTATCTACCCCACCACTAGAGATGGAACAAACCCAAGTTCGACCTGAACTTTAATAGGACGAACTCAAACTCTTTTAAACTTCCCGAACTACGAATTAGTTCAGGTTTTTTGAACTCACTGACTTATTTTCGATAATTATCGAATTCTCGAATCGGTAACCCTCGAATGCAGTGTTCAATTTTGGTAACCTTTCGGTTTTGGTGTCCCTCCAATATGCCCTTCGATATTGGAATGTTTCGTTCAGTAACCCTCGAATGTAGCCTTCGATTTCGGTAACCCTCTTATGTATTGTTCGGTAACCCTCAAATTCAACCGTAATCCTTGAATATAGCATAAACTTGTTATGGAAACCCAACAATTGCACAATCATGGGGAAAATTTGTGTTTGAAAAAGTATTGGTGATATGGACGTGTTCCCCAGACAATTTCCCAGGTGCCACAGCCACTTACAGTGTTACTATTGGTATTCTTTATGTATTTAATCCAAACTTTTCAAACTGTTTTTCCCCATTGAATTTAATGGGCTTGTTTTTGAACTACCGAATTTCCGAACTTTTACTGAAGTTCGAAAACGAACTGAACTTTAAGAAGTTCGGCCATCTCTACCCATCACTGAAGTTAAACTCTGCTACACCAGTGTAGAAAAATGAAACTCAAAATGAATCGCACAGGTCTGTAATTACCAGGCTGTGAATGACTACCTTTTTTGAATATTGGAATTACATCTTTTTTCCAATCCAGAGGCATGCTTCTGGACATAAGAGGAATCTGAGAAAATAAGAAATAAGGGCCTGGATAAAGTTGAACTTAGTTCCCCCAGGACCCAAGGATGTATTTTATCTGGTCCAGGAGCTTTATTGATATTAACCTTATTTAGTTGTTTTTCAGTTAACCAAAGTGCAATCGAATCTTTTATACCATTATTGCTTCTATACTCTGCTATCTGCACTTGGATCTTTTATTGTGTATACAAAAGGGAAAAAATGTTCAAGACGTTTGCTTTATTGACATCCCCTGTAACTATCTTATCCCAATTATTAAATGGCCCTACATTTTCAGTCCTCATCTTGTTACTATTAATATACTTAAAAAATATTTTCGGGTTAGTCTTGCTTTGTTCAGCTATGCAAACGTCGTTATTTATTTTAGCTAGTTTTATTGCATTCTTACAATCCTTGTTACAGTTTTTATAGTTCCTAAAGGCCCGTTCTATTAAGATTTTGGGGATGATTAACCCAGAGCCGCTGGACAAATTTATGGAGTTAAAGTTGTGCTAACCAGTTTGCTACCTATATATAATAGGTTCCATGACGCAATTCACATTTATTATTACAACCCCTGAAAGGCTTGTGTTCATAATAGTTTAATATATCTTGTAAAACTTAATTTTAGCCGATAGTGATTCTGGGTTCAGGTAAAGGAATGGAGAGATTTGTTATAACTACCTAAATGAGTAACGAAAAAAAAACTATTTGCCCTGAGAGAATAATAAAATTGAAAATGAGCTAAAAGATGACAAATAAAAAAACTCCCATATTTCAAAAGACTAGACCAAACCAGAAAAAAATCTGACTACATTTACCAGAGCATTATTCCATTTTGAAGCTGATTTATAAAAATGTTCTTATTACTAGAGATGAACGAAACATGAGATTCGTCCCACCAGCGGAACTAAAAATCCCCTTCAGCCCAATTGAAGTGATTTTTTCTAAATTTTTAGGTCAAAATTCATTACTGCTCTAAAAAAATTTCGGCATTGAATTTTCACATAGTTCTAAATTCCAAAAGTTCTGCTGGATAGGCGTTTTGCCTTACAACCAGGCTTGTTTTTTAAATCAGGACTCATCACTACTTATTACCCTACATGCAGTAGTTATGCCAAATAATAATCAAACAAGGGATCTTATAAGGGAAACAAACAATTTTCAATACATGAGTCTCTGAAGGCAAATGGAGGAATGAAAGTATCCTGGCATTAAGGAGTACTGATTTTATTTTATATTTTACCCGTGTCTTCCATCCAATAAGAAGCAGTAAGGGATAACATGCCATAATGATTCATCTTTTTTATTATTTGTTTTATTTACAAAAGCAATGGATTTACAGAATAATAAAAAAAATTGAATAACATTCATCATAACATATATATGGATCATTTTTAATAATTTAAATTTAAAGGGCAAGTCCATCCATAAAATGAAAACTTATATACAGGTATATCACCCCCCAAAACCTTAATTGGTAATAGTTTGAAATCTGAAATATATATGTCTAACCTGAAATCCTGCACAATGTCCAGTTTCCCTGTTTCTGCTTCCTGGTTCTTCCAGTTATCAACTGTCAGTTATGGATTTGACAGTTGACATCACAGACAATGACTGAATGTTAATCCCCTGTCTGCCTCTTCTGAGCATGCCCAGGCTCAGTAAAGGCTCAGTACAGGTTTATAAATTGCTCAGTTTCTGTGAGGCCTCCAGAAGCATAGCAGGCATACAGTAATGAATTCATAGGACAAACTATGATATATCAACATATTATAAAGAGGCCATTCTTTCTGAAAGATGTTCTTATGAGGGTGGAGTTGTCCTTTAATGTCTGCCGTTGCAAAAGGGCAGACAGCCTACATTTAACCTAAAACAAAGTTAGGGCTTATTTATCTTTATTGTATGTATTTATTTATTGTTAAAACAAGAGAATTTCAATGGTATTCATTGAACATTGGCCATGTGTATGGGTAGGTTGTGAATCCAACGTACTACCGCTATCGACATTGCAACCTTTCAGTTTGAACGGAAAATTTCACCCAGATCATTATCTGCTCCCTTTACTACAGTATATGAAACTGATAATATCTATAAAGTGTTTTGGCACAACAAATATAATGTTTATTCAGAACGATTGTTATTTGCACATCGGGCAAACTTACGATAAAATTCCGGTGGAATCTTATATGAATCTGTGACTAAAGTTGCATGTGTATGGGAACCTTATTTCTAATACCACATTCTGTCTTATATCTATTTTTGCTCCAAAATAAAGCAACTACGCAAAACGGCACAGTTCTATACCCTTCTGTACAACTCCCAATTTGGGCTAAATAAATAACTACAACCAAGAAATAGAGCCCCAAAGAATACATAAATGTATACATGATACTTTCGAGGGTTACCGAAAATCGAAGGCTACATTGGAGGGTTAGCGAATGATACATTTTAGAGTTAGCAAAAATGATCGGTACATTCGAGGGTTATCGAAAATGAACAATACTTTCGAGGGTTAGCGAACAATACATTCTAGGGTTAGCGAACGGTCGAATTTACAATAGTTATCGAAAATACAGCTGCGAGTCCGGAAAAACAAACTAATTTGAACCCGAACTAGTTTGAATAGTTCGAGTTTGTCCGAACTCATAAAGTTTGGCTAGAACTTGGGTTCGAGTTCGGTTTTGTGTCCATCTCTAATTAGTATCTGTATATAATTATTTCATAGATTAAGTCACTGTGACTGTTATTGTAGGTCTGGCCTTCCTAATATCTTCTAATTCAGGTAGCGTGCACTTCCATTTTAATCATTAAAGCTACAGTATGTCAATGTAAGTTTCACCATGAAACAAATACCTACTGTACATTTTTGCAGCATGTTTTTCCAACTTAGATATACCTCAAAATTGCTAATTAACTAATTAGCTAATTTAATTTTAATTTATTTTTAATGTTTTTTTAATATACTTTCAAGAAATCAAACTTTTTTCACTGCCAGAAACCCTCCAGGTATTTTTGCTTTAAATTGCACTTCGGCCCTAAAAAGAGGGGATACAAAGTAACTGTTTGGAGAAGACAACAGTATGTATATTTGACTAGGAATTGACAAGTGATCATAGTTTTAATTCCAGTTTTTGGCTTGTAAACAGTTACATGAGTTTTTGGCTGTACATGGATGCTTTTCTTCTGTCCAGTTAATTATTTAATTTAAACTGTATTTTCCTTTCATATGCAGTGCTCTTTACACTCTTTACATTTTGCTCCACCTGGTGGGAACAGTATCCCTATTGAGATGCACACATGCTAATATTATTCTTCTGGTTAGACATGATTACTGTTCTTCCAAAATTAGCAGTAAACAATTGTGTTTATTGGATCAAAATTTATTTTAGAAAAAGCTAATGGTACGTGGAGTCATTCTTTGTGCACACACAAAGCTATACAATATGTATTTTGAAAGCATTGTTATTGTTAATCATATCAATTGTTATTGTGATGTAACACTGTCATGTGGACGTTAACTAAGACCTGCAGTTATTAACTAACATCATGTGGTCCCCTTGATTTGTTAATTTCTTTAATTTGTTCACTAATAGTGCATCTCAGAGAACACATGGGCATCCCTTAATATTAGGCAAAAAGAAATGTTATCCTCAGATGAAGAGTTGATTCAACTGTTAGGTAAGTATCATAAGTAGCAGAAAGATAGTAAACTGGATTGAAGGATGTCTTCATTCAAGCTTAAATGCTTTAAAAATAGAGATGGGATCCAGGTCTAACTCGGACCCAGATCCAACATGGTATGTTCAGATTCGGTAACCCTCAAAAGTGAATTTGGAACCCTAAAAAGCATGTTCCGTTTTCAGATTTTCAGATCTTCGGATTATTTCAAAGATAGTTTCAAACATCTCTATTTAAAAGTATTAATTAGGAAGTAGTGTTTGATGTATAATGGATTTGCATTAATCACGTGTTACTGTTTCAAAACTAACCTGGTTTTGATTGGGAACTGCCGGTTTCAAAAATCTGCAGAACCAACGCAATTTCAAAATTTATCATCAAAAAAATCTAATATTAATCAATGTAAGATTCTAAAAATCTTTATAGAAAACCGAAAATTGCGTTTGAAATTTTATAAAACCCAATCTGATATTCGTAAAAATTCAGATTCAATTTAGCGGTTCTGTGGAACCGCTGTCAGAATGAAACTAGCCAGTTTCGTTCATCTCTAATTGTACAGAAGCCTGTAGGCACAAAAAACCTGGTGCTCTACCACTAAACACAGACCACACCTCCAACAAACCCCCCTTTTTCTTTTTTTTGGGGGGGGGAGAAAATAGACTATAAAGGTGGTGGAGGGCATGTGCCTAAGGTGCCTAATGGTAAACCTGGGCTTGGTAAAAGGAAAACATTTTAGTAATACTAATACATTGCTTTATATTTAATATACAGTAATAGTTTACAAATGTTTACAAGCCAAAAACTGGAATTAAAACCAGCAATGTATTAGAGAGTATAATAGCTGAGATGTTGAGGGATAGGTTAAAGTTAATTGAAGAATTGCAGCTTACCTCCTGTTCCTCAATTAATGTAACAGAATCCGAGAACAAAGCATGAAAAAAATTGACATTTTGCATAGTGGCATGGCTTTGTGTGTGGCTTCATGTGTGGTGTGGCTTCTTTTCTGGGTGTGGCAAAACATTTGATTAGTTTCTATCTTCTATTTGAAACCACAGTTATTTATAAGGTTCTAGATTTTTATAACACATAAAAACATATTGGTACAAGTAGTACATTACAATTGAAATCCCTACCATACTTTCTTTAGAACTGTAGAACTGAATATGTTGGCCAAAAGATTTGTAAGCCTGACACCACATCAAACTACATTCTTGCTCCAATATTCACCATTCTAATACACACACATAAAAAACAATGCAAGTTCACTGACAGATATTTTTTGTCTGACTAATTTGATGGGGGTAGGTTTTGGACACAGCACCCATTACAACTTTCCACACAAACACAATTTCTCTGCAATTTGACCACTGATAATTAGCCCATTTGAAAGCGGCACAAGAACAACCATTAATTCAGACTGCCATGTAGCAGGTACAATCCGCCAAATTATCCAATTAAAAAGAAAAATCTTTCCCTATCATTTAAAGAGCAACTATAACAGAAACCCCATCAGCTTAGTAATACACCAATATATGTGTGTGTATTATTAAAGGAAAAGTGAACTATTCCTTTAATGTATTGATTAAAGCCTGGTAGGTTAAGGAGCTATGTCTTATTTCGCATTCTTCAATCAATTGAGCAGGAGCCAGGGATGAAGGTAAGTATATCTACCTTTCGTGCAATCCAAAGCTGAAAATCTCCGACCACTTCCTGGTTCTAATCCACTATAGTGCACAATATCACCTAAGCTATGAAGGTAAGCTTAGGGTATAGTGATCATGATATAGTGTCATTTGATATAGGTTGCAAAAAACAAAAGTGCACTGAGTTGCACAAAAACTTATAACTTTAGGAAAGCTAATTTTATGTTGTTGAAGGAATCGCTCCTGCTCATAGACTGGGGGGATTTGTTCCTAGGTAAGGATAATGAGCAGAAATGGACCACTATAGCTGAAAATCTCCGACTGCTTCCTGGTTCTAATCCACTATAGTGCACAATATCACCCCTGCTATGAAGGTAAGATTAGGGAATAGTGATCATGATATAGTGTCATTTAATATAGGTTGCAAAAAACAAAAGTGCACTGAGTTGCACAAAAACTTATAACTTTAGGAAAGCTAATTTTATGTTGTTGAAGGAATCGCTCCTGCTCATAGACTGGGAGGATTTGTTCCTAGGTAAGGATATTGAGCAGAAATGGACCACTTTTAAAAGTATATTAAACCATTACAATTCTAAATGTATACCTTTAGGGAACAAGAGTAAAAAAATTAGGACTAGGAGTATAAAAGCTGTAATAATGAGTGCAAGAAAGCAATTAAACTAACTAAAATAGAAAATGAAATACGGATAGCAGAACAAAGCAAGTTTAACCCCAAAATGTTTTTTAAACATATTAATAGTAAAAAGATGAGGACTGAGAATGTGGGACCGTTAAATAATGGGGCAGATTTGGTTATAGAGGATGCTGAGAAGGCTAATGTGATAAACCATTTTTTCCCCTCAGTATTCACTTTAGCGAATCCTAATCCTTATAGTAGGGACTGTAATAAAACGAAGGTTATAAATTTGGAATATTCACACTGGCTGACAGAGGATATGTTGTGGAAACAATTAGACAAAGTTAACATCAATAAAGCCCCAGGACCGGATGGAATATATCCTCAGATTTTAAGAGAGCTTAGTTCATTTTTATCTAGACCACTGTTTCTTATTTTTTCAGATTCACTTTTGTTTGGTGATATGCCACTGGATTGAAAAAAGCCAATGTAATACCAATATTCAAAAAAGGTAGTTGTTCCCAACCTGGTAACTATAGACCTGTAAGCTGGGAACTTTGTTACGGGATCATATCCTTGTCTTTGTCTCCAGTACTGATCTTATTAGTTGTAGTCAGCATGGATTTATGAGAAATAGATTGTGGCAGACAAGAAAAGAAGTTTCATCTTCAGGTTAGGAAAGGTTTCTTTACAGTGAGAACAGTGAAAATGTGGAACTTTCTTCCAGCAGATGTGGCAATGGCAAGTTCATTGACTAGCTTTAAAAGTGGGCTAGATAAGTTTCTAAAACTAAAAAATATTGAGAATTACTGGTATTAATACATATACTGTATTTCTGATTGATCCAGGGATACTTTCCGATTGCTATTTGGAGTCAGGAAGGATTTCCCCCCCCTTTTTCAGCTGTTTTTATTTTTGCCTTCCTCTGGATCAACTGTTAGGTAGGGTTAAAAGGGGGGGTGAAAAGGTTGGACTTGATGGACGCATGTCTTTATTCAACCTCAATTACTATGTTACTATGTACATAGTATTACACACTGCATAGATACTGTATAAATAATGTATAGATACTGTAGACATATAATATACTTGCTTTATACATAATATGTGCATACTGTATACATAGTATGTACATATTGTATTGTCACTGCTTAGATTATAAATACTAATTGGTAGGAAACCCTTCCTATGTCTATTTGCCATTTGTTTCCTTATTGCAGTAAGCCATTATGAAATAGTGTAAAGAGAAATCTAGGTCAGTTAAATGATGAGTAAAAAGCGATTGTCACATAAGTGTGGTGTCTCATCGAAAATAATGGGTTTTCATAAACAAGGAATTTTGCTTTGCTACTTTTTTTACTTTCATTTTTATTTCCATTCCTCTGGTGAGCATCACTCTACATTATCCATTGCTTTTTGCACAGCAGGATAGAAACGATACAGGGGAAATTTTGCATCTGTTCCTGGTCCCTCCCACAAGTTTTTTGATTTTTTTTTTATTTGCTGTGTGATTGAAATCTTCCAACACCCACTAGTTTAAGTGCTAGTCTAATCACTATATAAACATGATCTCAGATGGCAAAAATGTTGGATTCCGAGGTGAAGCATCTTTAAGTTATAAAATGCATCTTTCAATTTGTTTTCTTTTTGGCACTTTCTTCTGTGCATCTGTGATCTGCAGCAGAAAAACTATGCAGCATGTAGACGAATTGAGAGACATGCTCAGAAAGTACATGGATGAAAGGAAACAGACAGATGATAAGGTGCTCTCAGTAACCCTTTAAGTGCAATCAGCTTCCTACTGGCAAGATCCTGATGGGTGTCCTATTTTCTGATTGGGAGTTACTATATTTAAAAAAAAAAGTTTTAACAATCAGGTTTTCTTTCTTTTTTCCCCAGGATTCTTTCAAATTTATGACCGTGCTAAAAAAATCCCAGTTTATGAACAAGGTAAGAAAAATCACCTCTTCTAACTTCTATCAAGTGAATATCCACCATTTATCACGTAGATGGGCTACCCAATGTGTGACGGTTATTAATGTAATGTTATTTGTACTGATATAAAAAAAGCATATTCGTCAGATCCATCTTATAGGCACAGTCATTCAGATGTCTGGGAGTTGTCATTTGCAGTACACAGAAAGCTCTTCTGTCACCATAACATATGCACTTGAGTCACAGAATTGGACCTTTTCCAAAGCTTTCCATAACCGCAGGTGTAAATGACACCCCAGGCATTACAAACCTTATTATTTACATGTCCCAATATCCGTACCTTCCTATCTGTCCCCTGTTTAGGCCTTGATTTACCAAGCAGTCAAAGTGCTAAATATTGTGTGAAGAACAGCCAGTTCTATTTCACGGGAAAGAATTAATTTCCTCCATTTCCCCTTTCAGACTTTAAAAAAGGAAATCCAGCCACTGCTGTTAAGTAATAGAGTTGGGTTCTGCTAACAGTTTCAGTTTGTAGAATATGCATGACTTGGCTGGACTGGTCTGTTTAGATTCCTCATGGCACGACTGACATCATTCAAACTATTTATTTTAACCTAGTGCAATTGTGCGGGGGCGCAGCTGAAGTGGATTCAAAGATACTTAAATTCCACTGAAGAAAAGAACAGCACCGCGGTCACATCTATGTTAACAACACTAGATGAACTCATTAAGAAAACGCCTATAGTGGTATGATCACTAATATTTTATATCTTAGCATTATTATTCTGTTTTATATTTTTCATATTGTGTTTTGGTAACAGCTAAACAGTAACTTGAAAGCACTGATTTAAATGTTATAAATACTGATAAAATGTATATATCTATCTATATATATATATATGCAAATAATCTACAGATATAACTAGGAATCAATAGGCCCCCCAGCAAAACTATGATGGGGCCCATCTCTGTGCTTCTTCTACAGTGATTTTCGAGAGGGGGGGTATATCTGTCATAGGGAAAATAAGAAGATGGGGGCCCCTGAACTAAGCCCCTCTGAGCTGCCTAAGCTAGGCTATCTCTGCCTGACTTTAGTGGGAGTTTTTTGAGCTGTTATGCTCCAGATGTAAAGATGGGGTTGATAAGCTGATATCTTCCAGCCGCAATCGCAGTTGATGGGGCAACTTGCACACACTCCAGGTGCTCCACCCATTAGCGCTAGTTTGGCACCCGTAAGAGATCTAAGCTGCTTTTTACACAGGTTTTTACCTTTTGTTTCTTTTTTACACATTTGACAAAGACTAAACAATAGAAATGTTCTACCTAACATGTTAAATGATGGTTTAGACATTAAAGGAAGCTGTCAGAATATGGAAAGTCTCTTTTCACTAATGCTTGGCAGACATATTTTCAATTGCAAAAATGTTATTTTTCATTGATATTTCAGCATTTAACACTATTACCCAGATTATCTCATTCCCTGACACACAAAAAAACCCCGTGGAAGTTACTAAATAAATATTATTGGGGTTGTGTATTGGGTCTCTAACACATGAGAAAATGCTTGTGCAAAAATAAATACGGAATGTGGAGATGGCTCTGATGTTAAATACAATGATATTTAATATTATTTGTCTACTCTAAAGGTTGCATTGCATTTAGCAGAAATTACCCATATCTTCATTGCATTCTTTTTGCAAACCCTTACTAATCCATGCTATTTTCTCATTAGAATTAGGGAATGTTTTCATTGTTGGCTTAATTTATTTATATGTACAACTCTTGGCTATCTGAAAGTTTCCCCCCCTAAATCTTCTTTTCCCCAAAAGATCCCCCCCCCCCACACACACACACCAACAATACAAAAGCGTATAATGGTTTCGCTAGGTTTCTCTGTGTTAATATAACAGTTTGCATAATTTACATGTGTTTTAAACATTGTTTTTGATGTACTGGATTTACATTATGGAAAAACAATAACTTTCATTTTAAATTAGACCCTTTAATTTAAGTCACCATAGACCATTTTCTTTTGTTTACAATGAAGCTGAACCACTGCGTGTGGACACAAAGCATACATTATGTCAATGCTCTGTAACCATACATTTCTTTTCACTGATATAAGGTTTCAGAGGCAGGGACTTCTTCCACGCTCTTTACCTAAAGACAAACGATATGTCTTATTTGTCTGGGCTTGTATGTTCTGATGACATTTGTTCATTATTGTTATTTCTTGTAAAGCTGGAAATACATGTCTAATTTCCTGACAATGTACAATCACGTTTGTATATTATGGTTACAACCTTGGATCCTAATGATCTTGTAGGACTGAAAGGTAAATGTGTAGCTTATTAATTGATTAATTGATGTCATGGACTAGAAGATTTTTACTGTAGTTGGATCGTTTGTCTGTCAATTAATCAGGCAAACTCTTTGCCGTAATCCCAGAAAAATGGTTTAAACAGACTATATATGCGGTTCCAGATTTACTGCTACAAAAAAAAACACGACTGTGCTGGTAATAGCCAACAAATAAACTCACAAAGAAAAACATCTACGACATGAACTAACTTTAAGACAATACGAAAGCACTGAAGAACATATACAGAATGTTAGGATAAACTATACATAGTTAAATGCACTTACAGTAATGGGGTAAAGACACACACATGGTAGAATATCAATGCTGATTTAACAAAACAGCCAGTAAAATATAGGGCAGACCCGTGTCAGTACTGGATTTGTATGACGATGTATCAGCTATGTTACACCAGAGACCTAATCTTTCATCCCCTATTGTTTCACTTGAGATTCTGTTGACAATATAGGAAACTGAGGATAAAACAGATTCCATTATATCATCTCTTCTTCATAGTTCTGTACTATAAATACTGAAAAATTACTTTTTATGCTAACCTTTTCATATTTTAGTTTAGTTTGGGATTATATTTTGTAAACATAGAATGAGACATTTGTTTTTAAAACCAAAAACTAGTGAATTGTCAGTTATCTTCCTCCAACACCAACTGCTATTTTTACCAGTTAATTACACGCATTTGTAACCGGTTATTGAATGATGAGTAATCTTAAGTTATCTGCCTCCTCCCTCTGCTCAATGAGCTTTTTATAAACTTAGGCAAAAGCCTTGATTGACTGCACGGAGGGAGGAGCCAGCTTGGAGGCAACAATGATACTTAAAGGATATCTAAAAAATTAACTTTATAAAAATGGAAAGTACCTAGGACAGGGAGGTAGGATTGATTATTCCTACCTCACAATATTGTTTCGTTGAGGAGCCACAGCACGTACAGTTTTCATTTGCCAGGTAAGTCTTGGACATTTCCTGTATTAAAGATAGTGCTGAAGCCAGGAGGAAGACTGGCAGAATCCATTTTCTTTGGGCTGGTGCTCATCACAGAAACAATACTGGGAGATAGGAATTACCAGTCCTATATCCCTTTCCCAAGTACTTTTAAGTTTAACTGTTTTTTAAATAAACTTTTTACACACGATAGTTAACCTTTAAAGGATAAAATCCTTTAATGTTTGTTTAATAATATATATATAATATGCTGAATCTATCAATTGGGTTTTGGGCAGGGGACAGACATGTGACCACTTTTTTTTATGGGTGGAGATTCCCTTTAAAAGAGAATTACAGCTAAAAATAAATAAGCCTTTATGGATTTGATCTATTAGCTAGGAATTACAGAATTAATTCAAACTTATTTATATAAGATAGCATCTGCTACTTTTGCTTGTGAAGGTTCTCATTCATCCACGCCATGAATAAATACATGAATACAACAGATATATCTGCTACTTTTGTTTTTTAATTCCTGAACAAGCCACAGAAATCTTGTTAAAACTGTTAATACCTAATTCCTTTTTCTTCTAGATCAAAGAGAGCAGCTGCCCTTCTAGAAATGTGACATTACAGAGAGCAAAATTATTCATGGAGAATCATTTCTTCAATCTATTTAACAGTAACAATTGTGCTAATATCTAAATTCAGAATGTTGACCATGAGGAAAGCCCTCGGTATAATGAATTAGCGATTTTAAGAAACATATTAGCCAAATTATTTTTTTTGCACAAGTTTTTTTTATCTTTTATGCCAAAAGGATGTTGTTTTAGTCTTGTTTATTTTTTTTATTAAACAAATCTGTTTCAGCTATCTAAACAAAAGCTGAAATATGATAGAACTTTCTCAAAAACCACGTAAGAAAGTAAACATTATTTACAAATAGCTTAAATTCTTCTTAAAAATATTTTAGGAATGTTTTAATGTTTTAAGAATAAGTATACATCTCCACAATGGAGAATTTATATGCTTCATATGAAGAGTTTTAAGCCTGTTTTGCATATATTATGTAAGTTAAACAAAATTATTTATGGTCAGTTGTGTGAGATTTTTTGGTATTTTGGTATAGCAGTAAAACTTCTATATTATTATATTAATATTAAACCTGATTTTGTATTTTAAACATTATTTTATATTTATATCTTTCTATTTATATATTTAATTTTTATATTGGTTATATTGTTCCTAAATTCTGTGAAGGGACATATTTTGTTGTTCTATTTTTATAAAGTTCAAACTATGTTTGAGATTTGTAAAGCCTATTTTTTTTTACGGCTTAAGTAAATGGTTTGCGTATTTATTTATTTTATTGTTTTAAAATTGTATTTATTTATGAAAGTTTAGGTTTAATATAAATGATTCATGTTTTATAATTTCATATTTCAAAATAAAGAATTTTCTTCAAATAATAACCTTGTCTTGTTTTTATTATTTTGTTTGCAGTACAACGGTCAAAATTACATTTTTATTTCCTTTTAGGGTATTAAAATGACCATAACGTTATGAACACAAATGTGTAAATTTTCAACTATTGATTGATTGATTGATTGTGTGTTACATTAGGGTTTGACCAAGCCTCTTTGGATTGTGTGCTCCACCCAATGTAGGGTCATGTGCTCAGGTGAGTGAAGTTTTTAAAATAGTCACAGGCCAATGTAGTAATAAAAAAGAAAAGTCTTACCTGACCATGATCCCGCAATGCTTTAAAGTAATTCGCAAGATTTATTGCATTGCAGGATCCAGGTACATTGTAGGATCCTGGTCTGGTAAGACGTACAGTGGTAATGGCATTAGGATTAGCACAAAATTGTTGAACTAATCTTAATTAAGCCTTTACTACATAGGCTGATAGGTAGGGTTTATGGGTAGACTTAAAAAGTTGCACTCATTTTGATGTATGTCTTTATTCTGTGTTTGTATGTTGTATGTATTTACTGTGTAAATATATGAGAAATATTTGTAAATATGTGAGAATTTACACATATTTTGCCCCAAAACCTAAACGAATAGACATTCCTGAGCAGAGACATTGTATGGGGTTTGTCCCAGACTGTCAAGCCTTGTCCTTGGATGGGCCAGGCCTTGAGAGTGGATAGTCCCATTCCTTTCTGTTCCCTCCTTTATAATGTGAGGTGGTATGGTGTTTGGTTTGGATAAATAAAAAAGGACCCCGTCTCCAGAGGAAGGGGTAAATTATCATCACAACAAACAGTTTTTAAGGAACTTGCCTGACTCTTATAATTGATTTAAATCTTGTCCTGGTGGGCACAGAATTCAGTCTTTTGCACTTACCCAACTATTTTTGCATGCCTTAATTGTAAATGAAAAAGTCGTCAATCAGACACACAAGCATACCAAAATTAACGACTCTAAATGGCTTGTTCTGAAAGAAAAACTAGCAATATAAAAAATAATTAAAATATATTTTTCTGATCTTTTTCTTAAACAACAATAAGTAAGGCCACATGACCTGAATTCTTAAATAACTTTTTTATTCTAGTGTGATATGATCTAGTGGGGTCTGCTAGTTGTTGCCATATAAAACATAAAAAATGTATTATAAATTATTATTATGGAGCAAAATACATTTACAGTTAATCCATTAAATATTAGCTATATTTGCATTCACTTTCAGTTATGTAATGAAGAGATAGTGGGTACACATTGTTTCTACAATATGATTTCATTTGACCTAAATAAAGGTGTTAAACGATTTAACCTTTCATTGTTTAGGAAACAGTGCTGAGATTGCTTTCAGCATTTTTACAGAAATCCCCTGCCTTTAAATGAACCATCTTAAATGATCTCTAAATGAATATTTTAAATATAGAAAGTACCCAGGACAGGGAGGTTGGATTTATTATTCCTACCTCATAATATCATTCTGTTAAGGAGCTACAGCACGTACAATTTTAATTTGCCAGGTTAGTTCTGTATTAAAGATAGTGCTGAAGCCAGGAGGAAGGCTGGCAGAATCAGTTTTCTTTGGGCTGGTGCTCCTCACAGAAACAATATTTGGAAGTAAGAAATTCCAGTCCTATATCCCTGTCCCAAGTACTTTTCATTTTAATTGTATTTTTAAAAAAAACTTTATATACCCGATAGTTATCCTTTAAACCTGAAAGTCCAGCCCTAAAATGAAAACTTACATACAGGTAAATCACCTCCCAAAACTCTAAACTGTAATAGTTTGAAATCTGAAATATGTAAGTCTAACCTGAAATCCTGCACAATGTCCTGTTTCCCCTGTTTCTGCTTCCTGGTTCTTCCAGTTAGTAACTGTCAGTTATGGATTTGACAGTTGACATCACAGCCAATGGCTAAATGCTAAAGGGCAAGTCCAGCCCCCAAATGAAAACTTACATACAGGTATATCACCCCCCAAAACCCTAAACAGTAATAGTTTGAAATCTGAAATATAATAAGTCTAACCTGAAATCCTGCACAATGTCCTGTTGCCCCTGTCCTTTAAAGAACAATTATACTTACCTCCTCCCTGCTCCTCTTCTTATATGCACACTCTCTACCAATGGTGGTTCTCAACACTTGGCTGTTTCCACGTACGCTGTTATGCTTACACATCGCTGCTCAGCGATGGTGCAAAATGTAGTTAGGGGGGGGGACATGCCCTTTAAAAAAAATTGATCCTAGTTTAATTAGCATTTTTCTAATAACTAGGTTTCAGACATCCCACCCTGCCGAACCTGGCTTCCGGGCAGGGTTGGGAGAAGGAGGCGTGGCCGAGTGGGGCGGAGTCAGGGGAGGGGTCAGTTACGCCTCTAGCCACGCTTCTAACGTGACGTAAATTACGTCACGTTAGAGGCATGGCTAGGGGCGTAACTGGCCCGTGTGATGTAATTTACATCACATAGTAGGCGTGGCCAAAAAAAAAGGCATTCCGGAGGCGGTCTCTCAGTTAAGTCTCGCGGGTGTGCGGGAGACCACCCCAAAATCCGGGAGACTCCCGCGATTCCCAGGAGGGGTGGGATGCCTGAGGTTTATAATGGGAAACACCCTCTCCCAATGTATCAGGGATGCTCACAGCAAAGGGCCTCTCAGAATCCAGTGACATATAAAGGGAGGTTTTAAAGTAGATGAACGTATATGTCTTTATTCAACCTCTGTTACTATGTTACTATGGGACATTATTAGCAGTAATCTTTCCCTATCTCTGAAAGACTGAGGCTGCACTTTCCATAAAACAGATAACCAAGCACATGAAAGAATGAAATGCAAACTCTACATTTCTGTGCTGTAACAGTGTGTAAGATGTCATAGCAGCAGAGAGCAACCAACACCCAGGGCAACACTTAAAGGAGAACTAAGCACAATCTGTGGTCTACATTCAAATCTTTATCTTTGGTTTACAGCAGAAATCCAGTGTATGATTTTATTTTTAAATCTGCTTTAAGGCGTTAATAGCAGATGGGCTAGAGATGTGAAAACTTGTCATTTCTTGGCTAGAACGAGAAACAGTCCCACACCCAGCTCTTCTCTGCTGGGCTGTCTCTCCTACTGTCAGGGGGAAGCGTACTTGTGATTCTAAAAAGCTGCTATACTTGAGCATAATAATTCTTAACCAGTCCTTGCTCTCACTGAATGGCAGCAACCGCAGGGCCCCCCCTCTTTTTATTTTTCCTATGACAGAAATAGCCTCCTCCCAGAAAAACACTGTGGCTGAAGCATGGATAGGGGCCCCATCATAGTTTTGCTGCGGGGCCCAGTAATCCCTAGTTACGCACTGCTATGACTGGTAAAGAAAGTGTAGTTTAACCATTAACCAAGATCATTTAAACCATGTGTTGTTGTTATTGCTTCCCCAAATGATCCAGTTTTTATATCTGTTAATGTTTGGTAAGGTCTAGTCTACACTAACAGGATTCTAACATACTTCTGACTGAATTTCGCAATGAGTTAACTTGTGAGAATATCATGATAGTGCATTTCAATGTGTGCTGCCATGTGATCACCATTTTTTTTGTGTGAATGGAATGTGCTCCGATAACAGATTATTGTGAAAATTTCAATGTCCATAGCAAACTTCCCCCAGATTAAATATGGCACCAGATCAGTATCAACTGCTAGGTAAGCATTATTGGTATGGACCTATATTTATATTTAAAGGACAACTATACTGTAAAAATTTATTTTTTAAAAATGAAAAGCACCTATGGCAAGGAGATAGGATTGATTATTCCCACCTCCCAATATTGTTTTGTTGAGGAGCTATAGCACATACAGTTTTCATCCGCCAGGTTATGGCCCTGGGCCATTCAATATTAAAGATAGTGCTGAAGCTCACAGGAAGACTGGCAGAAGCAGTTTTCTTTGTCTTGCTGCTCCTCATAGAAATGATATTGGCAGGTAAAAAGCCCCAATCCTACCTCCCTGCCTCAGGTACTTTTTTTTTTTAACTGTTTTTAAAAAAAACTTTATATGCACTATAGTGTACCTTTAACCTATGCTGCAATCTACCTATATAAGGTTTTTGACTGCAGAGATTTATGATTTTTATGCTGGGTGCTGGGTGTTACCTTCTTTTATATAGTGGTGGGTTCACCTTCTGGGGTAAGTAGCAATAAACAGACTAGGTGTTTCAACAAACAAATGTAGCTGCCCAGGCAGAAGGTCCTATTAAAGAGGCTCAGATTGTGTGTAGGGGGTTCACCACTCTCCCAATAACTTGTATAACAAATAGGAAATATATTCACACAAGAGCCAACGAGCGGTGCTCACAATTATTTATTGGAGATAACAGCACGACAAGTTTCAGACCAGTGTGGTCTTTCCTCGGGTGCAATGAGTTGTTTGGGTTCCCTATACTAAAGTGATTTGATTGGCTCTCTTGACTTAAAGCAGGAGACATTCATTTTCTAACAAAAGTGATTTGTACAGGTAGACAAACCATCAGTTGATGGAGTTACACACATATAGTAGTAAAAAGGGCACTTGCTTGGGGAGCCATTTTGTAGGTTTTGAAAACATTATACCTTGAGGGTTTTGCATTGCAGTTCTGTTGCTGTATAAAGGCCCAGCTGCAATGTTATCCTGAATCCCTTGAGCCATGATACCGGCAGTATACAATCTAAATAAAGATGATGAGTAATCCATTTAAATCAAGCCTAGTCACTCTTCCTCAGCTTATAATATATTGTTATTGCTCCTTCAACAGTTTTTTTTTTTTTTGCGGGGGGAGAATTGTGCATTACCACAGTGGTATACACAAGCTGTAAGTAGAAATACAAGTTACTTTCTGTCTAATTAAGCATGCTGTGCTTTCTGGTGCGTGCTAGACCGAGCACACAGTTTTAGTTGTGATAACACCTTGGTAGTGTCATAAATAGTCACACAAACTCCTACACAGTCTTTTATTTGTACTAAATATTTATTGTTTGGGGTATAAGATCAGGAGAAAACTTCATGTAAAATAAACTAAGAGAACTAACGCTCAATTTTTCTGTTTTTCTCACTTTAGGATCCGCTATGTGTTGGATAACTATTTATCTAAAGCAGGCGATAAATCAAAAAATGAGGATATGATAGTGTGTCAGGGAAAGGTAAAAACTAGGAGGAACTAACAGCTCTGATGTTTCTCTGAAAGTATCCTGAAGACATGTTCCTTTGTAGGACCTGGAAGACAAGTTTCCTGCCCTAGTACCAGAACAACAACTGGGAATGTGACCCAGAAGGCACCCACATGACATACCAGTAGACAAAACTGGGAAGATGTCCCAGAAATCAGCTTAAAATAACCTCAGTAAAATGCAAGGCAGAGATATCCAGCCAAGGACACAGAAACATGTATAAAAGCTGCAGAATATAATATATTACATATATTATTACATCATTGTTCAAAAGTTCATGGATTTCTCTATCACAATTCTCTTTTGCCATAATATTTGAACATACAATATGCATATGGTTATTCTGCCCACAACAGTGGATGAATTTTGGGTTCCCTTTATAGTTTTGGCCACTGATGTACCATGTGGTGGTACTTTCTTGGTCACCTTCACAATTGTTCCTGGTATTAAAGGACAATTCTACTTATATAGCTGTATAGTACCCAGGATGAGAGCCTAAAATCACTAAATCCTCACCTCTAGGTACATTACTCCTGCAATACTTACTCAAAGTCTCCCTCTGCGCTCCTCTTCATCCCTCCTCTTTTCCACTGACAGTGACAGTCTGTAATGCAACCACTAGGAAGACACACCTCATTGCAGTGTCTTCCCTTTGGCTGCATCGCCACACTACAACAAACCAAATTGTGCACGCAACCGCAAGCATTTCTGCATGATTGCGTGCGCGATATCTGTTTGTTATCCCGCGTTGTTTCGCATTTATGCATTTGTTTTCGCTATTTTCAAAGAGAAAGCACTATTTTCAAAGAGAACGCAAAACGGATGCGCAATCTCACGCGCAATGGAAATCGTAGGAATGCTCACGTTCTGTGGAGCAGGAGAGATGCATTCTGGGAAAAGGAGTTGGGACTCAGGAGGTGGCGTGGCTGACTGCCTGTCATGTGTGCACAGTGAACAACTTACCCGTGCAGAGGAGGACCCAGAGAGAGCTATCTGTGGAGAGGAGTGTGACTAAGTGAGAAGTGGGAGTGTGGAGAGACGGAGACTCAGTCTGTACTGTCCAGAAAAGCAGTGACCGTAAGTAAAGTAAATAATGAGTCACATAATGATTAAATTAATTTGATTATATGAAATGTATAAAATACCCCAACAATACCTACAATTCTGGTGGATAATAGATGGGAGTCACCAATATCTCCCCACAGACCCAATGAACACAATACACAGTGTAATGTTGTCATCAGGTCTTCTTGGAGATATTGGTGATGTTCTTCTTTGTATAGGGAGAGATTAGGGGTGTGGTCATGGGGCTGCTGGGAGATATTGGTGATGGGTCTCTGTATAGGGAGGGGTCTGTTTTTAGTAATTTACATTATTGCTAATTGACTGACTGAGGAACTGTTTAAATACGTGATAGGAAACTCAGTATCGTAAAATGTTAGCCACGCGTATCGACAAAACTACGCCCACTAACAAAGCCACACCCACTTTATCTGTTGTATTCAATTAGATCAACTGGACTTGAAGTTTAGTTCTTGAAGACGTTTCGCTAGTCATCCGGCTGGCTTTCTGAATTGAGAAAACCAGTCGGATGACTAGCGAAACGTCTTCAAGTACTAAACTTCAAGTCCAATTGATCTAATTGAATACAACAGATATACCATGACCTGGATGAATGAGAACCTTCACAAGCACACCCACTTTAGTATGGTGGAAATGTTCAAGAGCGGCACTCAAAAGTTTGGCTCAGGCTGCAAAAACCCTAGAAGTACCCCTGAATGCGATTTCAACTCTGGTTCATCTGCAGTTTGTCTATCCATTAATCCATCAATATGTGTTAGATCTGGCAATCTATAATAAACTAGATATCTGTTGTATTCAGTTAGATCAACTATCCTTAAAGTTTAGTTCTTGAAGACGTTTCGCTAGTCATCCGACTGGCTTTCTCAATTCAGAATGACTTGTACAAGAATCTGTGGCAATTATGTACCCTGGAAAATCCCAATTAGCATATTACAGCCAAGTGTAAAGGGCGTGATTGGATAGTGGCTAAGAGGTGTTATAGGAATGCCCAGGGTAAGGTGTCAAAACAGCATTGTACATGGCACCCTCTATTCAGGCTTGGTTTCTTTATTTTCACATAAATGGCCTTCTTGACACCTCTATTGAATGAGTCCTGTATCTTTGAAAGGATGTTAATATTACAATCTTCAAAGGTATGTCCTTTATCCTTAAGATGCAGGTACACGGCTGAGTCCTGACGCGAGGAATTGGCTCTTTGTGCTGGGCCAAACGTTGATGCAGTTGCTGTTTTGACACCTTACCCAGTGCGTTCCTATCACACTCTTAGCCACAATGCAATCACGCCTTGCATTCATAATGTGCTTAACACGGCTGGGTTATGCTAATTGGGACTTTCCAGGGTACATAATTGCCACAGATTCTTGTACAAGTCATTCTGAATTGAGAAAGCCTCGGATGACTAGCGAACCGTCTTCAATCTAACTGAATACAACAATATACCATGACCTGGTGAATGAGAATCTCCACAAGTATAATACACTAGTTTCCTGCCAAGAGCCCCCTCTTGTGCTCCTCGACCTGTACAATTCAGAAATACATACAAGTAATATATTTAAGGTAATTGGTTGGTTTTAAACTTGTGGGCTTGCAGCAGTGTATAAAAATTATTTTTAGCAGGATTTCTTTAAATGCCCTCCTATGGTGATGATCATAAAATACAGGATATTATAAACACACACATTTTAATGAGTCATGTGACACTGATGACAAGCACTAATAGTGTGATTTAAACTATCCTATATTCCTTTCTTGCAAATGTATCTTTTATTAACAGGAGGTGAGATTGCTTATTCCTACTTCCCTGTGAATAATAGAACACCCCCGGGTACACAGCTTCTATTACTCTCCAGCTGATCAACACTCTGTTCCAAAAGATAGAAGAGCAATCAAGACAGTGCGTCCTCTGCTGAGAGATGCTGCAAGTGGAGAGCCGTAGGTAAGGTTATCTGTGTAACAGAGGTGTTCATTATTCACAAGGAGGTGGGGAATAAGCATCTAACCTCCCTGTGAAAAATAATACATTTGCAAGGTACATGTGTAGGACATTTTAGTGTCCCTTTAAGGTGTTAAAATGACGCTGACTGATTTACGATTGGTTAGTACAACTTTAACCAGCATAATACAAGAATGTAACGAGCCTCCAATCAGTAGTGGTGAACTACATCATCTTTTATTGTGCAAAACAGCAACATGTTTCGGAGCTGAATGCTCCTTTGTCAAGCATATCACACAAACTGCAGGGCCCTCCTTTATCAAGGTGAGTCCCACCCTCCAATTACATAATAGTGAACATCTGTGGCCTCAATTAAACAATCAGTGTAAATCCATTGGTGTTAAAAACATACAATTATAAACATTACATTTTAAATTCTAGTGCACAGTTTAAAGTCAACCATCCTTCGCAGCATTGTATCTCTATTATAAAACAATACACATTGTGATAAGTGCCTAACTGTTTTTTCTATAATGAAGTGACGATATTGGAATAAAAACAATATCTTAGTAAAAACTGCGTTATGTGTATATTAAAGTGCAGTGTCAAATTTCCTTACAGTATTATATTGTGCTTGCAAGTTTCTACTGTTGGAATGTGTATATTAAAATGTTAACGCAACCCCCATTGTCCTAGGATGTGTATATTATTGGAATGTGTATATTAAAGTGTTAACACAATCCCCAATATCCTGAATTACTATAACTTACTTCCAAATGAGCAAAATATTTATATTTCCTTGTGATTGCACTCAATCAGGGTTTATTCAATAAAAGTTCTTATCGTTTAAAATGGTGCTAATTTTCCTCAACCAATCAGATCTTATTTAACATTTGAAAGCTTACATCTGATTGGTTGGGGCAAAATTAGCACCATTTTAAAGAGAAGAACTGTTATTGATAACCCTGAAATTTGTGTCTACCTTTAGGTTGACATAGAAACAAAAAGGGAGATTTAATAAAAGTTCTAATCCTTAAAATGGTGCAATTTTGCCCCACCAATCAGATGTAAGCTTTCAAATGTTAAATAAGATCTGATTGGTTGGGGCAAAATTAGCACATTTTGAAACGATAAGAACTTTTATTGAATAACCCTGAAAGTATCCTAAACAATGTGCTTGATACACCAATATAGCTTAATCTATAACATTTACTTACATTGTTCAATATTTATAGTTACTAATATCTAGAAACATCCTGCTAGTCTTAGTACAACTTTAACCCCTAGGTTGCAGCAGCTGCACGATAATTGCAGGAGACACTCACAGCCACCTCTTTATCAGAGACTGCACAGCTCTTTTTGGCCAATAATTGGGGTTAAAAATTTCTGGGAGGGGAAATTTACCCAGAGCCCCACAGCCTCTGGTAAATCTCTTCCCGGGGGATGAATCTCCCTGCTAGTGTATCTTATGACATAGCTTAGCACCATTTATATAAATACAGTTTACATGCTGTTCATGTCTCTTGTGTATTATATAGTGGATAATGTACCCCCTACTGTAAATTATAAGGATATTAGAATTCACCGAGGAGTTCCGTGACCATATAAAAGCACGAGGCCCGAGGCCGAGTGTCTTTTATACAGGACAACGAACTCCGAGGTGCCTTCTAATATCCATATGAATTTACAGTAGGGGGTACATTATCCATTTTAACCCACCCCTCCCCCATTTATAAACAAACCCATGGTTATTGTGCAGTCCACAGGCTGCTGTATAAGTTCACAGGAAAAACACACACACACACACACACACACCTTCTTTCCTCTCCTGCCTCGTGTCAGTGTGTTGTTTCTGCACAGGCATTAGAGGGTCAGCTAACCCCTTCTCCTCCTGGCAGTCACGGGTCTTTACTATGCCTGTTATATGTACATTATTTTCTAGAAAATCAGTTGCGAATTTCCTGTGGGTTCCCATTTGCAAAATCCAGTAAGGAGCATGTAATAACACATCCTAAACTGCTAGAAATATTTAGTAAAGATGTTGCATGTAGTAAAGGTCTTCCCTTTAATCATTTCCTAATATTGTGAAGGTTACAAATGACACCTGCATGGTGAAGCAGAGGCAGGAGTCGTAGAAAAACTGCAAAGGCCCTTGGGTCCTTGACAGCTGAGGTACTCACCGGTACGCTTTCAGGAGGAGGCTGATAGTCCGAAAGATATAGGAATACACAGGCACTTCCCTGATTTTAATAGCAGATCCCTGACTCCCTGAAATAATATACAATCTCCCTGAAATCAGAAATCCCACCCTTCCAAAACTCATTTCAGGGAGGGCACCAACACATTTCAGGGAGGATACTGCACCCCCTAAAGCCCCAACCCAAGATTACAGGTATCCCACTACTCCCGGATCTTCCGGGAGTCTCCCGCAAATCGGAGTGGTCTCCCACACTCCCGCGAGACCACCACGATCTCCCGCAATGGAGAGGAATCCTGAATCTCCTCCCCGTTGTGCCCCCTTTATGTGTGTCACACCCCCTGACCACCCATGCCCCGCCCCTACCACACCCCTAACCCTGCCTCTGCCCCGTCCACCGTGTGACGTCAATAATGTCACACAGCATAGCCATGGATGGTCTGGGGGCGTGACACACATAAAGGGGGCATAATGGGGAGGAGATTCAGGACTCCTCTCCATTGCGGAAGATCGGGGTGGTCTCACGGGAGTACGGGAGACCCCCCCGATTTGCGGAAACTCTCGGAAAATCCGGGAGTAGTGGGATACCTGTAATTTTGTTTTGGGGCTCTAGGGGGTGCAGTATCCTCCTTGAAATGTGTCGGTGCCCTCCCTGAAATGAGTTTTGGCAGGATGGGATGTCTGAATACAGATGGCTGCTGGGAATAGTAGGCTGGATACTGGAGACAAGTTGCTGCTGGGAACTGTAGGCTGGATACTGAAAACAAGGTGTTGCTGGGAACAGTAGGCTGGATTCTGGAGACAAGGTGCTGCTGGGAACTGTAGGCTGGATACTGGAAACAGGCAATGTAAGTGGCTGATATAGGAACAGGCAAGGTAAGTAGAAGGAACTGGAACAGGCAAGGTAATTAGTGTCTCTGGAACTGGCAAGGTAAGTGAGACTCTGGAACTGGCAAGGTGAGTATTGTCTCAAGAACGAAGTAAGAAGATTCATAGGTACAGGTACAGGTAGATGAGCGATTCATTAATACAGGTCATCAACAGCTGATAAATAGTGATAAGTCCCGGTTTCAAAACTAACCTGGTCTCAAACTTTAAGTCTCGCAATTTAAATGAAATACAAATGTAAGCAGCTTTTAAAAAATGGATTGTGGTGCTGGCCAGCTTTGCGAACAGCTGGGGAGGGCATTTAACAGTGGTGGGTAGCCAACCACCAGTGAAGTTTGCCTATCAAGCCTTGATAAAGGCCCCAAGCAAGCTTGATAAAGGCCCCAAGCACAGGGCTGAAACGTTGCCACTTTTGTGTTAATAAAAGTTATTGGGAAATTCCCTGGAGTGCTCCTGTATTCGCAGACATCTTAGTTTATATTATATACATATTATTTTATTATATTTAATGTTCCTTATTTCATATATATTTATAAAATTTGTGTAAACCAAATAAGCACAAATCCTAAAAAACAAAAAATTAAATCCTTATCAAATTCTTGATAGCTGCAAAACTGTGAAATTCTGCTGGCACTGAAGAGGTTGAGGGGCATGTTATCTCTCATAGTATTCTTATTTGTTTAGCTTTATTGTTTTTAAACAATAAACATGTTCACTTCTACCACAAAATGAACATTTACATTTCTCACCCTCCGAAAAACCCTAACTTCGCAAAAGGGAGTTTCAGCTGAGTTAGCTGTCCTCTTTACCCTCCTCTTTCTTTCATCTTCTTTTAAGCACAGGGATAAATTATGATGATACAGTATCAAAGCCACTGACTGCAGCTGGCCAAGCTGCCTCCTCTGCACATGCCCAAGCTCATAAAAAATGAGACAGCTTTAAGAGGAGGTGGCATCAACCAGTGAAGAGGACTATTACTGTAATTGTCATGGAACTCCGCTGTGAATTTTAAAGAACCAATTAACAGGCGTCATAGTTCAAGCACAGCTTATAAGAGTAGAATTATATTATCTTTTCTATATTATTATAGAAATATATTTAATTGTTTTTATAATAATATAGAATTATATTACCTCTACAGTGACTTTTAAAGTAATAAATTATAACCGATAACATAATTAAGCACCAATTATAAGGTTGAATGTATATGTACAGTATGGCTCTCGTGTACTGTAAGGCTAAAATCTACTGTTAATCTTTATTATAAAAGTGCACAGATTTCTAGTCAGCATGTCGCTCTTGAAAGCAAAATATGTATTATATAGTATTTCCAATACAGTATTATCTCATATATGTATGTGTGTATAATTTTATTTATAAAGCACCACTTGGGTAAGCAGCGCTGTACATTATAAGATAACCAGTAGATAGTAAATGTAGAAATGATTCCCCTTTTTTTGGTTTTAGATTACATCAGTAGGAATTTTCTCTGCTGACAAATAATTGTTATAAATGCTCTGATTGGTAGAAATAAAGCCATGATGCAATCTTATCAGTCAATCTTCCGTTCTCAGTCTGTGAAACCAACACCTAAGAAAATGAGGTCATTTCAGTTAAAATGTGCAAAAATCCACAATTTTAATACTTGCCTAAGGAAATATCAGCCTGATCGACCAGAGTATATTTCCATTGCGACGGCCTGATCTCTGTCCAATTTGTCTGATTTCCTATCAATTGGGTATAAATATTGAGTTTTTGCAGGGACTTTACCTGATTTTTTGGTCATGTTTGTTAGGTTATCTGTCAGAGAAAATCCATTCCCAGCCCTATAGGACGTAGATTAGGGAGAAAGCAGAATCGAGTAACTTTGTTTGAGATCAGCCCAACTGTCAGATTCTCTAGCTATTTTTGTTGTTAAAACTGAATATTTATATAACATATAAGAGGTTTAAAAGTCAGTCTGTGCTATTAATTTGATTCATTACATTTTTACTAGGTTACTGGATTTTGAATTGGTCTGATTAGTTGCTGTAGATTAAGAGCACAGGCACATTTGCACCTTTTGAGTTAATGAATGGTTGATAAATAGAGATAAGGTCATTGTTAAGTATTGCATGTTTCTAGAATTTCCCATTCTTTCTTTACTTTGCCATCCTAAAAGTGTCATTTCACTGTTAGAATAATAGATGCTAGTATCAGCATGTCGGCTGTGGAATGTTAGAATGCTGGAAAATGTATTCTGCATTACGCAGCAATCTTTGCAAAGCTCTGATTGGAGCTCCTTTAAGGATGTTTAGGGCTTATTCAATAAGATGTGCAAAAATGTTTTTCTTAATTGGCAGCAGCCAATCAGATGTTACCAAATGTTTTTTTAATCGTAGTAGACCATCTCTGGCAAATTTCCACACCTCATATTGAATATAAGTACAGTATATCTGGTATTAAATGTTGCTACAGAAGCAGCTAGAATAATAAAATCAATAACATGTATAAAGCATTTTTCCTTAAAGGACTCAAAGCGCATGTCATGTTTCACAATCTCAGATTATTAATTAGTCATAGAGGAAGGCAGCTACATTTCAGTGAATACCAGATTAAATTGATGACTTTTCAGACTGTTTAAAAACCTCCAGGGATGGAGCACATTTAATTGGGTAGAGAGTTCCATAGTGGGGGCAGAAGACTCTTGTTCCAAAGCATTTGAGTTTGATTCTGGGGATGGCTTAAGTATTAGGTCCTGTAGATCTTAGGGTGCGGGGGAGTGGGAGTGTAGAAAGTCTTTCAAATAACCAAGGTCTGAGTTGTTTAGTGATTCAAATATCACTAAAGCTCCATTTTATTGCCAGCCAGTGGATAGACTAAAGAACTGGGGTGATGGGGCAATGGCGAGGGCAGTTTTTTTAATAGTCTAGCAGCAGCATTCTGTACTAATTGTAGGTTTGGCAAGTCCTTCTGTGGAAGTCCTATGTAGACGGCATTGCAGTAATCTAGCAAGCCATGTAATACTAATGTAATGAATGCATTATGGTTGGCAGATCTTCAGGTGGGATGAGGAGTTTTGTTTTTGCAATATTTGTAAGATGAATAAAGGAGGATTATACATGTTCCCATTCATTTTTACACTCAAGCTGTGCACTTGGTTGGAGATGTGTAGATCTGTACCCCCCAATCCTAGTAGTATTGATTGGGAATCCAATAACAAAATAGAGTGTATATTGTAAACAAAAAGTGGGGGGACAAGACTGAGCCCTGAGGAACACCATACTTTGTGATTGTGATTGGTGGATACAAACTATCTCAGGGATGCTCTTTGTGTTCTACCATTTGGAAAAGATAAAAATCACTGGAGAACTAAGCTATCAATACCACAAAATGCTTGTATACTGCTAATAATGTCTGGGTCTAGTAGGGGCCTGATGATTGGACTTGGGTGGCACATTTGTAAATGGATAGACATTTGATTGAGGGATCGTTAATGGTGGCTCATAAATATGGACTTAAATCTAAGTGGGGTGCCACAGGGTTCTGCGTTGGGACCAATGTGAAAGATTATCACATTGGGGAGCTAAGTAGCAGGCGAGGTTCAATGTTGATAAATGTAAGGTGATGCATTTTGGGCTTAAAAATCCTGTTGCTACTTATACTATAAATGGATCTGTATTAAGTGAATCCCTGTTGGAAAGGGATCTTGGAGTTTTGGTGGATAACCAACTTAAAGGTAGCTACTAGCAAGCAAGTAGAGCCAGCATGGTATTGTCTTGTACAAAGAGGGATATGGATTCAAGGGACAAAAACATTATTCTCCCTCTTTACAAAGCATTGGTAAGACCTCATTTGGTATATGCAGTGCAATTTTGGAATCCTGTGTACAAAAAGGACATGTTGGAAATGAAAAGGGTTCAGAGAAGGGCAACTAAAATAAAGGGAATGGGGGAGCTTAAATATGAAGACATTGGAGAAAAGGCACTTGCATGGGATATGATCACTGTATATAAATACATTAACAGGCCATACAATAAACTATTGTTCACCAATAGAACATGTTAGAGAACAGACAGACATCCCTTAAGACTGGAAGAAAAAAAGTCTAATCTTTAAGTTCGGAAAGGGATTTTTCACTGTGAGAACAGTAAAACTATGGAACTGTCTTCCATTGGACATGGTGATGGCAGATTCATTGGAAAGATGACGAGTTTCTAAAAACAAAGAATGTTGCATGTTTCTGGTATTGATACATAAAGAAGGACCCCCCCCCCCTTCATACTGTTTTTTGCCTTCATCTGGGTCGTCTTCAAGAACTACATTTCAAGTCCAGTTGATCTAATTGAATACAACAGATATATCTGGGTCAACAGTTAGACAGGAAATATGGGTATTGGTGAGCACTGAAATGTCTTTATTCAACCTCAAATACTATACTATACTGTGCCATAGAATCTAGATCGGAACCACAGTCAGTCAGTACACCAAAGCTAATGTTGTCCTGGAAGTGTTGGGGGATTATGACTTTTAGATTTAAGGTATTTTACCAGTTCTTTGACTTTTGACTTGACAGGGTTTTTTTTGTAAAAATTAAATGGATGGTAATAACACCTCACAACTGGGTTTGCCTTTACATTAGAAATTACAGGTCCTGTGTAGAATATAAGGTCAAGAATATGGCCTTTCTTGTCAGTGGCAGAGTTCACAGTAGATCACAGTAGCCCAGTTAATTTATAGTGAAAATTAACTCCCTCCCCAGATTGGGAGGGAGCAGGCATTTACTGATGCATTAAAGTCACCCAAAATGATCCACCTATGGTGGTACAGTGCTATGCTAGACAGGAATTTAGCAATTTCCTTGAGAAAAAATAATCTATCCCCTGGGGGTCGGTATATTTATGTTTTTCTCAGCTGAAAGTTGTGCTGCCAAGCATTCGATTGACTGGGTGGGTGCTACAGAAAGGGGTCTTATTTTCAAATCTGATTTAAGACATAGAGATACTCCTCCTCACTTCTCCTCATGTACCTGCCTATTGCAGTGTAAAACAGAGTAGTAAGCAGACACAGCAGCTGCCAGAGTGGGTTCTGCATTTCCATTAAGCCAGGTTTCAGTTATACAGGCCAGGTTAGAGGATTCTATTAGGCCATGTATTACTGGAATTGCTGCCATTCCTGTTCAAGGATACTGGAACTTCTATTGCCAACACTCGGGATTTTCTTGTGGATGCTTAACAGATGGGTTAAACAAGGATTAGCAGTTTGGTGTGCCAGTTTAAAAGGCAATCAGAAATGCCTTAAAATTGCTCGAAACACAATATTTTTCTTTCAGACAACTGTCATTTGACTCTGCCACCTAGGAGTCACCCAAGAGCTGCTTTCCCCTATTTGATGTAAAGGCGCGATCTGGCCAGCGAGTGTCCTTATTGAGCACAGTGTTTCAGTCTGAGGAAGTAGAAAGCTGAATGCTAGCATGGAAGTTTAGTCTGTAATTGGAATATCCAATATACTTCCCTCTTACTTAATAGTTATAAGTCACCACCCCTTAGAAGAGGGCACACTCTTACAATGGCTTTGACACTTAGATATCTAATATCAGAGTTATTAGTCTTTAAAATGCTAAAGAAATGATGAAGAAATATCCCCATTCTTAATATAGGCGACATGTTCCCTCATTCTATTTTTTAAACACTGCCGTGTCTGTCCTATATATTGTTTACTACAGAGTGTGCACTCTAATAAGTATATGACCCCTTTTGTGTTGCAAGTTATATAACTCCTATTCTCATGTTTTATCTGTCACTGTCGAGGAAAAGGATTTTCCTATTGTTTTAAATTGGCATATATGTTGCATTTAACTAGATCAACTGGACTTAAAGTTTAGTTCTTAAAGTTCTTCATCTGTGTCCTGTTTTTAAATATATTGTATTAAAGATGATTTCTATCTGCTGACCTAGCCCTGTTATGTGCCCTATCTAGTGAGTGATTCAGGGTAGCCTCTTGGCAATAATTGTTTTTTTTAGCTCCAGAGATTCAGACTCAAAGTCAGAAACCCTAGAGCAGTTTCTATGTAAGTTGATAAATTGGCTGTAAGGAATACTCCTAACCCTATGTGTTAGATGGCAACTATTGGCTAATAGAATAACATTACAAGCTATCTTTTTCCTGTATAGTGTGCAATGTATGGTTTAGGGAAAATAGTCAGCTAACAGTTTAAGGTCCAAGAAAGAGATCTTGGTCAAATTACAGCTTAAAATTATTATCATTAAGATTATCGACATATGCATGCAGGCTAGATAGGTCTCCCTTCCAAATGAAAAGTAGATGTCTATGTAACGACTATAATGGACCACATGATCCAAAAAGATAGGATTATCTCCAGAGGCGCAGGACTGTTCCCACCAGCCCATGAAGATGTTAGCATAGGTTGGTGCAAAAGAAGCGCCCATGGCAGTCCTGCACCTTTGTAGATAGTATGTCCCATTGAGGAGAAAAAAATTATGACAAAGAAGCCTTTAGCAAAAATTCATTAGTGGCACTCTGATATTTTCCCACAGATTCCAATATCTCCCTAGTAGCCTGTATCCCTAAGGAATGTGAAATGGACGTGTATAATGGAGACCAGTCCATCGTCGCCCAAAGGTATTCACCAGACCAAGTGGTATCCTTCATGGATATAACATAAATGGATGTTATCTCTAGTATATGATATAAGGCCTTTTACAATGGGCTGTAGCAAGTAATCAACCCAATCTGACAGCCCCTCACTGAAGAAGCCTATACTGGCTACTATAGTATAGTATAGTATTTGAGGTTGAATAAAGACATACGCCACAGGGTTCTGTGTTGGGGCCGCTTCTATTTAATCTATTTATTAATGATTTGGAAGTGGATATTGTCAGCAAGGTTTCTGTGTTTGCTGACGACACAAAACTTTGTCGACCATTAAAAACTTCAGAGGATGTGCAATCGTTGCAAGGGGATCTAGATAGATTATCACATTGGGCTGCTAAGTGGCAGATGAAATTCAATGTTGATGAATGTAAGGTGATGCATTTTGGACTTAAAAATACTTGTGCTACTTATACTATAAATGGCTTTGTGTTAAGTGAATCCCTGTTGGAAAGGGATCTTGGAGTTTTGGTGGATAACAAACTTAAAGGTAGCAAGCAGTGCCAGGCGGCAACAGCCAGAGCCAGCATGGTATTGTCTTGTATAAAGCGAGGTATGGATTCAAGGGAGGAAAATGTAATTCTCCCTCTTTACAAAGCATTGGTAAGGCCTCATTTGGAATATGCAGTGCAATTTTGGAATCCTGTGTACAAAAAGGACATCTTTGAAATGGAAAGGGTTCAGAGAAGGGCAACTAAATTAATAAGGGGATGGGGGAGCTTGAATATGAAGAGAGACTGGAAAAGTTACAATTATGTACGCTGGAGAAAAGGCGCTTGCGTGGGGATATGATTACTGTGTATAAATACATTAACGGGCCATACAATAAACTATCTGGGGCATTGTTCACCAAGAGAACATGTCAAAGGACACGAGGACATCCCTTAAGACTTGAAGAAAAAAGGTTTAGGCTTCAAGCTCGGAAAGGGTTTTTCACTGTGAGAACGGTAAGGCTATGGAACTGTCTTCCAGTGGACGTTGTAATGGCAGGTTCATTGGTCAGTTTCAAAAAAAAGCTGGATGAGTTTCTGCAAACAAGGAATGTTGCAAGTTACTGGTATTGATACATAAAGTAGAGTTGATCCAGGGAAATTTCCGATTGCCACTTGGAGTCAGGAAGGAATTTTTTCCCCCTTCATAAATTTGGTGGGGGTTTTTTGCCTTCCTCTGGATCAACAGTTAGGCAGGAAATGAGGATATTGCTAGATGGGTTGGACTGGATGGACGTATGTCTTTATTCAACCTCAAATACTATACTATACGTCAATCCAGTCCAACCCATCTAGCAATATCCTCATTTCCTGCCTAACTGTTGATCCAGAGGAAGGCAAAAAAATCCCTACCAAATTTATGAAGGGGGAAAAAATTCCTTCCTGACTCCAAGTGGCAATCAGAAATATCCCTGGAACAACTGTACTTTATATATCAATACCAGTAACTTGCAACATTCCTGCCCAATGAACCTGCCTTAACAACATCCACTGGAAGACAGTTCCATAGTTTTACCATTCTCACAGTGAAAAACCCTTTCCGAACTTGAAACCTAAACTTTTTTCTTCGAGTCTTAAGGGATGTCCTCGTGTCACCTGACATGTTCTATTGGTGAACAATGCCCTAGATAGTTTATTGTATGGCCCGTTAATGTATTTATACTAAATGGTCCATACTATAGGCCTCCCTTTTTGTTTTATGGTGGTTTGTGAACCTTTGGGAGGCAATGTTTAGTTGGTTACTTTTGAACCTTTGGGAGGCAATGGAAAATGGGCATAACAGGATGATCCTTAGAAAGGTATTTAACAATGCTGTTGCTTAATACACCCATTTTCAAACCTTCCAAAATTAAGCTCACAAGTTCCTCCTGAAATTTCTTTAAAGGGTAAAGGGTAAACCTCAAAAATAACCTTGTACGTTCGATAAACCTCAAAAATATGATCAGAAACTCAAAAGTAGTTTCCGATATTTTGGTGGGTTATCAAATGTTCGAGATTATTTTTGAGGGTTACCAAAAATAACCTCATACAATTGGTAACCCTTGAAATTACAGTTCGAACCTTTTTCGATTTTGCTCTCAATAGACGTACCTAAGGACGTACCTAATAAAAGTCATTCATTCCAGAGGGTGCTAGTGCTTATAATCTTTTAATCCATATCTATTCTTTTTGTAATAAATTTTCCTTCCTATTGCCATCTCTATTATGCATTATCTATATCAATTTTCTCTAGTACACGCTATCTTAAGTGGGCACTATTGTGTTTCATTAAGTTCAAGTGCCTCGATACTGGTGTGTCATATTGGCTACCTTCTTTAAAATTCATGATAGTTCTCTTGTGTTCCTGTATACAAAGACGGATGTCTCTAGTCTTTTGTCCACATGTATACAAAAATATACTACACTCTCTGTCTCACATGTTGCAAATACCCTAGAATGTCTCACAAAACCTTTAGTGGGATGGTTAAATGCCTCTCCCTTAATTATGCTATTACAACAATTGAACTTAAAGGATATGTAAAGAAAAAACTTTAGGTTAGTGGAAAGCTGTGGCTTTAAAACTAAAGTTGCCTAATTTTTTTTTGTTCGATTCCCCCCTAGTGCCTACTTTTACTTCTTGAATCTTGCTTGCTTCTTCTTCCTGTATAATGGCATCTGGAGCTCCGCCCCCTCGAGATCTCCTGCTCCCTCCAGCTTCCTTGCTGCCGCAAACGTGTCATCATGCCATGACCACATGACCAAGCATGGCATGGTGACACTAGACTTGTGCATGTTCGGGGCATTATCATTGCGACATGCATATTATTGTTATGTCACATGCGCACGAGTTGGACAGCCGAAACTTACATTTGGGACCAAGGATGCTGGAGGAGATCTCATGGGGGGGGGGGCTCCAGATGCCATTATACAGGAAGAGGAAGCCATCAAGATTCAAGCAGTAAAGATAGGCTCTGTGGTGGATAGGCAAATTTAGCTTTAAAGCCACAGATTTCCACTAACTTAAAGTTTTTTTTTACAGTGTAGATATACTTTTAGACAGGGGAATGTGCCATATTTTAGGGTATCTAAAAACATCTTTTTTTGTTGTCTTCTTTTTTATGTTTTAAATGATCCCTTAAAGGATAACTGTATTGCTTCAATGCATTTTAAAAAAAAAAAAACTACTTTCAAAAGAGTAAAGGTATGAAGCCCTCCCCATGCGTTTTATTCCTGATTTTGATTTTTCCTTATCTCTCTGCCTTCAATTAGCCACGCTGTAAAGGGGGCATAACAATTCTGTCTGCCTGTAACTGCCACTCAAAGCTATCCTGTGAGAAAACACTCCTCCACCCATCCTTGATCAGCTTGATTATGTAGGCTGTATCCTAGCAACCGAACAGTTCAAGTTTGTTTGACTGGCAGAGGAGGAGGAGAGAGGTTGTAACAGACTTTCTTATCAGCCAGTGAAAAGGGATATGTTAATCATGGCCCTGTGCCATCTAGGAGGCGGGCTCCTAGCACTCATCTTTGCTGTGTGATATCTAAGGGAAGGCAGCATGGTTGTAAATGAGAGTAAGCGATTTAAGCTGATGGAACTGTGGACATGTAATGGGGAAGATGTTGTTTTTTTGGGTATTGTTGTACTTATTTATACCCAAACCAAGGTTTTTCTAAATTGGCCATCTCAGTAATAAAATGAAACAAATAATTAAAAAGGATTGGTCTATCCTACAATTGGATAAGGTATTGTCCAAATAGTTTAATGTAAAGCCTGGTTTGGGTATAAAAAAAAGGTAGATCCTTATCATGAATTACATTACATTGCAATCTGAAAAATATTAATGCATCTCATTGAGACAAGATTATTTTTGAATTCCAAATATCAATCTAAAATTCTAATATACCTGCGTTTTTGGACAAACAAATTGGTGTAATAGCAAGGTGATAGAACAGAGTTTATATTAATGGTGGAGTGTTAAAGGATATTTAAAAATGGAAAGTACCTGGGACAGGAAGGTTGGATTGATTATTCCTACTTCACAATATCATTTCGTTGAGGAGCAGCAGCACGTACAGTTTCATTTGCCAGGTTAGTCCTAGACTACTCCTGTATTAAAGATAGTGCTGAAGCCAGGAGGAAGACTGGCAGAATCAGTTTTCTTTGGGCTGGTGCTCCTCACAGAAACAATATTGGGAGGTAGGAATTACCAATCCTATATCCCTGTCCCAAGTACTTTTCAGTTTAACTGTTTTTTTAAATAAACTTTATACACGATAGTTATCCTTTAATATCCCACCATCAAATTCACAAACGAAATATCACCACACAGAATACAATTTTTCGGGATGTAGACATCACCCAAGGAAATAATAAATTGCACACATCACTTACAATGCAATACAAACAAACAGGAACAATATTCTACGCACAGCTAGTTTTCACAGTTTTCACAATGTTTAAAGTGATACCTCGAGGACAATATGTAAGAGCAAGGCGAATAGCCTCAGACAAAGAAACAGCACAGAGACTAACACAATGATTGCCAAAAGGTATAGGCAAAGAAAATTACAAAAATAGACTGTAACAATAATAATAATTGAGGTTAAATAAAAACATTCGTCCATCAGGTCCAACCTTTACTCCTTTTTAACCCTACCTAACAGTTGATCCAGAGGAAGGCAAAAAAACAAAACAGCTTAAAAAAAGGGGGGAGGGGGATGCCTTGCTGACTCCAAATCAGAATGTGTGGACTATATTATATGCATTAATATCGGTAATTTTCAATATTTTTTCATTTTAGAAACTTATCCAGCCCACTTTTAAAGCTATTCAGTGAACTTGCCATTACCACATCTGCTGGAAGACAGTTCCACAGTTTCACCGTTCTCACTGTAAAGAAACCTTTCCTAACTTGAAGATGAAACTTCTTTTCTTCCAAACCTAAAAAATGTCCGTGTTCTCTGATATGACCTATTAGTGAACAATGCACCAGAGAGTTCATTGTATTGCCCATTAATATTTTTGTATAAGGTTATCATATCACCACGCAAATGTCGCTTCTCCAATGCAAATGCTTACTTGACTAATCTGCCTGCATAGTCAAGCCTCTTCATTCCCTTTATTATTAACTGCTTCCATTTCCAAGATGTCCCTTTTGTATATGGGACTCCAAAACTGCACTGCATATTCCAAATATTCCAGTGCCTTGTAAAGAGGGAGTATAATATTTTTCTCTCTTGAATCTATTTGCCTTTTTATACAAGACAATATCTTGCTAGCTCTAGCCGTTGCTGCCTTGCATAGTTTGTTACAGCTGAGTCTGTTATGTACCAGAACCCCCAAATCTTTTTCCATTACAGATGCACTTAACACAGAGTTATTTATGGTGTAGGTGGCACAGGGATTGTTAAACCCCAAATGCATCACCTTACATTTGTCAACATTGAATTTGATCTGCCATTCTGCTGCCAATTTTGACATCAGCAAACACAGAGACCTTGCTCTCAATGTCCCCTAAATTTTTATAAACAGACTAAAAAGCAGTGGCCCCAGTACAGAACCATCTGAGGCACTCCACTTGGAACTTTAGTCCACATTGATGTAGCTCCATTGACTTTCACTCTATACGTTTGCAAATCAATAACCAATTCTCTATCCATGTAAAAATGTTTTTTCTAGACCAATAGTCCTCAGTGTATACATTAGTTGCCTATGTGGCACAGTATCAAAAGCTTTACCAAAATCCAAGTATTCTACATCCACTGCTATGCCTAAATCTAAATTATTTTGCAAATTTGTCTGGCATGATCTGTCACAATCATGTGAATAATGTATGTTTATATGGGTAAATTTATGTCATAATTCGTATTATTGTATATGATTCTCCAATTTGTTATGTTTTAACTGTATACAGTTCCCCATCTGTTAAATGTATTATTTTCTGTTGGCAAAAGGTATTTTGTGTATTCGGTTAATGTTGATACCAACAGGTAACTTATTATTTAACTTAACATTATGTATAGTTAGCAGGATGAAAGGACATCCTGTGGTCCCAGACTCTGGTCTCTGAAATCAGTAGGGGGTAATTACAAGACATCTCAGGTACTTTATCCCAGTTCATATCCATGTTAGAAAGCAAAACATATATATGGATTCAAATCTCTTTCTGTGACCATAATTCAGGTGAACTGTTTTTAAAAGTGGACTCAGGAGTAAAAGCCGTTTTATGTGAATCCAAACACCCCCGGTCTAATTTGTGTGGAAAGCACCAGAGACACTTTTGTTTGGTTAATGGATCAATATGCAATAATCATATTGAATTTGGTATATACAAATCCATCTAACCGCCCTGGATACAGATTTGTGAGTTGGCATGCTATGGCTCGTTACCCTGTCGCAATACGGGATTTGGCAGGGATAGCCACCCCCTTCTTTCTCAACCAACACCTTTCTCTGATTGGGTGTGGTGATTTGGTTACACCCCTGTCCAGGGGTATAAAAATGGCTCTTAAACCCAAAGAGTGAGCTCTCCATTTACCATCTAATATCGGACTAATAAGAGTTATTTTGAGGGCCAATAACTCTGGACTCCATCTTACAAGGAATTACCTTCTTCATTTTATCCTGGAACATTAAGGACTGATATTAAGTAGTATTCTCACTTTTCATCCCATTTTGTTTTACTTTTGCTTATGTTGTATTTTGTCTATTATATAGAGGGGAATGGAATCAAGAGAGAAAAATATTATTCTCCCTCTTTACAAGGCACTGGTAAGGTCACATTTGGAATATGCGGTGCAGTTTTGGAATCCCATATACAAAAGGGAATTTGGGTTTGTAAAAAATTAGGTCCACTCCTGCATGGCTTATGCTCAAGTAAATAGAGAAGTTGAAAAAAGAAAAAGGCTTTTAAAATTTTTAAATCAGAGGGAACAGAACATATTAACATAGTAATTGAGGTCAAATAAAACATACGTCCATCAATCCAACCATTCACTTTTTTTAACCAACAGTGATCCAGGAAAGGAAAAAAAAAAAAAAAAACCAGCTAAAAAAGGGGGTGGAATTCCTTCCTGACTACAAACGGTGATCGGAAAGTATCCTGGATCAACCATATCTACAATAAATGTATTAATACCAGTAGTTCTCAATATTTTTTAGTTTAGAAACTTATCCCGGCATTTTTAAAACTATTCATGAACTTGCCATTACACATCTGCTGGAAACAGTTCACAGTTTCACCATCTCATGTAAACTTTCAACCTGAAGATGAAACTTCTTTTCTTCAACCTTAAAGGATGTCCACGAGTCCTCTGATATGACCTATTCGTTAACAATGCACCAGAGTTTATTGCATATATATTGTATAAGGTTTTCATATCCCCCGCAACAGGCTTGAACAGGCTTACAGGAGTATAAAGGCTGTAATAAGGAGTGGAGAGAGCAGAGTTAAACTGTAATAGGAGTGGAAGAAAGCAATTAAACTAGCTAAAATTTAAAAAATTAAATACGCATAGCAGAACAAAGCAAGTCCAACCTCAAAAGGTTTTTTTAAGCATATCAATAGAAAATGTGGGACCATTAAATAATGTAGAGGATGCAAAAGATTTATTTTCATCGTATTCACTTTAGAGGATCCTTGTCCTTATAGCAGGGACTGTAATAATATGAAGGGTATACTGTAAATGAGGAATATTCACTCTGGCTGACAGAGGATATGGTACAGAAACAATTAGAAAAAATTAATATCAACAAAGCCCCAGGACCGGATGAAATACTGTACATCATGGTCTTAAAAGAGCTTAGTCTATTTTGTATCTAGACCACTGTTTCTCATCTTTCAGAATCAGTTTTGTCTGGTGATGTGCCACTGTATTGGAAAAAAGACAATGTAATACCATATTCAAAAAAGGTAGTCATTCCCAGCCTGGTAAACTATAGACCTGTAAGCCTAACATCAGTGGTAGGGAAGGTGCTGGAAACTTTGTTACGGGATCATATCCTTGACTTTGTCTCCAGAACTGATCTTATTAGTAGTAGTCAGCAGATGTAATGGGAACACTACAACCCTCACTCTTAGCTCACTGCGAAAAAACCAAAACCCGACCTAGAGTTGCCCGTCACTTATATATACCATAAACCATCTGTATCTGCCACCAAGTGTGTTAAAAGGTACACCAACCTACCGTTAATTCGCTACCACGTACAGGTAGGAATATAACAGAATACAATGAATAATATACTGGTAAAACATAGTGTCTCAAGGAAGCCTAGTTCTAATAAGAGCAATCAGAGAATCAGCTAATGATTTGAATATCGTTTAATATAAACAAAAACAGTGCGAAAATAAACTACAGAAAGTATCATAGTAACATAGTAACATAGTAACATAGTAATTAAGGTTGAATAAAGACATTCGTCCATCAAGTCCAACCTATTCCCTTTTTTTTTTTTTTTTTTTTTTTAACCCTACCTAACATTGATCCAGAGGAAGGCCAAAAACCCAGCTAAAAAAGGGGGGAAAAATCTTCCTCCTGACTCCAAACGGCAATCGGAAAGTATCCCTGGATCAACCAGATCTATATGCATTAATACCAGTAATTCTCAATATTTTTTAGTTTAGAAACTTATCCAGGCCTTTTTTAAAGTTATCAATGAACTTGCCATTACCACCTCTGCTGGAGACAGTTCCAGTTTCACCCATTCTCAGTAGAAGAAACTCTCCTAACTTGAAGATGAAACTTCTTTTCTTCCAACCTTAAAGGATGTCCACGAGTCCTCTGATATGACCTATTAGTGAACAATGCACCGGAGAGTTCACTGTATGGGCCATTAATATATTTGTATTGTTATCATGTCCCACGCAACCGCCGCTTTCCAATGTAAACAGCCCTAACTTGTCTAATCTGCCTGCATATTCAAGCCCCTCCATTCCCTTATTAATTTAGTGCCCTTCTCTGAACTGCCTCAATTTCCAAGATGTGATTCTCTGATTGCTCTTATTGTTTTACCAGTATATATATATATATATTCTATTGTATTCTGTTATATTCCTACCTGTACGTGGTAGCGAATTAACGGTAGGTTGGTGTACCTTTTAACACACTTGGTGGCAGATACAGATGGTTTATGGTATATATAAGTGACGGGCAACTCTAGGTCGGGTTTTTCGCAGTGAGCTAAGAGTGAGGGTTGTAGTGTTCCCATTACATACATCGCTGACTACTACTAATAAGATCAGTTCTGGAGACAAAGTCAAGGTATGATCCGTAACAAGTTTCCAGCACCTTCCCTACCACTGATGTTAGGCTTACAGGTCTATATTTACCAGGCTGGAATGACTACCTTTTTTGAATATTGGTATTACATGTCTTTTTTCCAATACAGTGGCACATCCCAGACAAAAACTGATTCTGAAAGATGAGAAACAGTGGTCTAGATACAAAATAGACTAAGCTCTTTTAAGAACCGATGATGTACAGTATTTCATCCGGTCCTGGGGCTTTGTTGATATTAATTTTTTCTAATTGTTTCTGTACATATCCTCTGTCAGCCAGAGTGAATATTCCTCATTTACAGTATACTCTTCATATTATTACAGTCCCTGCTATAAGGACAAGGATCCTCTAAATGAATACAGATGAAAAATAAATTTCTTTTTGGCATCCTCTACATTATTTAATGGTCCCACATTTTCTATTGATATGCTTAAAAAAACCTTTTGAGGTTGGACTTGCTTTGTTCTTCTATGCGTTTTAATTTTTTAAATTTTAGCTAGTTTAATTGCTTTCTTCCACTCCTTATTACAGTTTAACTGCTCTCTTCCACTCCTTATTACAGCCTTTATACTCCTGTAAGCCTGTTCAAGCCTGTTGCGTGGGGATATAAAACCTTTACAAATATAATTGCAATAACTCTCTGGTGCATTGTTAACGAATAGGTCATCAAAGGACTCGTGACATCCTTTAAGGTGGAAGAAAAAAGTTTTCATCTTCAGGGTTAGGAAAGGTTTCATTTAAAAATGGCCTGGATAAGTTTCTAAAACTAAAAAATATTGAGAACTACTGGTATTAATACATTTATTGTAGATATGGTTGATCCAGGATATTTCCGATCACCGTTTGTAGTCAGGAAGGAATTCCACCCCCCCCCCTTTTTTAGCTGTTTTTTTTTTGTTTTTTTTTGTGCCTTCTGGAACAAAAAAAAAACTTCTGGATACCAGACTGGCCTTTGTCAAAAAGTAGAAGGAAAGAAAAGAACCAAATACCAACAGTGAAGGGGAAAAGCAAGACAGGAAGAAGAACATGGTCATCCCATATGTGCAGGGGTCTCCGAGAAATTAAGAAGAATTTTCAAAAAACATCGTTCCCTGTCTGCTTTAAACCGAACAACACACTGGGCAGCAATTGGTACATCCGAAAGACCCAATACCAAAACACAAGAAAACGACATCATATTGCAGTGCAGTGCAGTGAAGAATGCTCTGATTTGTATTGTGGGGAGACCAATCAGCAACTGCATCAACTTATGGCCCAGCACGAAGAGCCAATTCTATGTAATGGGAACACTACAACCCTCACTCTTAGCTCACTGCGAAAAACCCGACCTAGAGTTGCCCGTCACTTATATATACCATAAACCATCTGTATCTGCCACCAAGTGTGTTAAAAGGTACACCAACCTACCGTTAATTCGCTACCACGTACAGGTAGGAATATAACAGAATACAATAGAATATATATATATATATACTGGTAAAACAATAAGAGCAATCAGAGAATCACTGCTGATAAATAGTGATAAGTCCCGGTTTCAAAACTAACCTGGTCTCAAACTTAAGTCTCGCAATTTAAATGAAATACAAATGTAAGCAGCTTTTAAAAAATGGATTGTGGTGTGGCCAGCTTTGCGAACAGCTGGGGAGGGCATTTAACAGTGGTGGGTAGCCAACCACCAGTGAAGTTTGCCTATCAAGCCTTGATAAAGGCCCCAAGCAAGCTTGATAAAGGCCCCAAGACAGGGCTGAAACGTTGCACTTGTGTTAATAAAAGTTATGGGAAATTCCCTGGAGTGCTCTGTATTCGCAGCATCTTAGTTTATATTATAACATATTATTTTATTATATAATGTTCCTATTCATATATTTATAAAATTTGTGTAAACCAAATAAGCACAAATCCTAAAAACAACAAAAATAAATCCTTATCAAATTCTTGATAGCTGCAAAACTGTGAAATTCTGCTGGCACTGAAGAGGTGAGGGGCATGTTATCTCTCATAGTATTCTTATTTGTTTAGCTTTATTGTTTTTAAACAATAAACATGTTCACTCTACCACAAAATGAACATTACATTTCTCACCCTCCGAAAAACCCTAACTTCGCAAAAGGGAGTTTCAGCTGAGTTAGCTGTCCTCTTTACCCTCTCTTTCTTTCATCCTCTTTTAAGCACAGGGATAAATTATGATGATACAGTATCAAAGCCACGACTGCAGCTGGCCAAGCTGCCTCCTCTGCACATGCCCAAGCTCATAAAAAATGAGACAGCTTTAAGAGGAGTGGCATCAACCAGTGAAGAGGACTATTACTGTAATTGTCATGGAACTCCGCTGTGAATTTTAAAGAACCAATTAACAGGCGTCATAGTTCAAGCACAGCTTATAAGAGTAGAATTATATTATCTTTTCTATATTATTATAGAAATATATTTAATTGTTTTTATAATAATATAGAATTATATTACCTCTACAGTGACTTTTAAAGTAATAAAATAACCGATAACATAATTAAGCACCAATTATAAGGTTGAATGTATATGTACAGTATGGCTCTCGTGTACTGTAAGGCAAAATCTACTGTTAATCTTTATAAAAGTGCACAGATTCTAGTCAGCATGTCGCTCTTGAAAGCAAATATGTATTATATAGTATTTCAAATACAGTATTATCATAATGTATGTGTGTATAATTTTATTTATAAAGCACCACTTGGGTAAGCAGCGCTGTACATTATAAGATAACCAGTAGATAGTAAATGTAGAAATGATTCCCCTTTTTTGGTTTTAGATTACATCAGTAGGAATTTCTTGCTGACAAATAATTGTTTATAAATGCTCTGATTGGTAGAAATAAAGCCATGATGCAATCTTATCAGTCAATCTTCCGTTCTCAGTCTGTGAAACCAACACCTAAGAAAATGAGGTCATTTCAGTTAAAATGTGCAAAAATCCACAATTTTATACTTGCCTAAGAAATATCAGCCTGATCGACCAGAGTATATTTCCATTGCGACGGCCTGATCTCTGTCCAATTTGTCTGATTTCTATCAATTGGGTATAAATATTGAGTTTTTGCAGGGACTTTACCTGATTTTTTGGTCAGTTTGTTAGGTTATCTGTCAGAGAAATCCATTCCCAGCCCTATAGGACGTAGATTAGGGAGAAAGCAGAATCGAGTAACTTTGTTTGAGATCAGCCCAACTGTCAGATTCTCTAGTATTTTTTTGTTAAAACGAATATTATATTAACATATAAGAGGTTTAAAAGTCAGTCTGTGCTATAATTGATTCATTACATTTTTACTATAGGATTTTGAATTGGTCTGATGTTGCTGTAGATTAAGAGCACAGGCACATTTGCCACTTTTGAGTTAATGAATGGTTGATAAATAGAGATAAGGTCATTGTTAAGTATTGCATGTTTCTGAATTTCCCATTTTTTCTTACTTTGCCATCCTAAAAGTGTCATTTCACTGTTAGAATAATAGATGCTAGTATCAGCATGTCGGCTGTGGAATGTTAGAATGCTGGAAAATGTATTCTGCATTACGCAGCAATCTTTGCAAAGCTCTGATTGGAGCTCCTTTAAGGATGTTTAGGGCTTATTCAATAAGATGTGCAAAAATGTTTTTCTTAATTGGCAGCAGCCAATCAGATGTTACCAAATGTTTTTTTAATCGTAGTAGACCATTCTAGGCAAATTTCACACCTCATATTGAATATAAGTACAGTATATCTGGTATAAATGTGTTTACAGAAGCAGCTAGAATAATAAAATCAATAACATGTATAAAGCATTTTTCCTTAAAGGACTCAAAGCGCATGTCATGTTTCACAATCTCAGATTATTATTAGTATAGAGGAAGGCAGCTACATTTCAGTGAATACCAGATTAAATTGATGACTTTTCAGACTGTTTAAAAACCTCCAGGGATGGAGCACATTTAATTGGGTAGAGAGTTCCATAGTGGGGGCAGAAGACTTTGTTCCAAAGCATTTGAGTTTGATTCTGGGGATGGCTTAGTATTAGGTCCTGTAGATCTTAGGGTGCGGGGGAGTGGAGTGTAGAAAGTCTTTCAAATAACCAAGGTCTGAGGTGTTTAGTGATTAAATATCACTAAAGCTCCATTTTATTGCCAGCCAGTGGATAGACTAAAGAACTGGGGTGATGGGGCAATGGCGAGGGCAGTTTTTTTAATAGTCTAGCAGCAGCATTCTGTACTAATTGTAGGTTTGGCAAGTCCTTCGTGGAAGTCCTAGTAGAGGCATTGCAGTAATCTAGCAAGCCATGTAATACTAATGTAATGAATGCATTATGGTTGGCAGATCTTCAGGTGGGATGAGGAGTTTTGTTTTTGCAATATTTGTAAGATGAATAAAGGAGGATTATACATGTTCCCATTCATTTTTACACTCAAGCTGTGCACTGGTTGGAGAGTTGTAGATCTGTACCCCCCAATCCTAGTAGTATTGATTGGGAATCCAATAACAAAATAGAGTGTATATTGTAAACAAAAAGTGGGGGGACAAGACTGAGCCCTGAGGAACACCATACTTGTGATGTGATTGGTGGATACAAACTATCTCAGGGATGCTCTTTGTGTTCTACCATTTGGAAAAGATAAAAATCACTGAGACTAAGCTATCAATACCACAAAATGCTTGTATACTGCTAATAATGTCTGGGTCTAGTAGGGGCCTGATGATTGGACTTGGGTGGCACATTTGTAAATGGATAGACATTTGATTGAGGGATCGTTAATGGTGGTCATAAATATGGACTTAAATCTAAGTGGGGTGCCACAGGTTCTGCGTTGGGACCAATGTGAAAGATTATCACATTGGGGAGCTAAGTAGCAGGCGAGGTTCAATGTTGATAAATGTAAGGTGATGCATTTTGGGCTTAAAAAACTGTTGCTACTTATACTATAATGGATCTGTATTAAGTGAATCCCTGTTGGAAAGGATCTTGGGTTTTGGTGGATAACCAACTTAAAGGTAGCTACTAGCAAGCAAGTAGAGCCAGCATGGTATTGTCTTGTACAAAGAGGGATATGGATTCAAGGGACAAAAACATTATTCTCCTCTTTACAAAGCATTGGTAAGCACTCATTTGGTATGCAGTGCAATTTTGGAATCCTGTGTACAAAAAGGACATGTTGGAAATGAAAAGGGGTCAGAGAAGGGCAACTAAAATAAAGGGAATGGGGGAGCTTAAATATGAGACATTGGAGAAAAGGCATGCATGGGATATGATCACTGTTAAATACATTAACAGGCCATACAATAAACTATTGTTCACCAATAGAACATGTTAGAGAAGACAGACATCCCTTAAGACTGGAAGAAAAAAAGTCTAATCTTTAAGTCGGAAAGGATTTTCACGTGAGAACAGTAAAACTATGGAACTGTCTTCATTGGACATGGTGATGGCAGATTCATTGAGAAGATGACGAGTTTCTAAAAACAAAGAAGTGTGCATGTTTCTGGTATTGATACATAAAGAAGGACCCCCCCCCCCCCTTCATACTGTTTTTTGCCTTCATCTGGGTCGTCTTCAAGACTACATTTCAAGTCCGTTGATCTAATTGAATACAACAGATATATCTGGGTCAACAGTTAGACAGGAAATATGGGTATTGGTGAGCACTGAAATGTCTTTTCAACCTCAATACTATACTATACTGTGCCATAGAATCTAGATCGGAACACAGTCAGTCAGTACACCAAAGCTAATGTTGTCCTGGAAGTGTTGGGGGATTATGACTTTTAGATTTAAGGTATTTTACCAGTTCTTTGACTTTTGACTTGACAGGGTTTTTTTTGTAAAAATAAATGGATGGTAATAACACCTCACAACTGGGTTTGCCTTACATTAGAAATTACAGGTCCTGTGTAGAATATAAGGTCAAGAATATGGCCTTTCTTGTCAGTGGCAGAGTTCACAGTAGATCACAGTAGCCCAGTTAATTTATAGTGAAAATAACTCCCTCCCCAGATGGGAGGGAGCAGGCATTTACTGATGCATTAAAGTCACCCAAAATGATCCACCTATGGTGGTACAGTGCTATGCTAGACAGGAATTTAGCAATTTCCTTGAGAAAAAATAATCTATCCCCTGGGGGTCGGTATATTATGTTTTTCTCAGCTGAAAGTTGTGCGCCAAGCATCGATTGACTGGGTGGGTGCTACAGAAAGGGGTCTTATTTTCAAATCTGATTTAAGACATAGAGATACTCTCCTCACTTCCTCATGTACCTGCCTATTGCAGTGTAAAACAGAGTAGTAAGCAGACACAGCAGCTGCCAGAGTGGGTTCTGCATTTCCATTAAGCCAGGTTTCAGTTATACAGGCCAGGTTAGAGGATTCTATTAGGCCATGTATTACTGGAATGCTGCCATTCCTGTTCAAGGATACTGGAACTTCTATTGCCAACACTCGCGGATTTTCTTGTGGATGCTTAACAGATGGGTTAAACAAGGATTAGCAGTTTGGTGTGCCAGTTTAAAAGGCAATCAGAAATGCCTTAAAATTGCTCGAAACACAATATTTTCTTTCAGACAACTGTCATTTGACTCTGCCACCTAGGAGTCACCCAAGAGCTGCTTTCCCCTATTTGAGTAAAGGCGCGATCTGGCCAGCGAGTGTCCATTGAGCACAGTGTTTCAGTCTGAGGAAGTAGAAAGCTGAATGCTAGATGGAAGTTTAGTCTGTAATTGGAATATCCAATATACTTCCCTCTTACTTAATAGTTATAAGTCACCACCCCTTAGAGAGGGCACAACTACCATGGCTTTGACACTTAGATATCTAATATCAGAGTTATTAGTCTTTAAAATGCTAAAGAAGATGAAGAAATATCCCCATTCTTAATATAGGCGACATGTTCCCTCATTCTATTTTTTAAACACTGCCGTGTCTGTCCTATAATGTTTTACTACAGAGTGTGCACTCTAATAAGTATATGACCCCTTTTGTGGTGCAGTTATATAACTCCTATTCTCATGTTTTATCTGTCACTGTCGAGGGAAAAGGATTTTCCTATTGTTTTAAATTGGCATATATGTTGCATTTAACTAGATCAACTGGACTTAAAGTTTAGTTCTTAAAGTTCTTCATCTGTGTCCTGTTTTTAAATATATGTATTAAAGATGTTCTATCTGCTGACCTAGCCCTGTATGTGCCCTATCTAGTGAGTGATTCAGGGTAGCTCCTTGGCAATAATTGTTTTTTTTTAGCTCCAGAGATTCAGACTCAAAGTCAGAAACCCTAGAGCAGTTTCTATGTAAGTTGATAAATTGGCTGTAAGGAATACTCCTAACCCTATGTGTTAGATGGCAACTATTGGCTAATAGAATAACATACAAGCTATCTTTTTCCTGTATAGTGTGCAATGTATGGTTTAGGGAAAATAGTCAGCTAACAGTTTAAGGTCCAAGAAAGGATCTTGGTCAAATACAGCTTAAAATTATTATCATTAAGATTATCGACATATGCATGCGGCTAGATAGGTCTCCCTTCCAAATGAAAAGTAGTGTCTATGTAACGACTATAATGGACCACATGATCCAAAAAGATAGGATTATCTCCAGAGGCGCAGGACTGTTCCCACCAGCCCATGAAGATGTTAGCATAGGTTGGTGCAAAAGAAGCGCCCATGCAGTCCTGCACCTTTGTAGATAGTATGTCCCATTGAGGAGAAAAAAATGACAAAGAAGCCTTTAGCAAAAATTCATTAGTGGCACTCTGAATTTTCCCACAGATTCCAATATCTCCCTAGTAGCCTGTATCCCTAAGGAATGTGAAAGGACGTGTATAATGGAGACCAGTCCATCGTCGCCCAAAGGTATTCACCAGACCAAGTGGTATCTCATGGATATAACATAAATGGATGTTTATCTCTAGTATATGATATAAGGCCTTTACAATGGGCTTAGCAAGTAATCAAACCAATCTGACAGCCCTCACTGAAGAAGCCTATACTGGCTACTATAGTATAGTATAGTATTTGAGGTTGAATAAAGACATACGCCACAGGGTTCTGTGTTGGGGCCGCTTCTATTTAATCTATTTATTAATGATTTGGAAGTGGGTATTGTCAGCAAGGTTTCTGTGTTTGCTGACGACACAAAACTTTGTCGACCATTAAAAACTTCAGAGGATGTGCAATCGTTGCAAGGGATCTAGATAGATTATCACATTGGGCTGCTAAGTGGCAGATGAAATTCAATGTTGATGAATGTAAGTGATGTATGCATTGGACTTAAAAATACTTGTGCTACTATACTATAAATGGCTTTGTGTTAAGTGAATCCCTGTTGGAAAGGGATCTTGGAGTTTTGGTGGATAACAAACTTAAAGGTAGCAAGCAGTGCCAGGGGGGCAACAGCCAGAGCCAGCATGGTATTGTCTTGTATAAAGAGAGGTATGGATTCAAGGAGGAAAATGTAATTCTCCCTCTTTACAAGCATTGGTAAGGCCTCATTTGGAATATGCAGTGCAATTTTGGAATCCTGTGTACAAAAAGGACATCTTTGAAATGGAAAGGGTTAGAGAAGGGCAACTAAATTAATGGGGATGGGGGAGCTTGAATATGAAGAGAGACTGGAAAAGTTACAATTATGTACGCTGGAGAAAAGGCGCTTGCTGTGGGGATATGATTACTGTGTATAAATACATTAACGGGCCATACAAAACATATGGGGCATTGTTCACCAATGAACATGTCAAAGGACACGAGGACATCCCTTAAGACTTGAAGAAAAAAGGTTTAGGCTTCAAGCTCGAAAGAGGGTTTTCACTGTAAGAACGGTAAGGCTATGACGTTGTAAGGAGGTCACTTGGTCAGTTTCAAAAAAAAGCTGGATGAGTTTCTGCAAACAAGGAATGTTGCAAGGTACTGGTATTGATACATAAAGTAGAGTTGATCCAGGGAAATTTCCGATTGCCACTTGGAGTCAGGAAGGAATTTTTTCCCCCTTCATAAATTTGGTGGGGGTTTTTTGCCTTCCTCTGGATCAACAGTTAGGCAGGAAATGAGGATATTGCTAGATGGGTTGGACTGGATGGACGTATGTCTTATTCAACCTCAAATACTATACTATACGTCAATCCAGTCCAACCCATCTAGCAATATCCTCATTTCCTGCCTAACTGTTGATCCAGAGGAAGGCAAAAAAATCCCTACCAAATTTATGAAGGGGGAAAAATTCCTTCCTGACTCCAAATGGCAATCAGAAATATCCCTGGAACAACTGTACTTTATATATCAATACACAGATACTTGCAACATTCTGCCCAATGAACCTGCCTTAACAACATCCAATGGAGACAGTTCATAGTTTTACCATTCTCACAGTGAAAAACCTTTCGAACTTGAAACCTAAACTTTTTCTCGAGTCTAAGGGATGTCCTCGGTCACCTGACATGTTCTATTGGTGAACAAAGCCCTAGATAGTTTATTGATGGCCCGTTAAGTATTTATACTAAATGGTCCATAATATAGGCCTCCTTTTTGTTTTATGGTGGTTGTGAACCTTTGGAGGCAATGTTTAGTTGGTTACTTTTGAACCTTTGGGAGGCAATGGAAAATGGGCATAACAGGATGATCCTTAGAAAGGTATTTAACAATGTGTTGCTTAATACACCCATTTTCAAACCTTCCAAATTAAGCTCACAAGTTCCTCCTGAAATTTCTTTAAAGGGTAAAGGGTAAACCTCAAAAATAACCTTGTACGTTCGATAAACCTCAAAAATATGATCAGAAACTCAAAAGTAGTTTCCGATATTTTGGTGGGTATCAAATGTCGAGATTATTTTTGAGGGTTACCAAAAATAACTCATACAATTGGTAACCCTTGAAATTACAGTTCGAACCTTTTTCGATTTTGCTCTCAATAGACGTACCTAAGGACGTACCTAATAAAAAGTCATTCATTCCAGAGGGTGCTAGTGCTTATAATCTTTTAATCCATATCATATCTTTTTGTAATAAATTTTCCTTCCTATTGCCATCTCTATTATGCATTATCTATATCAATTTTCTTAGTACAACGCTATCTTAAGTGGGCACTATTGTGTTCATTAAGTTCAAGTGCCTCGTACTGGGGTGTCATATTGGCTACCTTCTTTAAAATTCATGATAGTTCTCTGTGTTTCCTGTATACAAAGACGGATGTCTCTAGTCTTTTCACAATGTATACAAAAATACTACACTCTCGTCTCACATGTTGCAAATACCCTAGAATGTCTCACAAAACCTTTAGTGGGATGGTTAAATGCCTCTCCCTTAATTATGCTATTACAACAATTGAACTTAAAGGATATGTAAAGAAAAAACTTTAGGTTAGGGAAAGCTGTGGCTTTAAAACTAAAGTTGCCTAATTTTTTTTTGTTCGATTCCCCCCTAGTGCCTACTTTTACTTCTTGAATCTTGCTTGCTTCTTTTCCTGTATAATGGCATCTGGAGCTCCGCCCCCTCGAGATCTCCTGCTCCAGCTTCCTTGCTGCCGCAAACGTGTCATCATGCCATGACCACATGACCAAGCATGGCATGGTGACACATAGACTTGTGCATGTTCGGGGCATTATCATGCGACATGCATATTATTGTTATGTCACATGCGCACGAGTTGGACAGCCGAAAATTACATTTGGGACCAAGGATGCTGGAGGAGATCTCATGGGGGGGGGGCTCCAGATGCCATTATACAGGAAGAGGAAGCCATCAAGATTCAAGCAGTAAAGATAGGCTCTGTGTGGATAGGCAAATTTAGCTTTAAAGCCACAGATTCCACAACTTAAAGTTTTTTTTTACAGTGTAGATATACTTTAGACAGGGGAATGTGCCATATTTTAGGGTATCTAAAAACATCTTTTTTGTTGTCTTCTTTTTTATGTTTTAAATGATCCTTAAAGGATAACTGTATTGCTTCAAGCATTTTTAAAAAAAAAAAAACTACTTTCAAAAGAGTAAGGTATGAAGCCCTCCCATGCGTTTTATTCCTGATTTTGATTTTTCCTTATCTCTCTGCCTTCAATTAGCCACGCTGTAAAGGGGGCATAACAATTCGTCTGCCTGTAACTGCCACTCAAAGCTAGCCTGTGAGAAAAACACTCCTCCACCCATCCTTGATCAGCTTGATATGTAGGCTGTATCCTAGCAACCGAACAGTTCAAGTTTGTTGACTGGCAGAGGAGGAGGAGAAGGTTGTGAACAGACTTTCTTATCAGCCAGTGGAAAGGATATGTTAATCATGGCCTGTGCCATCTAGGAGGCGGGCTCCTAGCACTCATCTTGCTGTGTGATATCTAAGGGAAGGCAGCATGGTTGTAAATGAGGTAAGCGATTTAAGCTGATGGAACTGTGGACATGTAATGGGAAGATGTGTTTTTTTGGGTATTGTTGTACTTATTTATACCCAAACCAAGGTTTTTCTAAATTGGCCATCTCAGTAATAAAATGAAACAAATAATAAAAAGGATTGGTTATCCTACAATTGGATAAGGTATTGTCCAAATAGTTTAATGTAAAGCCTGGTTTGGGTATAAAAAAAGGTAGATCCTTATCATGAATTACATTACATTGCAATCTGAAAAATATTATGCATCTCATTGAGACAAGATTATTTTGAATTCCAAATATCAATCTAAAATTCTAATATACCTGCGTTTTTGGACAACAAATTGGTGTGTAATAGCAAGGTGATAGAACAAGTGTTATATTAATGGTGGAGTGTTAAAGGATATTTAAAATGGAAAGTACCTGGGACAGGAAGGGTGGATTGATTATTCCTACTTCACAATATCATTTCGTTGAGGAGCAGCAGCACTACAGTTTCATTTGCCAGGTTAGTCCTAGACTACTCTGTATTAAAGATAGTGCTGAGCCAGGAGGAAGACTGGCAGAATCAGTTTTCTTTGGGCTGGTGCTCCTCACAGAAACAATATTGGAGGGTAGGAATTACCAATCCTATATCCCTGTCCCAAGTACTTTTCAGTTTAACTGTTTTTTTAAATAAACTTTATACACGATAGTTATCCTTTAATATCCACCATCAAATTCACAAACGAAATATCACCACACAGAATACAATTTTTCGGGATGTAGACATCACCCAGGAAATAATAAATTGCACAACATCACTTACAATGCAATACAAACAAACAGGAACAATATTCTAAGCACAGCTAGTTTTCACAGTTTTCACAATGTTTAAAGTGATACCTCAGGACAATATGTAAGAGCAAGGCGAATAGCCTCAGACAAAGAAACAGCACAGAGACTAACACAATGATTGCCAAAAGGTATAGGCAAAGAAAATTACAAAAATAGACTGTAACAATAATAATAATTGAGGTTAAATAAAAACATTCGTCCATCAGGTCCAACCTTTACTCCTTTTTAACCTACCTAACAGTTGATCCAGAGGAAGGCAAAAAAAAAAACAGCTTAAAAAGGGGGGAGGGGGATGCCTTGCTGACTCCAAATCAGAATGTGTGGACTATATTATATGCATTAATATCGGTAATTTCAATATTTTTTCATTTTAGAAACTATCCAGCCCACTTTTAAAGCTATTCAGTGAACTGCCATTACCACATCTGCTGGAAGACAGTTCCACAGTTTCACACGTTCTCACTGTAAAGAAAACTTTCCTAACTTGAAGATGAAACTTCTTTTCTTCCAAACCTAAAAAATGTCGTGTTCTCTGATATGACCTTAGTGAACAATGCACCAGAGAGTTCATTGTATTGCCCATTAATATTTTTGTATAAGGTTATCATATCACCACGCAATGTCGCTTCTCCAATGCAAAGCCTTACTTGACTAATCTGCCTGCATACTCCAGCCCCTCCATTCCCTATTATTAACTGCTTCCATTTCCAAGATGTCCCTTTTGTATATGGGACTCCAAAACTGACACTGCATATTCCCAAAGAGTTCCAGTGCCTTTTTATACAAGACAATATCTTGTAGCTCTAGCCGTTGCTGCCTTGCATAGTTTGTTACAGCTGAGTCTGTTATGTACCAGAACCCCAATCTTTTTCATTAAGATGCACTTAACACAGAGTTATTTATGGTGTAGGTGGCACAGGGATTGTTAAACCCAAATGCATCACCTTACATTTGTCAACATGAATTTGATCTGCCATTCTGCTGCCAATTTTGACATCAGCAAAACAGAGACCTTGCTCTCAATGTCCCCTAAATTTTTATAAACAGACTAAAAGCAGTGGCCCAGTACAGAACCATCTGAGGCACTCCACTTGGAACTTTAGTCACATTGATGTAGCTCCATTGACTCACTCTATACGTTTGCAAATCAAAACCAATTCTCATACCATGTTAAATGTTTTTTCTAGACAATAGTCCTCAGTATACTAGTACTACTAGTTAGCCTATGTGGCACAGTATCAAAAGCTTTACCAAAATCCAAGTATTCTACATCCACTGATGCCTAAATCTAAATTATTTGCAAATTTGTCTGGCATGATCTGTCACAATCAGTGAATAATGTATGTTTTATATGGGTAAATTTATGTCATAATCGTATTTTGTATATGATTCTCCAATTGTTTGTTTTAACTGTATACAGTTCCCCATCTGTTAAATGTATTATTTTCTGTTGGCAAAAGGTATTTGGGTATTCGGTTAATGTTGATACCAACAGGTAACTTATTATTTAACTTAACATTATGTATAGTTAGCAGGATGAAAGGACATCCTGTGGTCCCAGTTGGTCTCTGAAATCAGTAGGGGGTAATTAAAGACATCTCAGGTACTTTATCCCAGTTCATATCCATGTTAGAAGCAAAACATATATATGGATCAAATCTCTTTTGTGACCATAATTCAGGTGAACTGTTTTTAAAAGTGGCTCAGGAGTAAAAGCCGTTTTATGTGAATCCAAACACCCCCGGTAATTTGTGGGAAAGCCCAGAGACACTTTTGTTTGGTTAATGGATCAATATGCAATAATCATATTGAATTTGGTATATACAAATCCATCAACCGCCCTGGATACAGATTTGTGAGTTGGCATGCTATGGCTCGTTACCCTGTCGCAATACGGGATTTGGCAGGGATAGCCACCCCCTTCTTTCTCAAACCAACACCTTTCTCTGATTGGGTGTGGTGATCTGGTTACACCCCTGTCCAGGGTATAAAAATGGCTCTTAAACCCAAAGAGCGAGCTCTCCATTTACATCTAATATCGGACTAATAAGAGTTTATTTTGAGGGCCAATAACCTGGACTCCATCTTACAAGGAATTACCTCTTCATTTTATCCTGGAACATTAAGGACTGATATTAAGTAGTATTCTCACTTTTCATCCCATTTTGTTTTACTTTTGCTTATGTTGTATTTTGTCTATATATAGAGGGGAATGGAATCAAGAGAGAAAAAATATTATTCTCCTCTTTACAAGGCACTGGTAAGGTCACATTTGGAATATGCGGTGCAGTTTTGGAATCCCATATACAAAAGGGACATCTTGGAAATTGAGGCAGTTCAGAGAAGGGAATAATAATAAGGGGAATGGAGGGGCTTGAATATGCAGGCAGATTAGACAAGTTAGGCTGTTTACATTGGAGAAGCGGCGGTTGCGTGGGGACATGATAACAATACAAATATATTAATGGCCCATACAGTGAACTCTCCGGTGCATTGTTCACTAATAGGTCATATCAGAGGACTCGTGGACATCCTTTAAGGTTGGAAGAAAAGAAGTTTCATCTTCAAGTTAGGAGAGGTTTTTACAGTGAGAATGGGTGAAACTGGGAACTGTCTTCCAGCAGAGGTGGTAATGGCAATTCAGAATAACTTTAAAAAAGGCCTGGATAAGTTTCTAAAACTAAAAAATATTGAGAATTACTGGTATTAATGCATATAGATCTGGTGATCCAGGGATACTTTCCGATTGCCGTTTGGAGTCAGGAAGGAATTTTTCCCCCTTTTTTAGCTGGGGTTTTTTGCCTTCCTCTGGATCAACTGTTAGGTAGGGTTAAAAAAAAAAAAAAAAAAAAAAAGGGAATAGGTTGGACTTGATGGACGAATGTCTTATTCAACCTTAATACTATGTTACTATTGTTAACTATGTTACTATGATACTTTTCTGTAGTTTATTTTCGCACTGTTTTGTTTATATTAACGATATTCAAAATCATTAGCTGATTCTCTGATTGCTCTTATTAGAACTAAGGAACTCTGCCTCTGAGACACTATGTTTTACCAGTATATTATATTCATGTATTCTGTTATATTCCTACCTGTACGTGGTAGCGAATTAACGGTAGGTTGGTGTACCTTTAACACACTTGGTGGCAGATACAGATGGTTTTATGGTATATATAAGTGACGGGAACTCTAGGTCGGGTTTGGGGGTTTTTTCGAGTGAGCTAAGAGTGAGGGTGTGTAGTGTTCCCATTAATCTGTGACTACTACTAATAAGATCAGTTCTGGAGACAAAGTCAAGGATATGATCCGTAACAAGTTCCCAGCACCTTCCCTACCACTGATGTTAGGCTTACAGGTCTATAGTTACCAGGCTGGGAATGACTACCTTTTTGAATATGGTATTACATTGTCTTTTCCAATACAGTGGCATCACCAGACAAAAACTGATTCTGAAAGATGAGAAACAGTGGGTCTAGATACAAAATAGACTAAGCTCTTTTAAGATCCGATGATGTTACAGTATTTCATCCGGTCCTGGGGCTTTGTTGATATTAATTTTTTCTAATGTTTCTGTACCATCCATATCCTCTGTCAGCCAGAGTGAATATTCCTCATTTACAGTATACTCTTCATATTATTACAGTCCCTGCTATAAGGACAAGGATCCTCTAAAGTGAATACAGATGAAAAATAAATTTCTTTTTGGCATCCTCTACATTATTTAATGGTCCCACATTTTCTATTGATATGCTTAAAAAAACCTTTTGAGGTTGGACTTGCTTTGTTCTGCTATGCGTATTTAATTTTTTAAATTTTAGCTAGTTTAATTGCTTTCTTCCACTCCTTATTACAGTTTAACTGCTCTCTTCCACTCCTTATTACAGCCTTTATACTCCTTGTAAGCCTGTTCAAGCCTGTTGCGTGGGGATATGAAAACCTTATACAAATATATTATTGCAATAAACTCTCTGGTGCATTGTTAACGAATAGGTCATATCAGAGGACTCGTGGACATCCTTTAAGGTTGGAAGAAAAGAAGTTTCATCTTCAGGTTAGGAAAGGTTTCATTTAAAAATGGCCTGGATAAGTTTCTAAAACTAAAAAATATTGAGAACTACTGGTATTAATACATTTATTGTAGATATGGTTGATCCAGGATACTTTCCGATCACCGTTTGTAGTCAGGAAGGAATTCCACCCCCCTTTTTTAGCTGGTTTTTTTTTTTTTTTTTGCCTTCCTCTGGATCAACTGTTAGGTTAAAAAAAAGTGAATAGGTTGGATTTGATGGACGTATGTCTTTATTTGACCTCAATTACTATGTTAATATGTTCTGTTCCCTCTGATTTAAAAATTTTAAAAGCCTTTTTCTTTTTTTCAACTTCTCTATTTACTTGAGCATTAAGCCATGCAGGAGTGGACCTAATTTTTTACAAACTCAAATAGAAAGTTTCCTATGCACATCTAACAGCCAAGATGCAGATCCTTCCAACCCCTACCCCTTGGGGATAATGGGCATCAATCTTGCAAAGATATGTGAAAAGTAAAAATAGTGAATCTTTTATTGAACCATTTCACACAACGTTTTGGAGGGTTTAACCCCCTTCATCAGGTGATACAAAGGTGATCTTCCCTTGTCCTTAAATACCCATTATGCCCAGTGAATCCTCCCATAGTATGAGTGGCCAGTCTGATCCATGTGATTAAAAAGTGCTAAATACACAAAGTGACATACAGGGTTATTCAATAAAAGTTCTTATTGTTTAAAATGGTGCTAATTGTGCCTCAACCAATCTGATGTTAGCTTTCAAATGTTAAATAAGATTGGATTGGTTGGGGCAAAATTAGTACCATTTTAAACAATAAGAACTTTTATTAAATCTCCCTGTTTGTGCTTTGAAGAATCTAAAAAATAAAATCAATGGATACATATGAGATACGATAAAAGACATACAGGGTTGCTTGTGAAGGTTCTCATTCATCCAGGTCATGGTAGATATCTGTTGTATTCAATTAGATCAACGACTTGAAATGTAGTTTCTTGAAGACGTTTCGCTAGTCATCCGACTGGCTTCTCTCAATTCAGAATGACTTGTCAAGAATCTGTGGCAATTATGTACCCTGGAAAATCCCAATTAGCATATCACAGCCAGGTGTTAGGGTGTGATTGGATAGTGCTAAGATGTTATAGGACGCCCAGAGTAAGGTGTTAAAACACATTGTATATGGCAGACAGTTTGGTGTCGAACCCCCCACCTCTATTTAGGCTTGTTTTTCTTTATTTTCACATAAATGGCCTCCTTAACACCTCTCTTGAACCAGACTGGCCTTTGTCAAAAGAAGTAGAAGGAAAGAAAAGAACACAAATACCAACAGTGAAGGGGAAAAGCAAGACAGGAGGAAGAACCTGGTCATCCCATATGTAGCAGGGGTCTCTGAGAAATTAAGAAGAATTTTCAAAAAACATCGTATCCCTGTCTGCTTTAAACCGAACAACACACTGAGGCAGCAATTGGTACATCCGAAAGACCCAATACCAAAACACAAGAAAAGCGACATCATATATGCAGTGCAGTGCAGTGAAGAATGCTCTGATTTGTATGTGGGGGAGACCAAACAGCAACTGCATCAACGTATGGCCCAGCACAGAAGAGCCAATTCCTCGGGTCAGGACTCAGCCGTGTATCTGCATCTTAAGGATAAAGGACATACCTTTGAAGATTGTAATGTTAACATACTGGCGAAGGAACGTGACTGGTTCAAGAGAGGTGTTAAGGAGGCCATTTATGTGAAAATAAAGAAACCAAGCCTAAATAGAGGTGGGGGGTTCGACACCAACTGTCTGCCATATACAATGCTGTTTTGACACCTTACTCTGGGCGTTCCTATAACACCTCTTAGCCACTATCCATCACACCCTTAACACCTGGCTGTGATATGCTAATTGGGATTTTCCAGGGTACATAATTGCCACAGATTCTTGTACAAGTCATTCTGAATTGAGAAAGCCAGTCGGATGACTAGTGAAACGTCTTCAAGAACTACATTTCAAGTCCAGTTGATCTAATTGAATATAACAGATATGAGACATACAGGGTTATTCAATAAAAGTTCTTATCGTTAAAAATGGTGCTAATTTTTCACCAACCAATCAGATCTAATTTAACACCTGAACGCTAATATCTGATTGGTTGGGGCAAAATTAGCCCCATTTTTAACAATAAGAACTTTTATTGAATTTCCCTGATAATATATAACATACACTAGATTGTGATAAAAAGTTGTCATGTGTTAAAAATGATAAAAAGTGCATCACTTTATACATTGTTTCAATATATATGACATTAAGTGAAATAATCCAAATAACAGTTAATATATATTACAACCATTGGGGATTCTTATTGATTCATATTTACAACCTGTGGTAGCTATGCATAAAACTTCCCTTAAAGACACCACTGACTTTCTAAAAGGATTGGAGTACATTAAGGATATTTCTACAGACACTATTTTGTGCACTATGGACATTGAATCCTTATACACGGCAATACCCCACAATGAAGGAATTGATGTGATTGAGGAAGCTTTGTTAGACTATGGATATGATAACAGACTGGTGTTTTTCCAGGCACCAATTTTGCCCCATCCTACACAAATTTGTTTGTAATTCACTTTGAAAAAGTAAATATTTTGAAGAATGTGACTTTAAAGGGTAAAATCTGTAATTATGTCTGATTTGTAGATGATGTGTTCTTTTTTTGGAAAGGGGATGAACCCTCGCTGATCAAAATGGGTAAAAAACTGAATGAGGGACACCCCATGCTCAGGTTTACTATTTCATATGATAAAGAAAAAATGAGTTACCTGGATGTACTTGTTATAAATAAGGAGAGTCACCTGGATGCAGATCTCTATGTAAAAAATACAGATAAAAATAACTTGCTTCTAGCTACCAGTTTCCATCCAAAAGGGGTGTTTAAGGGTTTACCCAGGTCAATATCTCAGAGTGAGACGCATTGTTAAAGATGATGAGACATGTAAAGCCAGAATGAATGAGATGGTACAAAAATTCATAGATAGAGGGTACTCTAAAGAAAAAATGGAACAGGATGTGAAAAAAACTCTCGACATACCCTGGGATCAGCTATTAAAGGTAGAGGAAAAGGGTGAATCTAATGTGCGGTTACCGTTTGTATCTACTTATAACACATTATCCCCACAAATACAAAAGATTGTGAGTAAACACTGGGGAATTTTAAAATCTGATCCCGTCTATGGTAAATTGGTAATATGGTAATAATCTTATAAAAGCAGATTTGCCGGAAACAATGAGCTAAAAACAGATGTTATTACGTGAGACCAAGGCAGGTACTTTTCCATGTAGGAATTGTCAAGTATGCAGTGCCATCATACCTGGAGAGGAAGTCTATCATCCCCGTAAAGGATATGATATAAACCTACAACATTTTGCCACCTGTAGATCTACAGGAGTTATATATATGTTAAAATGGTCATGTGGATGGGCCTATGTAGGCAAGACTAAATGTGAAGCCAGAATTAGAATAGGGGAACACAGACGTGATATCTCTAAATTCCAGGGTATTAACAAAAAATTTTAAACTTCAGTCAGTAAACACAACTCAGATGTCTCGTATTAGAAACAGTTAAAAGACATCCAAGAGGAGGGAACTTTGAACAATTGGGGAGATACAATATGGCCCATTTTCGTCTAAAACCCACGTTAACCCGAAAAAATTTCAGGTTAATGTGGGTTTTAGACAGATTTTCGAGCACAGCGCCATTTCCGAATGTTTTTGGAAATAGCGCTGTGCTAACGATCCAAAACCCATAGCATAGTACACATAGTAAATAGTAATTAGTGTGAATAAAGACTTCGTCCATCAAGTCCAACCTATTCCCTTTTTTTTTTTTTTTTAACCCTACCTAACAGTTGATCCAGAGGAAGGCAAAAAACCCCAGCTAAAAAAGGGGGGAAAAAAATTCCTTCCTGACTCCAAACGGCAATCGGAAAGTATCCCTGGATCAACCAGATCTATATGCATTAATACCAGTAATTCTCAATATTTTTTAGTTTTAGAAACTTATCCAGGCCTTTTTTAAAGTTATTCAATGAACTTGCCATTACCACCTCTGCTGGAAGACAGTTCCACAGTTTCACCGTTCTCACTGTAAAGAAACCTCTCCTAACTTGAAGATGAAACTTCTTTTCTTCCAACCTTAAAGGATGTCCACGAGTCCTCTGATATGACCTATTAGTGAACAATGCACCAGAGAGTTCACTGTATGGGCCATTAATATATTTGTATAAGGTTATCATGTCCCCACGCAACCGCCGCTTCTCCAATGTAAACAGCCCTAACTTGTCTAATCTGCCTGCATATTCAAGCCCCTCCATTCCCCTTATTAATTTAGTTGCCCTTCTCTGAACTGCCTCAATTTCCAAGATGTCCCTTTTGTATATGGGATTCCAAAACTGCACCGCATATTCCAAATGTGCCTTACCAGTGCCTTGTAAAGAGGAGAATAATATTTTTCTCTCTTGATTCCATTCCCCTCTTTATACAAGACAATATCTTGCTAGCTCTAGCTGTTGCTACCTGGCATTGTTTGCTACAGCTAAGTCTGTTATCTACCAGAACCCCCAAATCTTTTTCCTACTTTGTAGCGTGAAACTTAACGATATGGCTTGTGGAGCGTTAAAGTGCTGCTCCTTACCTTAGCCCGATCCCGCGATACAATAACTGACGTAATCACGTTTACGTCAGTTATTGTATCGCGGCTAAGGTATGTAACGCGGCACTAGATATTGGATCTCCCCGAATGTTTTTTACAAAGAGAGCTCTATTGGATAGATAGATTAGACACCATGGCTCCTAATGTGATGAATGAAGAATTTAACATGACCTGTTTCTTATATTCCAATATATTATGAATTTTATTTATTTAAAAGTTTGTAGTGTATTTCTCCAGATCTTCCAATTTGGGGTATTTTCATTTTATTTCACAGTTTAAGATGATTGCTCTACCTAGTGGATATCTGAAAATCTACAAGAAAGGTAGTTAACCATTTAAAATTGAGATTTCGACACAATGTTATTAAGCATAATGTTTTTTTTATTGTACTGTGAATTAAATAACGTGTTAAAAAGAAATATGAGTACCCATCTAGACATTGTATAACTATTCCCTATTGGATTTTAAAATTTTATTCTGTTATTTAGATTATTTCACTTAATGTCACATATATTGAAACAATGTATAAAGTGATGCACTTTTTATCATTTTTAACACATAACAACTTTTTATCACAATCTAGTGTATGTTATATATTATGTCTTTTATTGTATCTTATATGTATCCATTGTTTTCATTTTTTAGATTCTTGAAAGCACTATGTCACTTTGTGTATTTAGCACTTTTTGATCAGATGGATCAGACTGTGTGGCCACTCCTCCTATGGGAGAATTCACTGTGCATTATGGCTATTTAAGGACAAGGGAAGATCACCTTTGTATCACCTGATGAAGGGGGTTGAACCCTCCGAAACGTTGTGTGAAATGGTTCAATAAAAGATTCACTACTTATACTTTGGTGTGCGACTTTCCACACACCTTTGCAAGATTGATACCTAATTTTTTACACTTGTTCTTTAAAGGTATAAATTTAGAAATGTAATAGTTTAATATCCCTTTATAAGCAGTCCACATCTGCTCACATGTCCCTCCAGTCTATGAGCAGGAGTGATTCTTTTAACAACATAAAATTAGCTTTCCTAAAGTTAAAAGTTTTTGTTAACCCATTGTTGCTTTTTACAACCTATATTAAATGACACTATATCATGATCACTATTCCCTAAGCTTCCCATTACCTTTGTGTCCAAAATGAGCTCAGGGTTGTTAGATATCACCAGATCCAACAATGAATTCTGTCTAATAGGAACTTCTATCTATGAAAGGAAATGCTCATATAGGAAATTTAAGAACTTTATTCCTTTTGATGTGCTGGCAGTTCCCTTACTCCAATCTATGTCAGGGTAATTGAATTGCCCCATAAACAGAACATGCCACATACCTGCAGCCTTAGCCAACTGATTCATTTCCACCTTCTCACTGGCAGGCATTTGGTGGCTTATAACATACACCAACAATCAATTTATCCACCTTTTGGCTTCCTGTACACAGCTCTACCCATATTGTTTCTGCCTTATCATTTATACCCACATCTGTTCCATCTTTTACATTTGGCTTCAATTCTTGTTTAACATACATACATATTCCTCCTCCTTTCTTATTGAATCTGTCATGTCTAAATAAGGAGTATCTTTCAATATTTACTGTCCAGTCGTGTGAATCATTTAGCCACGTTTCTGCTATACCAAGTACATCATACCTTTCCTTTAAAGCTATTAGTTCTAGTTCTCCAGTTTTTTCATCCAGACTTCTTGCATTTGTAAACTTACATTTTAGATTATCAATTAATTTACTTCCATACTTGGACGTACATGCCTCCTTATCCTCTATGCTCCCCCCTCCCCTCTTGTAAGTACCCCAGACATGAATTACTATAAAGTATAAAGGAAAAAAAAGTAAAGTTATACTACTATTTGTTTCCCAATATACCAACCAGAGCAAGTGAATTATAAAAACAAATTAGAAAATTCTAACAGTGATACAGAGATAGGCCATATCTTTAAAGAAGCCCCTGTGTTTAGAGGATGTCCAGCAAATACAAAAAAATATATATATCTAAGAGCTTCTTATTATTGTGGATTTATATAGTGCCAACATCTTCCATAACGCTTTTCAATTACATGTATATTTTCACATCAGGCCCTGCCATGAAGAGCTTACAAAAAGCACATTTATTTTAGTATAGTATAGTATCTGAAGTTGAATAAAGACACACGTCCATCCAGTCCAACCCATCTAACAATATCCTCATTTCTTTTCCCTCCCGACTCCAAGCAGCAACCGGAAACCTCCCTAGATCAACTCTACTTATGTAGTGCGTTTTGAATTGCAGTTTGCGATCTGATTGTGCTAGTGGGAGTGCAGGCATGTAATAACCTATGGGACTACATGCTATGCGTCTCAGTGTGCTATTGGAGTGCATGCAATCACCATTTTTAGTCTGTATTGCATGCGCTCTCCTAGGGTCCAATTGTTATTATTATTATTGCGAACGTGCATCCTCCCTTGCACTTGACCTGCTGCAAAGCTAAGTTCCATTGCATTAAAAACATGCTGTATGGCTAAACTAAAATCAATGCAGCGTGCATTACACTTCTAATGGCTAGGAAAAAAGTGTGTTTTTCAGGCTATTGTGATTTTTCAATTGTATTGAAAACGCAGCAACGCACAAAAAACTTGCGATCTTGCAATCGCATGCGTTTTCAGAATGACAAAGCGCAAACGCATGTATGGCGTGCTATAAGTGGGGTACATGCACACACTGGAAGATACTTTAGTCCTTTCATATATCATAAGGTAAGTTTTTATTGAACACAAAGCTTAAAGATGCTTATTATTCATAACTTCTTGAGAATTACTGGTATTAATGCATATAGATCTGGTTGATCCAGGGATACCCTCCGACTGCCGCTTGGAGTCAGGAAGGAACCCTCTCCCCCCTTTTAGCTGGTTTCTCTTTAACACAACAACCTATCAGTATGTCTTAATGATTGTGGGGGAAACCCGAGTGCCCAGAGGAAACCCACGCAAGCACGGGAGAACATACCAACTCCTTGCAGATGTCTCCAAGAGTGGATTCGAACTAAGGAATTCAGTGCTGCAAGCATGAATGCTAATAACCACTGAGCCACCATAACGCCCTATATATCAGTAATAAGTAATACCATTACACTCCCTCTAAAACGTACACCAATAAAAAGACTGGATTAAAAAGGACAAGAGAGATATAAAGAACTACAAACTAGAGATGGCTTAACTTCCTGAAGTTCGGTTCATTTCCGAAGTTTTAAACTTTGGTGAAAGTTCGGAAGTTTGGAAATTAACCCATTAAAGTCAAATATTTTGAAAAGTTTCGATAAATTGCAGTTAAAATAGCAATGGTAACTTACTGTAAATGGCTGTGGCACCCGGGAAATGGCCTGGGTAACATATCAGGCAATTGTCAGGTTTCCTCATGCTACATTCGAGGGTTATGGCCAATTGGAGGGTTACCGAATGATACTTTCGAGGGTTACAAAACAATACACTAGAGGGTTACCGAAATCAACTGCTACATTCAAAGGTTTCAAAAATCAGCCGCTACATACAAGAGTTACCAAACAACACATTTGAGGCTTACTGAAATCGAACAATACATTTGAGGGTTACCAAAATCAGCCGCTACATTTGAGGGTTACCAAAATCGGCCGCTACATTCAAGGGTTACGGAAATCAACCACTTCATGCAAGGGTTACCAAAATCGAAGGCTACATTCGAGAGTTACTGAAATCGAAGAATACTGTACATTCGAGGATTACAGAATTTGAACGTTTCATTCGAGGGTTACCATTTCGAGAATTCAATTTTTTTTTAATTTTTCAACAATTATCGAAAATAAATCAGTGAGTTCAGAAAACCCAAACTAATTTGGATAGAGTTCAGATTCAGACAAACTCAGGTTAAGGGCCATCACAACTATAAACCACAAACAGTAAATGACACCCCAGTGTCTAAGCATTTTAGTTAACATAGACACACACACAGCCAATAAAAATGGGTGGATGTAGAGAATAATAATACACCCCTGAGAGGGGGAGATATAACTAAGGAACTCCTACAGTGAGAATGTTATTGATACAGTATCTGAATACAAGGTATGTCAATGTATGACAGACATCCCAACCTGCCCTTTCAGGCTTCCAGGCAGGGTGGAGAAGGGGGCGTGGTGAGCAGGGTGTGACATCACACAGAGGTGGGGCCATCATTCTAGGATTGGTGGGAGGTGGGGTTAGGGAGGAGTTAGGGGCGTTCCCAGTAAGTTCCAGGGGCATGGCCACTGAAAGGGGGCGTGACTTGGTAGGGGAATCAAGTCTCCTCTCAAGTCTGTGGTGATCTTGCGGGTGTGCAGGAGACCACTCCAGAATGAGGGAGACTCTCGTGAGATGAGGGAGGGGTGGTATGAAGCATGTTCATTGAAATGTTTTCTATAAGATAGAATGGATGTTTAATGTACCCTTTAAAACCTTTTGCAGAAAGCCGTCTACATCTAAAACTTTTAGAGCATCCGAATAGTAGCATGCCTACAAAGAAGGTTACAAGTTGCCAAATGATTAAAATCATTTAAATGTTGGAAGAGGGATACTGTATTTTCAAGATTTCTGAGGTAGGCCACAAGAGGGCAGTGCCTTCTAGTGCACAATAATTGGTAGGCCCAGCTTTTAAAGAGTTTAAAGTTTAATTATTATACATATACTAAAGTATAATAGTTGCTAAAGTTTTTATGTGTACGTATATGTAGAAATGTTATATGTTATGGACTCTTGCACTAACCTACAAACATTAAATTGGACTTTGCACAAACGTATAGATTATAGATTCCATATAAACAGATTGGACGTCTTTTTTAAATTTGGACAATGCATGAACATCATATTGGATGGTTGCACAAACCAATTAAATGTTGATATTTATACAAGCACATTGTGGATTTTATATGGATTTTATTGAGTTTAAAAGATGGACAAACATCATATGGTATATAATGTTAGTCTTTATAAAAAGCTGTAGAAATGGTTATGTGGAAAACACTATGCAATTTATTCACGGTTGTATTATATTAGATTTGTACTTTAACTTGGGTAGGTAAGTGGTTAGGTTTAAAGGAACTGTTCACTCCCAAAGTGAACTTTTCCTTTAATGTATTGATTAAAGGTGGGGAGGTTAAGGAGCTATGCCTTACCTCCCATTCTTCAATCAATAACTCAGGAGGTAAGTTCTTCTGACAAAAAATACATTTTGTATTCAAAAAGTAGGCTTGTTTTTCCTTAGTGGATTTTGTGCACTAAAAACAAACTGTTAGACTACAAGATGTAGCTGGTCTACAAATTTTCCTTTGGCCAGTTTTTTTTGTATGCAAAAAAATATTCTGTTTAAGTTCCCTGAACATTTAAATCACCAAAATAGAGTTTTGAAATATATATTGAAATACATATAGTAACATAGTAATTGAGGTTGAATAAAGACATACCGGTATGTCTATCAAGTCCAACCTTTTCAGCCTTCTCTTTAACCCTACCTAACAGTTGATCCAGAAGAAGGCAAAAACAAAAAAAACACACAGCTAAAAAGGGGAGACAAAATTCCTTCCTAACCCGAAATGGCAATCGGAAAGTATCCCTGGATCAACCAGAACTACAATATATCAGAGCAGGTTTATTCATTAAGGCAGCTGCCCAGGGCCCAGTAAACATCAGGAGGGGCTGTTTCAGTACTGCAGCCCAAACAATACAAAAACAAGGGGGCCCATATATCAGCCATGTCGGTGCCTAATTTTATCTTAATCCATCACTGCAGTATATGCATTAATACCAGTAATTCTCAAAATATTTTAGTTTTAGAAACTTATCCAGCCCACTTTTAAAACTATTCAGTGAACTTGCCATTACCACTTCTGCAGGAAGACAGTTCCACAGTTTCACTGTTCTCACTGTAAAGAAACCTTTCCTAACCTGAAGATTACATTTTTCTTCCAACCTTAAAGGATGTCCACGTGTCCTCTGATATGATCTATTAGTGAACAATGCACCAGAAAGTTCATTGTATGGCCCATTAATATATTTGTATAAGGTTATCATATCCCCACGCAAACATCGCTTCTCTAATGTAAACAGCCCAAACTTGTCTAATATATCTACATAGTCAAGCCCCTTCATTCCCCTTATTATTTTAGTTGCCCTTCTCTGAACTCCTTCCGTTTCAAAGATGTCCCTTTTGTATATGAGATTCCAAAACTGCACTGCATATTCCAAATGACGCCTTACCAGTGCCTAGGTAACAGGGAGAATAATATCTTTCTCTCTTGAATCCATTTCCCTCTTTATATATGACAATACAATTAGATAGATTCCTTTGCTTATACAAAAAACCTTCAGGGAGATTCAATATAAGTTCTTATCGTTTAAAATGGTGCTAATTTTGCCTCACCCAATCAGATTTTAGCTTTCAAATGTTAAATAATATCTGATTGGTTGGGGCAAAATTAGCACCATTTTAAATTATAAGAACTTTTGTTGAATCTCCCTGCTTGTTTTTTGTGTGACATTGCTAAAGGGTTCTGTGTACAATCTGTATGGTTACTGCGTGTCACCCCTAGGGTTACTGTGTGTAATCTTAGGATCTAAGCAAATACTAGATAAGTGTATTCTTATCTAGTATTTGCTTATTAGAAGTCAGGTTTTCCAAAAATAACTTTAAAAAAGCAGTCAATGGGGTGGTTTGTACAAGAGATAAGTTAGCTTGTCTTGACATATAATCCAAAAATCCTTTACCTGAGCAGTCCTACTAACAATCAGGTCTCTCAATGTCATATACGAGGTCACTCAAGTTTATATCCGGGTCACTCGAGGTCATATCCGGGCTCACTCAAGGTCATATACGGGGTCACCCGAGTTCATATCTGGGGTCACTCAAGGTCATATCTGGGGTCACTCAAGGTCATATTTGGTATCACATGAGGTCGTATCTGGTGTCACTCAAGATTATATCTGGGATCACTTAAGGTCATATACAGGATAACTCAAGGCCATATCAAACACATCAATGAAGTTAATGTGTGATATCACTAGGATCACAACAGGGCATCACTGGGTGTCACTCAAGATCATTAATGGAGTCAATTGGAAAGTATTTTTGGATCAACCAGAACTACAGTATATGTTTTAATACCAGTAATTCTCAATATTCCAAATGATGCCTTACTAGTGCCTTGTAAAGAGGGAGAATAATGTTTTTCTCTCTTTAATCTATTCCCCTCTTTATACAAGACAATATCTTGCTAGCTCAATCCGTGGCTGCCTGGCATTGTTTTCTACAACTGTTCGCTGCTTCCATTAGACATTTACTTAGCACAGAGTTATTTATGGTGTAGGTGGAATAAGGATTGTTAAAGCCTAAATGCATCACCTTACATTTATCAACATTGAATCTCTTCTGTCATTCTGCTGCCCATTTCAATCATTTATATATGTCTGCTTACAGGCTGTAGCAATTGCACATCCTTTGAAGTTTCCCTTGCTTTCAATACCCCCTTCTAAGAAGTGGTCCCAGTACAGAACCCTGTGGCACTCCATTTAAAACTTTTGTCCACATTGATGTAGCTCTCTGTTTGCTATCCAATAACCAATTCTCTATCAATGTACAAATGTTTTTTCTAGGCCAACAGACCTTAGTTTATACATTAGTCGCCTATCTGGCACAGTATCAAAAGCTTTAGCAAAATCCAAGTATCCACTGCTGTGCCTGAATCTAAATTCTTACTCACTTTTTGATAAAAAACATGTAAATTTGTCTGACACAATGGGGTTATTTAATAAAAGTTCTTATCGTTTAAAATGGTGCTAACCAATCAGATCTTATTTAACATTTGTAAGCTTATATCTGATTGGTTGGGGCAAAATTAGCACCATTTTAAATGATAAGAACTTTAAGTGAATAACCCTGAATGTATTTCTCATAAGTCCATGCTGACTACTACTAATAAGATCAGTACATGAGACAAAATCAAGGATTTGGTCCCTTAACAATGTTTCCGGCACCTTCCCTACTACTGATGGTAGGCTTTCAGGTTACCAGGCTGGGAACAACTGCCTTTTTGAATATTGATATTACATTGGCTTTTTTCCAATCCCGCGGTACATCACCACACAAAAGTGAATCTAAAAGTTGAGGTCTAGATAAAACTGGACTAAGCTCTCTTAAAATCCAAGGATGTAGTGAATCTGGTCCTGGGGCTTTATTGATATTAACTTTGTCTAATTGTTTTTGTACCCTTCATATTATTACAGTCTCTGCTATAAAGACTAGGAATCTCTATAGTGAATACCAATAATACCAATGGCCTCATTATTTAAAGGTCCCACATTCTCAGTCCTCAAGCTCTTAAGGACAGCTGCACTGCCTCAATCAGAGAAGGAAAGCAGTGTTTTTAATTGACTTTATAATGTTATTTAAATGAGCACTTCTTGTTTTTAAGTTATGTTTCATGTTCATTTTTAAAGTTATTTTAAATTATTGCATCTTTATAATTTTTATTCATAATGTTATTTATGTTTGTATAAGTTATTTGTTTTTTATTGTCATTATTTCAGTAAATTTATTTTTGAATCTACAGTTTATTTTCCTTATAGTACTGGGGGGGAGACACACTAGAAAGAGGGGGGCGGCACAAGTTAGCTGGCCTAGGGGAGAAAAAAGTGTAAATCCGGCCCTGATTGATACAGTGATCCTTATACTGGGAGCAAAGTGAAATATTGTATATTTTATATTTGTTATAAGAGTATATTCCACTGTTGTTCGCATTATAAATGAATGAAGTATTATACAGTACATGTTCTCTACTACAGTTCAGGATTAGTAAGGGAGCATGTGACTGAGGTCAGGAGATAAGACCATTACTGGAAATGTTTTTTTGGTCTGTGGTCAACAGCATTGCTCATTTTCTTTTGCCTTTTTGATGATCTGGTCATCAATAAGTTTCAATAAAATGAGTTTACTGTCAAAGTGAACTCTGCTTTAACAGTAAAAGACGGTTTTAGACAGTTCTGTTTGGTGATTGTAATTGTGGGTTTAAATCTTTCAGTTGCTTATGTTTCTTTGCCCGTTATAGTGTTCAACTCACCTTTCGTTTGGACGGTGTTTTTGTTCCTGAGTCCACTTTCCAGGCTGTGTTTCCTGACCCTGTCCTGCAATCCTGCATTTCTGCAAGTCTGCCTAGCTGCTTGTTTCCTGAGGTACTGCTTCTACTTGCCTGATTTTGTGCCTGTGGTTGTTTGTTTTGCTCTGTCCAACTCCCATGTGTCCCGCCCTTGAGTCCAGATACCTTGTGCCCTGCAAACCTGGGTGCAACCAATTCCGGTAAGGCATTCCTCGTGTACCGGTAAAAGACGTCTTGGCTTTAGGAGAAGATGGCGGTTATATATATTGGGGTATCTGGACCAATAGATACTTGGGATTGGGCAGAGCATTACAAAATCTTTTTCACCTCAGGTGACCTCGGGTGACCCCCAGCTATCACATTAAAGAGGAACTGTGGTCCAAAAATGACTTTAGGTAAATTGTTAGGAATTGTTCTCCTGAGAGTTTTTGCAATTTATTTCCATTGTTTATTTTGCATAGTTTTGAAGATATTTACATTTTTGTGTGTGATATGGCAGCAGCATCACCAGGTCCCCTGCACTTCCTGCTTTCTGCTCTGAAACCATGTGCACTTCCTACTTCCTGCTCTGAAACCATGTCAGTCAATCTGCCCTGTGTCTCCTCCCCTTTGCAGCTTCCCTGGTCCCTCCCACTCATGGACCCTATGGTCCCTCCAGTTGCAGGCCCCCCTTGGCCCATTCTCTTACAGCCCCATGTGGCCCCACCCACTCACAGGTGCTGTGACCCCCCCACTCATGGATGCCTAAGCCCCACCCACTCTTGGGTGTCTAAGCCCCACCCACTCATGGGTGCCTAAGCCCCCCAGGTGCTGTGGGCCTCTCTGACACCCCCCCTATCACCCCCCCAAAACTCTGTGGAAACAGCATTTTCAGGCAGAGTGAGAACTCTGCCTGAAAAGGCTGTTTTCACACTGTGAGAGAGAAGGGCTGTAGATTCCCTTACCTTCTCTGCAGCTGCAGGTCCTTCACACAGCAGAGAGAAGGAGGGACTTCCTGTCTCTCTCACACACTGAGGGAGTCTGAGGCTGTGCTCTCCGAAGCCTCAGGAATGTCACATGTCAGCCTCCCACCCATTAACTTTCTGATCAGTCATTTCTGTGTATCTTGGGCTGTGGAGCACGTAGAGAGGTGGTTGATGGCTCGTTTTAAAGGTAGGAAACTGGCCTTTCATTTAAACTCAACTTGTTTAGAGACCACAGCTCCCCTTTAACTGACTACAGATATGACATTGAGTGATCTCATTGTTAGTAGCACTGCCTACATGATTTTTGGATTATATGTTAAGACTAGCTAACTAATCTCTGGTAGAACCAAGCTCATAGACTGCTCTTTTACCTTTGGAAAACCTGACTTCTAATAAGCAAATAATAGATAACAATACATTTATCTTAGATGCTAAGATGACATGCAGTAACCCTACCGAAGCCACACAGTTTCCTTAGCAATGTCACACTAAATACAAGCAGGGTTATTCAATAAAAGTTCTTATTGTTAAAAATGGTGCTAATTTTGCCCCAATCAGATGTTAGCTTTCAAATGTTAAATAATATCTGATTGGTTGGGGCAAAATTAGCACCATTTTTAACGATGAGAACTTTTATTGAATCTCCCTGAAGGTTTTGAGGATAACCAAAGGGATTCATCTTATGTACAGTCCAAATCGTCTATACAGCAGTCCCCTACTTGTATAGTGGCTAACATGTTTTCCTTTTATTTTCTCTCTTTACATCAGAATTAAGCCATGTGAAAGTGGACTTATTGCATTTTGCATTTATTTCCTAAGGGTATAAGTTTAGAAATTGTTCTATTCTGTTAAGTATCTTTACCTGAGAAGGAAGATTTGTAAGTGTCACCAGGTGAAGATGTGGAGGACAGCTCAGAAGTAGCATATATGGAGCGGGCCGTTCCCTTAAAGGGCATGTCCACCCTTATTAAAACCTTTTAGCCTCTAATAGAATACAGTCCCCCAGCCCCAACGGCTATAAAAATAATTAAAGTGACCAGATGTTTACTTACCTTCCCTCTCTCCTCCGACACCCGGCCCGGCCTTCTGCTTGTAAGACACTGCAAGCAGGGGGCGGGACTGGCAGCCGCGTCCGTGATTGGCTGAGAGGCAACCAATCACGGACGTGGCTGCCGGCTTCTCAGAATGCCGGTGGAGAGAGGGAAGGTAAGTAGAGTTCTGGGGACTTGCTTAAAATTATTTTTTTGCGGTTGGGGCTGGGGGAACATATACTATTATATGGGCAAGGGGTTTTATGGTAGGAGGAGGGATCGCAAAACGAGAGGGAGAGGGGAGGGAGGCCCAATAGGAGGCAGAGTCCTATATGGACTCTGCTATCCTCCTGGTGGGCAGTTTTTTGGACTTTGGGGGGACTACAGGAGAACCTTATAGAGCTGGGATGTGAGGTAAGGATTTTACTACACTACATGGTGGGGCCAGTAGTGGGGGGGATTATAGTTTTGGGGGTGGACATGCCCTTTAAGCAATCAAGGAACCACAATCTCTAATTCAAGGGAGTGAGTACTGGGGGTAGGCAGGTGGTAGTTGTAGGAAACTCCATTATTAGAAAGGAAGGGCAATCTGCCGCCAAGACCCTGCACGGCAAACAGTGTGTTGCCTGCCTGGTGCTAGGGTTCGACATGTGGTGGATCATGTAGACAGATTATTGGGTGCCCCTGCGGTCTTGGTTCATGTTGGTGCCAGTTAGAGGAGGAGACGAAGTCCTTTAAAAATAGTTAATCAGAGTTAGTGGCCAAGTTAAAAGTAAGGACCTCAAGAGTAGTGTTTTTTGAAATATTAATGCTGTCACATGTTATGCTAGGGAGGCAACGGGAGCTTAGTAGTATTAATGTGTGGCTGTGGTGTAAGGAGATGGGGTTTGGGTTTTTAGAGAACTGAGCTGACTTCCTATTGGCTACAGGATTTTTAGTAGAGATGGGCTGCAGCTCAATAATGATGTTGCAGCTGTTTTGGGGGAGAAGATGGCTAGGGAATTGGAGTAGATTTTAAACTAGGTATTGGGGGAAGGGTAAGTTAGACTACACAGGGGTAGATAGAGGAGTGAAGGATCAGGGGACTAATAAGATAATGGAGGGAGGAGATGGGGAGGGAGGAGCATAGAGCATAAGGAGGCATGTATGGCCAAGTATGGAAGTAAATTGAATGAAAATCTAAAATATCTGTTTACAAATGCAAGAAGTCTGGCTAGAAAAACTGGGGTACGAGAACTAATATTGGGAGACATATTGAGACATGGCTAAATGATTCACATGACTGGGAATTAAATATTGAAGGATACTCCTTGTTTAGACATGACAGAGTTAATAAGAAAGGAGGGGGAGTATGTATGTATGTTAAACAAGAATTGAAGCTAAATTTAAAAGATGAGATAGATGGGGGATAAACGATATGGGAGAAACAATATGGGGGGAGCTGTGTACGAGAAGCAAGAAGGTGGGTAAATGAATTGCTGGTGTATGTTATAAGCCGCCAAATGCCAGTGAGGATAAGGGATGGGATCCGAAATTATCGAAAATACGATCGGAAACCTTTTTTGAAAAACGAACGTTCCAGGCTATTTTCGATAATTTTCGAAAATAACCTAGAATATTCGAAAATAAATAGCCCCGTACTTTCGAAAATTATCGAAAATTCATTCCCCAAGATCCGGGAATCCGAAAATGGAACGAAAATAGTGAGTTTCGGCCATCTCTAGTGAGGATGCAGTTGGCGGAGGCTGCAGGTATGGGGCATGTTCTGGTTGTGGCGGAATTTAATTTCCCTGGCATAGTGTTATTTAATATAGGTTATTATTATTATTATTATGGATTTATATAGCACCAACATCTTCCGTGGCGCTTTACAATTACATAGTGATATATTACATACAGGGTAATACAGGCTATACAAATTTAAGTAATACATAATTTAAGTAAACAGAGTGATGAGTTTCTTACCGCAAAAAAAACAAAAGTGCACTTGGTTAACAAAAACATTTCACTTTAAGAAAGCTTATTTTATGTTCTAAGGAATCACTCCTGCTCATGGACTGGAGGGCATAATTCAGGTGAAAGTTTTTAAAAGTGGACTCAGGAGGTAAAGCGTTTTAGTGAATCCAAACACCCCAGGTGTGTGAAGCGACAGAGACACTTTTGTTGGTTAATGGATCAATATGCTAATAACATATGAATTGGTATATACAAATCCGGCTAACCGCCCTCGACCCTCGCTACAGATTTGAGTTGGCATGGTATTGGCTTTTACCCTGTGCGCAATAGGGATTTAGCTGAGGATAGCCACCTTGTGGTGTGAAAGGAGACCAACATGAGGGGGTTACACTTTCTTTCTCAACACAACACCTTTCTCTGATTGAGTGTGTGTGATTTGGGTAACCCCTGTCCAGGGGTATAAACATGGTCCTCTTAAACCCAAAGAGTGAGTCTCCCATTACCATTTAATATGGACTAATAAGAGGTTATTTTTGAGGCCAATAACTCTGGACTCATCTTACAAGGAATTACTCTTCTGTGCGTTTATCCTGGAACATTAAGGATGGATATAAGTAGTATTTCATTTCATCCCATTGTTTGTTACTTTTGCTTATGTGGTTATTTGTCGACTTTCGGTAGTTTTGATTTTTCGCACTGTTTTGTGTTCCTATATTAAACGATGAGTCAAATCATAGCTGATTCTGCTGATTGCTCTTTGCTTGGACCAGTAGATTATGAACGCTATCTAGGATATGTTGATCTGTTATGGAGACTGCAACCTGGACGTGCGCGTTAGCGAATTTTAAAGGTGGTTGGTGTGATACCTTTTTAACACCCCCAAAATGTGCAGACTGCAGATCAGATGGTTTATGGTTATATATAAGTGACGGCAACTCTAGGCGGGTTTTTCGCAGTGAGATAAGAGTGAGGGTTGTAGTGTGTTCCTATTTACATCTGGGATACTACTAAATAAGATCAGTCCTCTGGCAGACAAAGCAAGGATATGATCCGTAACAAAAGTTTCCAGCCCTTCCCCCTACACCTGATGTTAGGCTATAAGGGTTATATGTACCAGGCTGGGACTGACTACTTTTTGAATATTGGTGGTATTACATTTTATTTTTTCCAAGACAGTGGCACATCACCAGCAAAAAACTGATTCTGACCGATGAGAAAACAGTGGTCTGCGATACAAAATAGACTAAGCTCTTTTAAGAACCGATGACTGTACAGTCTTATTATCCGGTTCCTGATGCGTTGTGTCAGTATTTTTACGTTCAATTCTTCCTTATACACTGTCGCTCTGCTCAACAATAGTCCCGTAGTGTACTAGTACTCTTATCAGTGATATCTCATTTACAGTAAATCATGTCCACCTGGATTAGTTACAGTCATCATAACTGTACAAGGCCTCTAGAGAATACCAAGATCGAAAAATTCTTTTGTGCTCCTTACTATCATATGTTCAATGGGTCTGATCCACATATTGTTATATTGAGCTATGCTATCTAAAAAAAATCCTTTTGAGGTGGTGGGCACCAATGCTGCTTTTCAGTGTTTTCTATGCGTGAGCTCATTACGACTCTTAACATTTTAGCTAGTTCCTAACAGTTGCATTTCCCATCCCCTTACCTTAAAGTTTCATACATCGCCTCTCTTTCCACTCCTTATTACAGCCTTATACTCCTCTGTACCGGGTCAAGCTGCTTGCGTGGGGATATGAAAACCTTATACAAATATATTATGCCAATAACTCTCTGGTGAATGTTAACGAATAGGTCATATCAGAGGTACCGTGGACATCCTTAAGGTTGGAAGAAAAGAAAAGACGTTCATTCTTCGTTAGGAAGGTTTCATTTAAAAATGGCCTGGATATAAGTTTCTAAAAACTAAAAAAATATTGGAGAACTACTGGTATTAATCATTTATTGTAGATTGGTTGATCAGGATATTTTCCGATCACCGTTTGAGTCCGGAAGGAATTCCACCCCCCCCCCTCTCTTTTTAGCGTGGTTTTTTGTTTTTTGGCCTTCTGGAAGACAAAAAAAAAACATTTCTTGGAATCAGAGACTGGGCCTTGTCAAAAGAAGTAGAAGGAAGAAGAACACAAATAAAACAGTGAAGGGGAAAAGCAAGACAGAGAGACAGAAGAAGAAACATGGTCATCCCATGTAGCAGGGGTCTCCGAGAAATTAAGAAGAATTTTCAAAAAACATCGTACCTGTCTGCTTTAAACCGAACAAACACACTGAGGCAGCCAATTGGTACATCCGAAAGCCCAATACCAAAAACACAAGAAAAAGCGACAATCATATATGCAGTGCAGTGCAGTGAAGATGCTCTGATTTGTATGTGGGGGAGACCCATGCAACTGCATCAACGTATGGCCCAGCACAGAAGAGACCAATTCCTCGGGTCAGGACTCAGCCATGTACCTGCATCTTAAGGATAAAGGACATACCTTGAAGATTGTAATGTTAACATACTGGCGAAGGAACGTGACTGGTTCAAGAGAGTGTTTAAGGAGGCCATTTATGTGAAAATAAAGAAACCAAGCCTAAATAGAGGTGGGGGGTTCGACACCAACTGTCTGCCATATACAATGCTTGTTTTACACCTTACTCTGGGCGTTCCTATAACACCTCTTAGCCACTATCCATCACACCCTTAACACCTGGCTGTGATATGGTAATTGGGATTTCCAGGGTACATAATTGCCACAGATTCTTGTACAAGTCATTCTGAATTGAGAAAGCCAGTCGGATGACTAGGAAACGTCTTCAAGAACTACATTTCAAGTCCAGTTGATCTAATTGATATAACAGATATGAGACAATACAGGGTTATTCAATAAAAGTTCTTATCGTTAAAAATGGTGCTAATTTTTCACCAAACAATCAGATCTAATTAAACACCTGAACGCTAATATCTGATTGGTTGGGGCAAAATTAGCCCCATTTTTAACATAAGAACTTTTATTGAATTTCCCTGATAATATATAACATACACTAGATTGTGATAAAAAGTTGTAAGTGTTAAAAATGATAAAAAGTGCATCACTTTATACATTGTTTCAAATATAGACATTAAGTGAAATAATCCAATAACAGTTAATAATTATTACAACCATTGGGGATTCTTATTGATTCATATTACAACCTGTGGTAGCTATGCATAAAACTCCCTTAAAGACACCACTGACTTCTAAAAGGATTGGAGTACATTAAGGATATTTCTACAGACACTATTTGTGCACTATGGACATTGAATCCTTATACACGGCAATACCCCACAATGAAGGAATTGATGTGATTGAGGAGCTTTGTTAGACTATGGATATGATAACAGACTGGTGTTTTTCCAGGCCCAATTTTGCCCATCCTACACAAATTTGTTTGTAATTCACTTTGAAAAAGTAAATATTTTGAAGAATGTGACTTTAAAGGTAAAATCTGTAATTATGTCTGATTTGTAGATGATGTGTTCTTTTTTTGGAAAGGGGATGAACCCTCGCTGATCAAAATGGGTAAAAAACGAATAGGGACACCCCATGCTCAGGTTTACTATTTCATATGATAAAGAAAAAATGAGTTACCTGGATGTACTGTTATAAATAAGGAGAGTCACTGGATGCAGATCTCTATGTAAAAATACAGATAAAAATAACTTGCTTCTAGCTACCAGTTTCCATCCAAAAGGGTGTTTAAGGGTTTACCCAGGTCAATATCTCAGAGTGAGACGCATTGTTAAAGATGATGAGACATGTAAAGCCAGAATGAATGAGATGGTACAAAAATTCATGATAGAGGGTACTCTAAAGAAAAAATGGAACAGGATGTGAAAAAAACTCGCGACATACCCGGGATCAGCTATTAGGTAGAGGAAAAGGGTGAATCTAATGTGCGGTTACCGTTTGTATCTACTTATAACACATTATCCCCACAAAAACAAAAGATTGTGAGTAAACACTGGGGAATTTTAAAATCTGATCCGTCTATGGTAAATTGGTAATATGGTAATAATCTTATAAAAGCAGATTTGCCGGAAACAATGAGCTTAAAAACAGTGTTATTACGTGAGACCAAGGCAGGTACTTTTCCATGTAGGAATTGTCAAGTATGCAGTGCCATCATACCGGAGAGGAAAGTCTATCATCCCCGTAAAGGATATGATATAAACCTACAACATTTTGCCACCGTAGATTACAGGAGGTATATATATGTTAAAAATGGTCATGTGGATGGGCTATGTAGCAAGACTAAATGTGAAGCCAGAATTAGAATAGGGAACACAGAAGTGATATCTCTAAATTCCAGGGTATTAACAAAAAAATTTTAAACTTCAGTCAGTAAAACACAACTCAGATGTCTCGTATTAGAAACAGTTAAAGACATCCAAGAGGAGGGAACTTTGAACAATTGGGGGAGATACAATATGGCCCATTTCTCTAAAACCCACGTTAACCCGAAAAAATTTCAGGTTAATGTGGGTTTTAGACAGATTTTGAGCACAGCGCATTCCGAATGTTTTTGGAAATAGCGCTGTGCAACGATCCAAAACCCATAGCATAGTAACATAGTAACATAGTAATTAAGGTGGATAAAAGACATTCGTCCATCAAGTCCCACCTATTCCCTTTTTTTTTTTTTTTTAAACCTACCTAACAGTTGATCCAGAGGAAGGCAAAAAACCCCAGCTAAAAAAGGGGGGGAAAAATTCCTTCCTGACTCCAAACGGCAATCGGAAAGTATCCCTGGATCAACCAGATCTATATGCATTAATACCAGTAATTCTCAATTTTTTAGTTTTAGAAACTATCCAGGCCTTTTTAAAGTTATTCAATGAACTTGCCATTACCACTCTGCTGGAAGACAGTTCCACAGTTTCACCGTTCTCACTGTAAAGAAGAAACCTCTCCTAACTTGAAGATGAAACTTCTTTTCTTCCAACCTTAAAGGATGTCCACGAGTCCTCTGATATGACCTATTAGTGAACAATGCACACGAGAGTTACATGTATGGCCATTAATATATTTGTATAAGGGTATCATGTCCCCACGCAACCCCCGCTTCTCCAATGTAAACAGCCCTAACTTGTCTAATCTGCCTGCATATTCAAGCCCCTCCATTCCCCTTATTAATTAGTTGCCCTTCTTGAACGCTCATTTCCAAGATGTCCCTTTGTATATGGGATTCCAAAACTGCACCGCATATTCCAAATGTGGCCTTACCAGTGCCTTGTAAAGAGGGAGAATAATATTTTTTCTCTTGATTCCATTCCCCTCTTTATACAGACAAATATCTTGCTAGCTCTAGCTGTTGCTACCTGGCATTGTTGCTACAGCTAAGTCGTTATCTACCAGAACCCCCAAATCTTTTCCTACTTTGTAGCGTGAAACTTAACGATATGGCTTGTGGAGCGTTAAAGTGCTGCTCCTTACCTTAGCCCGATCCCGCGATACAATACTGACGTAATCACGTTTACGTCAGTATTGTATCGCGGCTAAGGTATGTAACGCGGCACTAGATATTGGATCTCCCCGAATGTTTTTACAAAGAGAGCTCTATTGGATAGATAGATTAGACACCATGGCTCTAATGTGATGAATGAAGAATTTAACATGACGTGTTCTTATATTCCAATATATTATGAATTTTATTTATTAAAAGTTTGTAGTGTATTTCTCCAGATCTTCCCATTGGGGTATTTTCATTTTTCATTTAAAGTTGTAAGATGATTGCTCTACCTAGTGGATATCTGAAAATCTACAAAAAGGTAGTTAACCATTTAAAATTGAGATTTCACACACTGTTATTAAGCATAATGTTTTTTTTTTTGTACTGTGAATTAAATAACGTGTTAAAAAGAAATATGAGTACCCATCTAGACATTGTATAACTATTCCCTATTGGATTTTAAAATTTTATTTGTTATTTAGATTATTTCACTTAATGTCACATATATTGAAACAATGTATAAAGTGATGCACTTTTTATCATTTTTAACACATAACAACTTTTTATCACAATCTAGTGTAGTTATATTTATGTCTTTTATTGTATCTTATATGTATCCATTGTTTTCATTTTTTAGATTCTTGAAAGCACTATGTCACTTTGTGTATTTAGCACTTTTTGATCAGATGGATACGAATGTGTGGCCATCCTCCTATGGGAGAATTCACTGTGCATTATGGCTATTAAGGACAAGGAAGACGATAACCTTGTATCACCTGATGAAGGGGGTTGAACCTCCGAAACGTTGTGTGAAGGTTCAAATAAAGATTCACACTTATACTTTGGTGGTGCGACTTTCCACACACCTTTGCAAGATTGAACCTAATTTTTTACATTGTTCTTTAAAGGTATAAATTTAGAAATGTAATAGTTTAATATCCCTTTATAAGCAGTCCACATTGCTCACATGTCCTCCAGTCTATGAGCAGGGTGAGTGATTCTTTAAAAATAAATTAGCTTTCCTAAAGTTAAAAGTTTTGTTAACCCATTGTTGCTTTTTACAACCTATATTAAATGACACTATATCATGATCACTATTCCCTAAGTTCCATTACCTTTGTGTCCAAAATGAGCTCAGGGTTGTTAGATATCACCGATCCAACAATGAATTCTGTCTAATAGGAACTTTATCTATGAGAAGGAAATGCTCATATAGGAATTAAGAACTTTATTCCTTTTGATGTGCTGGCAGTTCCCTTACTCCAATCTATGTCAGGGTAATTGAATTGCCCATAAACAGAACATGCCACATACCTGCAGCCTTAGCCAACTGATTCATTTCCACCTTCTCACTGGCAGGCATTTGGTGGCTTAAACATACACCAAACAATCAATTTATTCAACCTTTTGGCTTCTGTACACAGCTCTACCATATTGTTTCTGCCTATATTTATACCCACATCTGTTCCATCTTTTACATTTGGCTTCAATTCTTGTTTAACATACATACATATTCCTCCTCCTTTCTTATTGAATCTGTCATGTCTAAATAAGAGTATCTTTCAATATTTACTGTCCATCGTGTGAACATTTAGCCACGTTTCTGCTATAACCAAGTACATCATACCTTTCCTTTAAAGCTATTAGTTCTAGTTCCAGTTTTTTCATCCAGACTTCTTGCATTGTAAACTTACATTTTAGATTATCAATTAATTTACTTCCATACTTGGACGTACATGCCTCCTTATCCTCTATGCTCCCCCCTCCTCTTGTAAGTACCCCCAGACATGAATTACTATAAAGTATAAAGGAAAAAAAAGTAAAGTTATACTACTATGTTTCCCAATATACCAACCAGAGCAAGTGAATTATAAAAACAAATTAGAAAATTCTAACGTGATACAGAGATAGGCCATATCTTTAAGAAGCCCTGTGTTTAGAGGATGTCCAGCAAAACAAAAAAATATATATATCTAAGAGCTTCTATTATTGTGGATTTATATAGTGCCAACATTTCCATAACGCTTTTCAATTACATGTATATTTTCACTCAGGCCCTGCCATGAAGAGCTTACAAAAAGCACATTTATTTTAGTATAGTATAGTATCTGAAGTTGAATAAAAAACACACGTCCATCCAGTCCAACCCATCTAACAATATCCTCATTCTTTTCCCTCCCGACTCAAGCAGCAACCGGAAACCTCCCTAGATCAACTCTACTATGGAGTGCGTTTGAATTGCAGTTTGCGATCTGATGTGCTAGTGGGAGTGCAGGCATGTAATAAACTATGGGACTACATGCTATGCGTCTCAGTGGCTATTGGAGTGCATGCAATCACCATTTTTAGTCTGTATTGCATGCGCTCTCCTAGGGTCCAATTGTTATTATTATTATTGCGAACGTGCATCCTCCTTGCACTTGAATGCTGCAAAGCTAAGTTCCATTGCATTAAAAACATGCTGATGGCTAAACTAAAATCATGCAGCGTGCATACAACTTCTAATGGCTAGGAAAAAAGTGTGTTTTTCAGGCTATTGTGATTTTTCAATGTATTGAAAACGCAGCAAAGCACAAAAAAACTTGCGATCTTGCAATCGCATGCGTTTTCAGAATGACAAAGCGCAAACGCATGTATGGCGTGCTATAAGTGGGGTCATGCACACCACTGGAAGATACTTTAGTCCTTTCATATATCATAAGGTAAGTTTTTATTGAACACAAAGCTTAAAGATGCTTATTATTCATAACTTCTTGAGAATTACTGGTATTAATGCATATAGATTGGTTGATCCAGGGATACCCTCCGACTGCCGCTTGGAGTCAGGAAGGAACCCTCTCCCCCCTTTTAGCTGGTTTCTCTTTAACACAACAACCTATCAGTATGTCTTAATGATTGTGGGGAAACCCGAGTGCCAGAGGAAACCCACGCAAGCACGGGAGAACATACCAACTCCTTGCGATGTCTCCAAGAGTGGATTCGAACTAAGGAATTCAGTGCTGCAAGGCATGAATGCTAATAACCACTGAGCCACCATAACGCCCTATATATCAGTAATAAGTAATACCATTACACTCCCTCTAAAACGTACACCAATAAAAAGACTGGATAAAAAGGACAAGAGAGATATAAAGAAAATACAAACTAGAGATGGCTTAACTTCCTGAAGTTCGGTTCATTCGAAGTTTAAACTTTGTGAAAGTTCGGAAGTTTGGAAATTAACCCATTAAAGTCAAATATTTTGAAAAGTTTCGATAAATTGCAGTTAAAATAGCAATGGTGAACTTACTGTATGGCTGTGGCACCCGGGAAATGGCCGGGGTAACATACAGGCAATTGTCAGGTTTCCTCATGGTACATTCGAGGTTATGGCCAATTGGAGGGTTACCGATGATACTTTCGAGGGTTACCACAAATACACTAGAGGGTACCGAAATCAACTGCTACATTCAAAGGTTTCAAAAATCAGCCGCTACATACAAGGTTACCAAACAACACATTTGAGGTACTGAAATCGAACAATACATTTGAGGGTTACCAAAATCAGCCGCTACATTTGAGGGTTACCAAAATCGGCCGCTACATTCAAGGGTTACGGAAATCACACTTCATGCAAGGGTTACCAAAATCGAAGGCTACATTCGAGAGTTACTGAAATCGAAGAATATCTGTACATTCGAGGATTACAGAATTTGAACGTTTCATTCGAGGGTTACCATTTCGAGAATTCAATTTTTTTTAATTTTTCAACAATTATCGAAAATAAATCAGTGAGTTCAGAAAACCCAAACTAATTTGGATAGAGTTCAGTTCAGACAAACTCAGGTTAAGGGCCATCACAACTATAAACCACAAACAGTAAATGCACCCCAGTGTCTAAGCATTTTAGTTAACATAGCACACACACAGCCAATAAAAATGGGTGGATGTAGAGAATAATAATACACCCCTGAGAGGGGGAGATATAACTAAGGAACTCCTACAGTGAGAATGTTATTGATACAGTATCTGAATACAAGGTATGTCAATGTATGACAGACATCCCAACCTGCCCTTTCAGGCTTCCAGGCAGGGTGGAGAAGGGGGCGTGGTGAGAGGGTGTGACATCACACAGAGGTGGGGCCATCATTCAGGATTGGTGGGAGGTGGGGGTTAGGGAGGAGTTAGGGGCGTTTCCAGTAAGTTCCAGGGGCATGGCCACTGAAAGGGGGCGTGACTTGGAGGGGAATCAAGTCTCCTCTCAAGTCTGTGGTGATCTTGGGGTGTGGCAGGAGACCACTCCAGAATGAGGGAGACTCTCGTGAGATGAGGGAGGGGTGGTATGAGCATGTTCATTGAAATGTTTTCTATAAGTAGAAGATGTTTAATGTACCTTTAAACCTTTTGCAGAAAGCCGTCTACATCTAAAACTTTTAGAGCATCCGAATAGTAGCATGCCTACAAAGAAGGTTACAAGTTGCCAAATGATTAAAATCATTTAAATGTTGGAAGAGGGATACTGTATTTTCAAGATTTCTGAGGTAGGCCACAAGAGGGCAGTGCCTTCTAGTGCACAATAATTGGTAGGCCCAGCTTTTAAAGAGTTTAAAGTTTAATTATTATACATATACTAAAGTATAATAGTTGCAAAGTTTTTATGTGTACGTATATGTAGAAATGTTATATGTTATGGACTCTTGCACTAACTACAAACATAAATTGGACTTTGCACAAACGTATAGATTATAGATTCCATATAAACAGATTGGACGTCTTTTTTAAATTTGGACAATGCATGAACATCATATTGGATGGTTGCACAAACCATTAAATGTTGATATTTATACAAGCACATTGTGGATTTTATATGGATTTTATTGAGTTTAAAGATGGACAAACATCATATGGTATATAAGTTAGTCTTTAAAAAGCTGTAGAAATGGTTATGTGGAAAACACTATGCAATTTATTCACGGTTGTATTATATTAGATTTGTACTTTAACTTGGGGTAGTAGGTAAGTGGTTAGGTTTAAAGGAACTGTTCACTCCCAAAGTGAACTTTTCCTTTAATGTATTGATTAAGGTGGGGGTTAAGGAGCTATGCCTTACCTCCCATTCTTCAATCAATAACTCAGGAGGTAAGTTTTCTGACAAAAAATACATTTTGTATTCAAAAAGTAGGCTTGTTTTTCCTTAGTGGATTTTGTGCACTAAAAACAAACTGTTAGACTACAAGATGTAGCTGGTCTACAAATTTCCTTGGCCAGTTTTTTTTGTATGCAAAAAAAATATTCTGTTTAAGTTCCCTGAAATTTAAATCACCAAAATAGAGTTTTGAAATTATATTGAAATACATATAGTAACATAGTAATTGAGGTTGAATAAAGACATACGGTATGTCTATCAAGTCCAACCTTTTCAGCCTTCTCTTTAACCCTACCTAACAGTTGATCCAGAAGAAGGCAAAAACAAAAAAACACACAGCTAAAAAGGGGAGACAAAATTCCTTCCTAACCCAAATGGCAATCGGAAAGTATCCGGATCAACCGAACTACAATATACAGAGCAGGTTTATTCATTAAGGAGCTGCCCAGGGCCCAGTAAACATCAGGAGGGGCTGTTTCAGTACTGCAGCCCAAACAATACAAAAACAAGGGGGCCCATATATCAGCCATGTCGGTGCCTAATTTTATCTTAACCATCACTGCAGTATATGCATTAATACCAGTAATTCTCAAAATATTTTAGTTTTAGAAAATATCCAGCCCACTTTAAAACTATTCAGTGAACTTGCCATTACCACTTCTGCAGGAAGACAGTTCCACAGTTTCACTGTCTCACTGTAAAGAAACCTTTCCCACCTGAAGATTACATTTTTCTTCCAACCTTAAAGGATGTCCACGTGTCCTCTGATATGATATATAGTGAACAATGCACCAGAAAGTTCATTGTATGCCCATTAATATATTGTATAAGGTTATCATTCCCCACGCAAACATCGCTTGTCTCAATTGTCTCCAAACTGTCTAAATATCTACATAGTCAAGCCCTTCATCCCCTTATTATTTTATATTTTAGTTGCCCTTCTCTGAACTCCTTCCGTTCACAAGATGTCCCTTTTGTATATGAGATTCCAAAACTGCACTGCATATTCCAATGACGCCTTACCAGTGCCTAGTAACAGGGAGAATAATATTTTCTTCTCTTGAATCCATTTCCTCTTTATATATGACAATACAATTAGATAGATTCCTTTGCTTATACAAAAAACCTTCAGGGAGATTCAATATAAGTTCTTATCGTTTAAAATGGTGCTAATTTTGCCTCACCCAATCAGATTTTAGCTTTCAAATGTTAAATAATATCTGATTGGTTGGGGCAAAATTAGCACCATATTTAAATTATAAGAACTTTGTTGAATCTCCCTGCTTGTTTTTTGTGTGACATTGCTAAAGGGTTCTGTGTACAATCTGTATGGTTACTGCGTTGTCACCCCTAGGGTTACTGTGTGTAATCTTAGGATCTAAGCAAATACTAGATAAGTGTATTCTTATCTAGTATTTGCTTATTAGAAGTCAGGTTTTCCAAAGGTAACTTTAAAAAAGCAGTCAATGGGGTGGTTTGTACAAGAGATAAGTTAGCTTGTCTTGACATATAATCCAAAAATCCTTTACCTGAGCAGTCCTACTAAAATCAGGTCTCCAATGTCATATAGACGGTCACTCAAGTTTTATATCGGGTCACTCGAGTCATATCCGGGCTCACTCAAGGTCATATACGGGTCACCCGAGTTCATATCTGGGGTCACTCAAGGTCATATCTGGGGTCACTCAAGGTCAATTTGGTATCACATGAGGTCGATCTGTGTCACCAAGATATATCTGGGATCACTTAAGGTCATATACAGGATAACTCAAGGCCATATCAACACATCAATGAAGTTAATGTGTGATATCACTAGGATCACAACAGGGCATCACTGGGTGTCACTCAAGATCATTAATGGAGTCAATTGGAAGTATTTTTGGATCAACCAGAACTACAGTATATGTTTTTAATACCAGTAATTCTCAATATTCCAAATGATGCCTTACTAGTGCCTTGTAAAGAGGGAATAATGTTTTTTCTCTCTTTAATCTATTCCCCTCTTATACAAGACAATATCTTGCTAGCTCAATCCGTGGCTGCCTGGCATTGTTTCTACAACTGTTCGCTGCTTCCATTAGACATTTACTTAGCACAGAGTTATTATGGTGTAGGTGGAATAAGATTGTTAAAGCCTAAATGCATCACCTTACATTTATCAACATTGAATCTCTTCTGTCATTCTGCTGCCCATTTCAATCATTTATATATGTCTGCTTACAGGCTGTAGCAATTGCACATCCTTTGAAGTTTCCCTTGCTTTCAAACCCCCTTCTAAGAAGTGGTCCCAGTACAGAACCCTGTGGCACTCCATTAAAACTTTTGTCCACATTGATGTAGCTCTCTGTTTGCTATCCAATAACCAATTCTCTATCAATGTACAAATGTTTTTCTAGGCCAACAGACCTTAGTTTATACATTAGTCGCCTATCTGGCACAGTATCAAAAGCTTAGCAAAATCCAAGTATCCACTGCTGTCCTGAATCTAAATTCTTACTCACTTTTTGATAAAAAACATGTAAATTTGTCTGACACAATGGGGTTATTTAATAAAGTTCTATCGTTAAAATGGTGCTAACCAATCAGATCTTATTTAACATTTGTAGCTTATATCTGATGGTTGGGGCAAAATTAGCACCATTTTAAATGATAAGAACTTAAGTGAATACCCTGAATGTATTTCTCATAAGCATGCTGACTACTACTAATAAGATCAGTACATGAGACAAAATCAGGATTTGGTCCCTTAACAATGTTTCCGGCACCTTCCCTATACTGATGGTAGGCTTTCAGGTTACCAGGCTGGGAACAACTGCCTTTTTGAATATTGATATTACATTGGCTTTTTTCCAATCCCGCGGTACATCACCACACAAAAGTGAATCTAAAAGTTGAGGTCTAGATAAAACTGGACTAAGCTCTCTTAAAATCCAAGGATGTAGTGAATCTGGTCCGGGGCTTTATTGATATTAACTTTGTCTATTGTTTTTGTACCCTTCATATTTAACAGTCTTGCTATAAAGACTAGGAATCTCTATAGTGAATACCATGGCCTCATTATTAAGGCCATCTCAGTCTCTTTTCATGCTCATATTTAAAGGTCCCACATTTCAGTCCTCAAGCTCTTAAGGACAGCTGCACTGCCTCAATCAGAGAAGGAAAGCAGTGTTTTTAATTGATTTATAATGTTATTTAATGAGCACTTCTGTTTTTAAGTTATGTTTCATGTTCATTTTAAATTATTTTAAATTATTGCATCTTTATAATTTTTATTCATAATGTTATTTATGTTTGTATAAGTTATTTGTTTTTTATTGTCAATTATTTCAGTAAATTTATTTTTGAATCTACAGTTTATTTTCCTTATAGACTGGGGGGGAGACACACTAGAAGAGGGGGGCGGCACAAGTTAGCTGGCCTAGGGGAGAAAAAAGTGTAAATCCGGCCCTGATGATACAGTGATCCTTATACTGGGAGCAAAGTGAAATATTGTATATTTTATATTTGTTATAAGAGTATATTCCACTGTTGTTCGATTATAATGAATGAAGTATTATACAGTACATGTTCTCTACTACAGTTCAGATTAGTAAGGGAGCATGTGATGAGGTCAGGAGATAAGACCATACTGGAAATGTTTTTTGGTCTGTGGTCAACAGCATTGCTCATTTTCTTTTGCCTTTTGATGATCTGGTATCAATAAGTTTCAATAAAATGAGTTTACTGTCAAAGTGAACTCTGCTTTAACAGTAAAAGACGGTTTTTAGACAGTTCTGTTTGGTGATTGTAATTGTGGGTTTAAATCTTTCAGTTGCTTATGTTTCTTTGCCCGTTATGTGTTCAACTCACCTTTTGTTTGGACGGTGTTTTTGTTCCTGAGTCCACTTTCCAGGCTGTGTTTCCTGACCCTGTCCTGCAATCCTGCATTTCTGCAAGTCTGCCTAGCTGCTTGTTTCCTGAGGTACTGCTTTACTTGCCTGATTTTGTGCCTGTGGTTGTTTGTTTTGCTCTGTCCAACTCCCATGTGTCCCGCCCTTGAGTCCAGATACCTTGTGCCCTGCAAACCTGGGTGCAACCAATTCCGGTAAGGCATTCCTCGGTGTACCGGTAAAAGACGTCTTGGCTTTAGGAGAAGATGGCGGTTAATATATTGGGGTATCTGGACCAATAGATACTTGGGATTGGGCAGAGCATTACAAAATCTTTTTCACCTCAGGTGACCTCGGGTGACCCCCAGCTATCACATTAAAGAGGAACTGTGGTCCAAAAATGACTTTAGGTAAATTGTTAGGAATTGTTCTCTGAGAGTTTTTGCAATTTATTTCCATGTTTTATTTTGCATAGTTTTGAGATATTTACATTTTTGTGTGTGATATGGCAGCAGCATCACCAGGTCCCCTGACTTCCTGCTTTCTGCTCTGAAACCATGTGCACTTCCTACTTCCTGCTCTGAAACCATGTCAGTCAATCTGCCCTGTGTCTCCTCCCCTTTGAGCTTCTGGTCCCTCCCACTCATGGACCCTATGTCCCTAGTTGCAGGCCCCCCTTGGCCCATTCTCTTACAGCCCCATGTGGCCCCCACCCTCACAGGTGCTGTGAACCCCCCCACTCATGGATGCCTAAGCCCCACCCACTTTGGGTGTCTAAGCCCCACCCACTCATGGGTGCCTAAGCCCCCCAGGTGCTGTGGGCCTCTCTGACACCCCCCTATACCCCCCAAAACTCTGTGGAAACAGCATTTCGGCAGAGTGAGAACTCTGCCTGAAAAGGCTGTTTTCACACTGTGAGAGAGAAGGGCTGTAGATTCCCTTACCTTCTCTGCAGCTGCGGTCCTTCACACAGCAGAGAGAAGGAGGGGACTTCCTGTCTCTCTCACACACTGAGGGAGTCTGAGGCTGTGCTCTCCGAAGCCTCAGGAATGTCACATGTCAGCCTCCCACCCATAACTTTCTGATCATCATTTCTGTGTATCTTGGGCTGTGGAGCACGTAGAGAGGTGGTTGATGGCTCGTTTTAAAGGTAGGAAACTGGCCTTTCATTTAAACTCAACTTGTTTAGAGACCACAGCTCCCTTTAATGACTACAGATATGACATTGAGTGATCCATTGTAGTAGCACTGCCTACATGATTTTTGGATTATATGTTAAGACTAGCTAACAATCTCTGGTAGAACCAAGCTCATAGACTGCCTCTTTTACCTTTGGAAACCTGACTTCTATAAGCAATAAAGATAACAATACATTTATCTTAGATGCTAAGATGAATGCAGTAACCCACCGAAGCCACACAGTTTCCTTAGCAATGTCACACTAAATACAAGCAGGGTTATTCAATAAAAGTTCTTATTGTTAAAAATGGTGCTAATTTTGCCCAATCAGATGTTAGCTTTCAAATGTTAAATAATATCTGAATTGGTTGGGGAAAATTAGCACCATTTTTAAGAGTGAGAACTTTTATTGATCTCCCTGAAGGTTTTGAGGATAACCAAAGGGATTATCTTATGTACCGTCCAAATCGTCTATACAGCAGTCCCCTACTTGTATAGTGGCTAAACAGTTTTCCTTTTATTTTCTCTCTTACATCAGAATTAAGCCATGTGAAAGTGGACTTATTGCATTTTGCATTTATTTCCTAAGGGTATAAGTTTAGAAATTGTTCTATTCTGTTAAGTATCTTTACCTGAGAAGGAAGATTTGTAAGTGTCACCGGAGGTGAAGATGTGGAGGTACCAGAAGTAGCATATATGGAGCGGGCCGTTCCCTTAAAGGGCATGTCCACCCTTATTAAAACCTTTTAGCCTCTAATAGAATACAGTCCCCCAGCCCCAACGGCTATAAAAATAATTAAAGTGACCAGATGTTTACTTACCTTCCCTCTCTCCTCCGACACCCGGCCGGCCTTCTGCTTGTAAGACAACTGCAAGCAGGGGGCGGGACGGCAGCCGCGCTCCGTGATGGCTGAGAGGCAACCAATCACGGACGTGGCTGCCGGCTTCTCAGAATGCCGGTGGAGAGAGGGAAGGTAAGTAGAGTTCTGGGGACTTTCTTAAATTATTTTTTGCGGTTGGGGCTGGGGGAACATATACTATTATATGGCAAGGGGTTTTATGTGTAGGAGAGGGATCGCAAAACGAGAGGGAGAGGGGAGGGGAGGCCCAATAGGAGGCAGAGTCATATATGGACTCTGCTATCCTCCTGGGGGCAGTTTTTTGGACTTTGGGGGGACTACAGGAGAACCTTATAGAGCTGGATGTGAGGTAAGGATTTTACTACATACATGGTGGGGCCAGTAGTGGGGGGGATTATTAGGTGTGGGGGTGGACATGCCCTTTAAGCAATCAAGGAACCACAATCTCTAATTCAAGGGAGTGGAGTACTGGGGGTAGGCAGGTGGTAGTTGTAGGAAACTCCATTTAGAAAGGAAGGGCAATCTGCCGCCAAGACCCTGCACGGCAAAACAGTGTGTTGCCTGTGGTGCTAGGGTTCGACATGTGGTGGATCAGTAGACAGATTATTGGGTGCCCCTGCGGTCTGGTTCATGTTGGTGCCAGTTAGAGGGGGAGACGAAGTCCTTTAAAAATAGTTAATCAGAGTTAGTGGCCAAGTTAAAGTAAGGACCTCAAGAGTAGTGTTTTTTGAAATATTAATGCTGTCACATGTTATGCTAGGGAGGGAACGGGAGCTTAGTAGTATTAATGTGTGGCTGTGGTGTAAGGAGATGGGGTTTGGGTTTTAGAGAATGAGCTGACTCCTATTGGTACAGGATTTTTAGTAGAGATGGGCTGCAGCTCAATAATATGTTGCAGCTGTTTTGGGGGAGAAGATGGCTAGGGAATTGGAGTAGATTTTAAACTAGGTATTGGGGAAGGTAAGTTAGACTACAAGGGGTAGATAGAGGAGTGAAGGATCAGGGGACTAATAAGATAATGGAGGGAGGAGATGGGGAGGGAGGAGCATAGAGCATAAGGAGGCATGTATGGCCCGTATGGAAGTAAATTGAATGAAAATCTAAAATATCTGTTTACAAATGCAAGAAGTTCTGGCTAGAAAAACTGGGGTACGAGAACTAATATTGGGAGACATATTGAGACATGGCTAAATGATTCACATGACTGGGAATAATATTGAAGGATACTCTTGTTTAGACATGACAGAGTTAATAAGAAAGGAGGGGGAGTATGTATGTATGTTAAACAAGAATTGAAGCTAAATTTAAAAGATGAGATAGATGGGGGATAAACGATATGGGAAACAATATGGGGGGAGCTGTGTACGAGAGCAGAAAGGTGGGTAAATGAATTGCTGGTGTATGTTATAAGCCGCCAAATGCCAGTGAGGATAAGGGATGGATCCGAAATTATCGAAAATACGATCGGAAACCTTTTTTGAAAAACGAACGTTCCAGGCTATTTTCGATAATTTTCGAAAAAAACCTAGAATATTCGAAAATAAATAGCCCCGTACTTTCGAAAATTATCGAAAATTCATTCCCCAAGATCCGGGAATCCGAAAATGGAACGAAAATAGTGAGTTTCGGCCATCTCTAGTGAGGATGCAGTTGGGAGGCTGCAGGTATGGGGCATGTTCTGGTTGTGGCGGAATTTAATTTCCCTGGCTAGTGTTATTTTTAATATAGGTTATTATTATTATTATTGGATTTATATAGCACCAACATCTTCCGTGGCGCTACAATTACATAGTGTATATACTACAGGTAATACAGGCTATACAAATTTAAGTAATAAATAATTTAAGTAAACAGAGTGATGAGTTTCTTACCGCAAAAAAAACAAAAGTGCACTTGGTTAACAAAAACATTTCACTTTAAGAAAGCTTATTTTATGTCTAAGGAATCACTCCTGCTCATGGACTGGAGGGAAATGTTCCTAGGTAGAGATATTGAGCAGAGGTACACAACTGTTAAAGGGATATTAAACTATAACATTTGTAAATTTGTACCTTTAGGGAACAAGTGTAAAAAAAATAGGTGCACTCCTGCATGGCTAATGCCCAGGTAAAAAGGAAATGGAAAAAAAAGAAAAGAAAAATTTTAAATCAGAGGGAACAGAACAGACTACAGGGAGTATAAACGTTGTAATAAAGAATGATGCAAGAAAGCAATTAAACTAGCTAAAATAGAAAATAAATACAAATAGCCGAACAAAGCAAGTCCAACCCCAAATGTTTTATAAGTATATCAATAGTAAAAAGATGAGGACTGAGATGTCCGAACTTCACAAAATCCGGTCCACTCGAGGATCGCCAAATTTTTGAAAAAATTCAAAAATTCGAAAATCCGCGACGGACCTGTTAAAATGAAAAATATTCTCGAAATTCCGAGATTTCTCGCATTTTCGAAAATTTTTGAAATTACGAGTTTCACGTATTTTCGAAAATTTCGAAATACGAGAAATTGCGTAAATTAGAAAATTTGAAAACATATTTTTCGAAAATATGATCAATCCTCGTAATTTCGAAAATATGTATTTTCGAAAATACGGAAATCTCATGATTTCGAAATTTTCAAAAATACGAGAAATCCGCGGTTCGGAAGTTTGGAAGGCGTAAAATCCGGAAAAATCCGCCGTTCGCGAATGGGATCATCCCTACTGATGACAAGAGGTGGATATAAAAAAACTTATTGTTACGTAGGGAATCCTTTTGGGTTTTTACTTTGTAATCTTGGACTTACTTCTTGCCTAAAGATGAATCTTTGGAGTGAATACTCCATACTCCAGTATATATATTTTGTATGTTTCCCTTTCTTTCCCTCTATATAAGGTGGTAATGTTACTATTTGTTTGTATCACTTTGAAGAAGGTACTGAACAGTACCGAAACGTCACATTCTTTGTGTGCTGTGTGTGAAATACCGTATATACTCGGTATAAACCGAGTTTTTCAGGCTGAAAAATCGCCTGAAACTCGGACTGGTTTATACTCGAGTCAACAGCTTACCTGAGCATTCCGGCAGCCGCACGATCTTTCTCTGTACTGGCGCGCCGGCTGACGTCACTGCCCGGCTCCAAGCCCGGCGGGCAGTGACGTCAGCGGCGGCCAGTACAGGAATGAGTGCGCGGGTGCCGGAATGCAGCAACCTTCAATGCTTACCTTCAATGCTTCAAGTACCTTCAAGAGCAACCTTCAATGCTTACCTTCAATGCTGGCACACAGTCCCTGGCACACAGGAAGCCCTTGGATGGAGGAGAGCCCACAGTTCCTGGATGGAGAAGAGCCCACTGAGGTACAAACTGAAATCTATCTATCTCACCATTCTTTCTATCTATCTATCTATCTATCTATCTATCTATCTATCTATTATCTATCTATCTATCTATCTATCTAATCTCTGCTCTATCTCATCATCTATCTATCTATTAACTCTGCCATCTATCTATCATCTATCATCTCATCTCATCTCATCTCATACTCTATACTCACATTCTATCTATCTATCTATCTATCTATCTAATCTCTGCCATTCTATCTATCTATCTATCTATCTTATCCTCTACCATTCTATCTATCTATCTATCTATCTAATCTCTGCTATTCTATCTATCTATCTATCCTCTACCATCTATCTATCTATCTATCTTGAATGCCACCCTCACTTGGCATCCATTCAAGATGTTTGGAAACTACAACTCCCAGCATGCTTTATTAGCTGGGAGTTGTTTTTTCCAAACATCTTGAATGCCAAGTTTCTACCCTCTGTTTATACTCGAGTCAACAACTTTTATTAGGATTTTTAGCTGAAATTGGGTACCTCGGTTTATACTCGGGTCGGTTTATACTCGAGTATATACGGTAATAAAGACACACAGTATTTGCAAGACTGGTGTGCATGGTTGTGACTTATACATATTCTTATCTGCCTTGGACCATGATTTGCCATAGCAACCAGCATAGGAAGCTGCATACAGAGAAGAAGTCAGGAACCTGACTGCATTGTGTGAAATTAACAACCTGTTATTAAATACAAAAAAGACCAAAGAAGTTATTGTGGACTTTAGGACCACCAAAAAGACCACTCACATACCAATAATGATCAATGCAGAGGCTGTGGAAAGTTTCCAGCTTTACATTTTTGGGAGTCACCATCGCAGAGAACCTGTCCTGGGCTGACAAGCTTTTAACTGGCAAAGCACAACAACGTCTCTACTGCTGGTTAATTAATGCAGATGCACTGTAGAAAGCACTTTGACCAATTGCATGACGGCCTGGTACAACAGCTGCACCAAGGCTGCTAGAGAAGCCCTGCAGCGAGTTTTTAAAACAGCAGAATCCATTATTGACACTGAACTACCATCACTGGAACTTTTGTATAGACTCGCTGTATAAGAAAGGGCCAAAAACATTATAAAGGACAACACTCACCCTGGAAACTCCTTGTTTGAGCTCCTGCCATCAGGTAAACGTTTTAGATTAATCCGCATACAAACAAACAGACTGAAAAACAGCTTTTTTCCATCCGCCATAAAGTTGATGAACTCTAAATCCTCTCTGTAATAATGAACACTGTGTACAAATTGTTTAAATATCTGTATACCTGGCATACTGTATAATTTCTTCTCTTTCTACCTTTGTTACTATCACTATATGCACTGTGGGGTTGCCATGAAAAGTAATTTTGTTGTGTTACACAATGACAATAAAGTGCTTGAACTTGAACTTGAACATAGGTGACCCATGTAGATATCGAGGAGTGTGCAGAATTTACTCCTTTGAACACTATCTGAGTTAGCTTGGTATAAAGGCATCTTATATGTACTAGTAAATCACCAAAGGACACACAGGGGAAATAGGGGCCAAAAAAGAAATCAGGCTCAAAGCCCTCATTGCACTGTGTAAATACAAGTATATTAAAGGCAAAACAGCCTTTTAAAGGAAAACAACCTGCAGTTGGTGGACAGTTCTGTAATAGTAAAAACATATCCTTTATCATAACATCATTAAAAAAAAAAAAAAAAAAAAATATATATATATATATATATACAAATAAAAAACCCACCGAGCAGTAGAACACTGTATGGAACAATAATATGAGGCTGCTGTATCTGTAGGAAAATAAACCATAGCAAGCACGTGGTAGGGATAAAGAGCAAACAATGCACTGCTCAATGTAGTGTATAACTTGTTAATGTAATCCCATATATTGGAGGCACGAGGGTGGTATATGCATATAAAAAGGTTGGAACTCACACACGGATCACAGACATCCAGTCCGGTCATCAGGTGAAGGCGCTCCTCCACAGTACTGTCTTCATTCGTGCCTCTAAGAATGTTCACTGATCCACGGATATAATGTCACGAACCACCGTCAATAGTCATGATACAAGAAGCCGTTTGAACTCAGAGACTGGGGCCATGCATTTCGAGGTCATAACAACCTCTTCTTCTGGGTCACGTGTTCAATATGTGTCAGAGGGTAATTTTCATATTTTCATTGTAGCCCTTATCAAAAGTTTTTTTTACGGCATTCCACAAGCTAAATGCAAAACCAGAGAGACAGCCACTGACCGGTTTAAACTTTAATGAGCCATCTTCAATGTAGTGCAGGCCTCTGGTTTTGCAGTGTGAAGTGCCCATAGACAGACGTCACTTATAAATTAAATAAGATAGGGAAAGTATACATGATACATTAGATGGTATATACATCTATGGAAACAATAAAATACATTCAGTACACACAGAAATGTGATATGCATGGCGCTCAAGTTATAGGAACATATGAAATTGAAATTCATCATTCATGATTCAAAGAACGCTTCTGACGCATATTGATAAGAAGAGTTTGTTATGACCTCGAAACGCACAATGAGGTCCCAGTTGTGACTTGCCAGGATTCTTATTGCCAGCAGATTTGTGTACAAGTCATTGAGAAAGCAAGTCTTCCAGAACTAGTCCAGATGATCTAACTGAGTATCACAGATACTGGTATATTCATATGTTCAAATTAAACTTTTTCTTGCATATCTTTCTTTGTCCAGATGGTGGTAGTGTTCCTTCTTTCCTTCCCCCTTTCCTGTTGGTTATGTTTCAGTGTGACTAGGTTTAGACAGTTTTATAAAGTACGACTTTGGTACACAATGAAGCACAGCACAGGCAATACAAAGGATACAAACAAAAAGGGCTGTTTTAAAGTCCATGGTAAACAGAAATACTGTTAAGGGCCTTTCCCAAAACACTTGACTATTTAAATCTTATAGCTTGGACGATTGGGATCCTAGGTAATTGTTCTTTTTGCCCCTTTGGTATGTACAAAGAATAATGTACATAAATGTCTCTGGCGTTTCAATATGTTGCCTTCATGTATACTAAAATGTGCCAAAAATATGGCAAAAAGGCAGTTAAGTTTTCCATGTATTTTTTGTGTTTTGGTGCATCATTGGATAAACGTGCTATAAACAAATAAAGGAAAGGGCTAAAGGTTCATACACACGTGCGATCGCGGGTCCCAACCAGCGATGCACGATGTGTACGAATGTTCGTTTCGGCAAACGTGTATGGGCCGAACGGCTGTTCAGACGGGGGTCGTTGCCCGACCAACCGGGCGGATTTGAGAACCGGGCAGATCTGAGCCATTTTGTGCCCATACATGGGCCGATTATCGCCCGAAACGAACGTTCGTACACATCGTGCATCACGGGTCGGGACCCGCGATCGCACGTGTGTACGAACCTTAAGTGTTCTCTAAATCAGGATGTCCAACATCTGTAACAATAAACACACCCTTAGTTATAAAGAGGTGCTAATATATATGCTAACAATCTGCAGCAACCAATGAGATGTTACCTTGTTGCTGGTCCGCTACAGTTAGAAAACATCTGATTGGTTGCTGCAGATTATTAGCAATGTTCATCAGCACTTTTGCCAAGGAATTGGGCTGTAATGTATAGCCTGCCAAGATCTACCCTAACCTGTTACTCAGTAGTTTTCAGTCTCCAGGGGCATTGCTACCAGGGAGGTGCAACAACACTGGGGCAGAGGAAAAGAGGGACACCTGAATTTATGACCTCCTGCCCACATATACATGGCACTACCCCAGCAGCCACAGTAAATGATACTGTATACCAACTAAATCGGTTGATTAATTATTTAATTTAACCCCATTTAATGAATGATTTGAGTGGTATTATAGAGATTTTTTTTGTCTGGGGCTAGACACAGTTCAAATTCTGTATCTGGGCCTTTGGTTTTTCAGATATACTTCTGTCCACATCAGCACAATTACCAATTACCAGCACAAGTACAACAATTAAGTTACATTCAGTTCACAGGTTGCGTGTTGGGCACCACTGCTGTAAATATAAATAAATAAATACAATAAGCACATTTTTCTACAGACTAGATGTGAGATTTGAGTGTGATATAATCCAAGGTTCCCCCGCACGCTAGTCTTGACCAATAGTTACTTATTAGATCAACATTTTGGTGTCTAAATGACACCTTTCTCAAGATACAATACACTCAGAACAAACACGTGTGACAACAGACCAGGACATGACCTCAGTGTAAAAACATGTATAGATAATACCATATCATGAATATTCCCAAAATCTCTAAAGGACATGTGATTGTGGAGGCCATGCACACACGATGTGAGTGCATGGCTGTTTTGGGTGATTATCGTGCCGTGTATGGGCATGGTAGTTTTTATTTAGCCATCGGTATTAGCAGAAGAATGCACAATATTTATTATTTCTATGTATTATTCTTATCTTAACCAGTAGAGGGAGAACAAATTATAAAAAAGTACCAGAACATGTACACTTAACTTTTAGTTTAAATTAATCTGGAACTGCATTACATAATTCACAACTTTCTCCCACTAATGAATAGGTTTTAACCACATAACTACTGCCTAACAATGTCTCAGTCCTGTCCTAACCACACCCAGATCTACCCAAGACCCATACAAAACATGTCCAGACCTGCAATGAACATGTCCAAGACCTACAGTACCCTAACCACAACTGGACCATAGTTCCACACATAAAACTTACCCTAAATATACCCAATCCAAACAAACCTCACCACATATACCCCTCTCACTTATCAATTAGCAGATTATTTATAAGCTATCTACATGGTTTTAGTTCATATTGGGGTCAAAAAAGGTTAAAATATTTCTGAGGCTAAAAATAAAAAATGTATTTAGAAATTCTGGGGAGAATATAGTCATAAATGGGTGCATACCAATTATCTTCTGGTTGGTGATCCTAAATGTATAAACAAGCTTGAGAAGAAAAATGAAAATGTAGCAAAAAATACCGTATGTGATTTTATTAATTTGAGCTCCATTATGTGATATACAATATGAAGGAGAAATCCTATGGGGCATATTTATTAAAGGGCATGTCCACCCCCAAAACTAAAATTGGCCACATTAAGAAGTTTAAAACAAGCCTTACCTCTTTACTTACCTTCCGTCTCTCCTCTGCTGTTCAGAACTCCCGGCAGCCGCGACCGTGGTTGGCTGCCTCTCAGCCAATCACGGAAGTGGCTGCCGGTCCCGCCCCCTGCTTGCAATTCCATGCAAGCAGAGGGCCGGAACACTTCAGCAGAGGAAAGAAGGAAGGTAAGTAAGGATCGGGGGACTTTCTAACAATAAAATTAATGCAGTTGGGGCTGGGGGAGCATGCCCTACCACATATCAAAAGTTTTTAAAAGGGGTGGACATGCCCTTTAAGGTTCATTAAGTTTTCTCCAAGTTGTCAGAATTGGACTTGGTGCTTTGGCGCAATTTATAAAGTGGTGATAACCGCTTTAACATGTTCTGCTGCATATCACCATTTCACTGATCGCATATTATCATACAGTGCGGGGAAAACCTCTTGTTTGTATTTATAATGCAGCAAAAAGCATTTTTTGCAATTAAGTTAAGCCTCAAAAAATTGCCAAGTCTAAGGTGGCAATGCATTGGCGGACACATTTCTAGCTTGGAAATACAGTAGGTTGTGTTAAGCTGGGTACACACAATAATGATATCAGTACTGTGTGTACCTTCATTTCCCGAACGAGCATGCAGCCGCCGAACTGTTTGTGAAAGACCAAAATTTCCATTGGCCGTGCTAGACTTCCTATAGAGGAGTCTGCCGTGGCCAAGGGAAACACACAATCCTGAGCATTCTCCCTATGATGTGTATATGAAGTTCATAGGGAGAATGCTCGGGACTGTGTGTTTCCCTTGGCCGCGGCAGGCTCCTCTATAGGAAGTCTAGCGCGGCCAATGGAAATTTTCGGTCTTTCCCGAACAGTTCGGCGGCCGCATGCTCGTTCGGGAAACGAAGGTACACACAGTAATGATATCGTACTATCAGATCCTGTCTGTCATCTTTCACTGATCTGTACTATGTGTACCCAGCTTAACTCACTGGAAGGTGTCAAGTACATCAATATAAAATTACATAAATAGGTGTGCAGGGGGGGGGGGTTTGTTTACTTAAAAAACGCTGATCATTCCATTGTATTATTAAATATCTGCATTGGTTTTCCTGGATATTCAGGAGGAGAAAACATTTGATAAACAACCAACAGGGAGATTCAATAATAGTTCTTATCGTTAAAAATGGTGCTAATTTTTTTTAACATTTGATTGGTTGGGGCAAAATTAGCACAATTTTTAACGATAATAACTTTTATTGAATAACCCTGCTAGTGTCTAATGTCCAGCTGCCCATAAACTTTTAGAAGCTGTACATCTAAAGATACATTACATTCTGGTCATTCCTTTTATAAAGGTTACTTGAACTGGCATTTTAAAAAAACCTTTATAAATACCAACTGTCTGCCATGTGCAGTGCTGTTTTGACACCTTACCCTGGGCGTTCCTATAACACCTCTTAGCCACAATGCAATCACGCCCTTAACACTTGGCTGTGATATGCTAATTGGGATTTTCCCGGGTACATAATTGCCAAAGATTCTTGTCATTCTGAATTGAGAAAGCCAGTCGGATGACTAGCGAAACGTCTTCAAGAACTAAACTTCAGTCCAGTTGATCTAATTGAATACAACAGATATACCATGACCTGGATGAATGAGAACCTTCACAAGATTATTTATAAATACTAGTTCACTAATCTTTAAAATTGATATTAGTTAAACATTTTGCAACCTGTTCCTACTATTCACATAGTCCTTGTCTGGTAGCACCTTCCAATTTGCAAAACTTTTGGCCTCATCTCCGGCTGCAGAGAAAAATGGGAACCAGCAAGTAGCAACATTGATGTTTAGTAAAATGTAACACACAGTATAAAAAAAAATTAAAAATGCAGCCTTGAAAAGTCAAAAGTTGAAACCAAAATTTGAAAATTCAACAAATGTTCTCTCACTGATTATAACTGAGTTAAACTCAAATGTTGAATTTTTACACATTCCACGGAATCATTGAAAAAACGAAAAATCACCTGTTTTGTTTTGCAAATTCTAATTTCACCTACATAAGAACATTATGGTTGCATGGAAAGAATGTAATATAGAATAAGCAGTATTCATTTTATTTTTTATGTTAAATATAAAAGAGGCAGCAAATTTAGAAATGTGCTGATCCCTGCCAGGGAGACACCAGGAAGCAATTTAAGTGTGGCTTGCATGATCCATGATCTGGTCATGTGTAAGCATTATTCACTAGGTATGTAAATAGAACATGTGTGTTCATCACATCGGAAAGTGGAAAATATGAACTTTAGTGTAAAATAAAACAATCCTACACCTAGGTTTGTATTATGTAAATATTAAAGGTTAATATATTTGAGGATATGTAATACATTAAAGGGTAACTGTGGTCTCAAATTCTTCCAAACTAGTAAGAATTATATAAAAATCCTTCCATCATACCTTCAAAATAAAACCTACCTATACACGAGTATAAACCGACCCGAGTATAAACCAAGGCACCCACTTTTACCTTTAAAAAGGAGTAAAAGTGATTGACTCGAGTATAAACCCAGGGTAGAAAATAGGGCCACAACTGCCTTCTGATTCTATATTGTTTTGAGGCTTTAGTTGCCCTTTAAATGGACAGCAGAATTCCCAAACAGTAGTCCCATACAGTAATAGCCAAATCCAGTATGACTATTGCTGTTTGGGAATTCTGCTGACCATTTAAAGGGCAACTAAAGCCTCAAAACAATACAGAATCAGAAGCCATCAATAGATAACATTCTCCTTCTGATTCTGTATTGTTGTTAGGATTTAGTTGCCCTTTAAATGAACAACAGAAGTCCCATACAGTAATAGCTATACTGTATTTGGCTATTACTGTATGGGGATTCTTATGTCCATTTAAAAGAGACTTTTTAAAGTCTCATTCCTTGCCACTGCAGATGTTTGGAAACTACAACTTCCAGCATGCTTTAGATGCTGGGAGTTATAGTTTCCAAACATCTGCAGTGGCAAAGAATTGCCACTGCAGGAATTACTGTGCCTTCCCCCCTTCCTTCCCAGGTGCCTTCTCCTACCTGCTCTTCATGTTCCCCTGGAGGCTTCTCTGTATCCTCTTCTCTGCTCCGGCGGCCGCATGCTTCACTTTCCTCTGCTGGCTGACGTCATTACCCGGTGCCGAGTAGTGACGTCAGCAAGCAAAGGATGCGGAGCATGCGGCCGCCAGAGCAGGTAAGTGCTTGACTCGAGTATAAACCGAGACTCGATTTTCAGGCTATTTTTTTTATACTCGAGTATATACGGTAAATCACATATCTAGATAAAATTTGTGAGAAGTTATTGCTGCAAAAGTCCAGCAATGTAACTTCCTGGTTGAAGTCTTCCTGTTTTTAACCATGTGACCAGCTTGTAGTCATGTGACCAGCCTGTCTGCATTAATAGACTCCCCTTCTTAACTGTCAATTTTTTCCTCAGGTACTTCCTGATTTCCCCAGCAATAAGTCTCAACTGAGCATGCTTCTCCCCCGGGGGAACAGGGCCGGCAGAGGTCAGGTGATGTCACTCAACCTACTGGAAGCAGGAAGTTTAAACATTCACCCCAATGTCATTTCTCACAGGCTCCAGCCAGAGATGTGATTGTTGGTGTAGGGTTTCCAGATCAGTGAAAAATCAGAGGACACCTATTAAAATCACATGTAGCAAGGCTGAGTAAGCAGTAATGCAGTTTTAATGGAATCAGTGCAGCCCTACTAATTGCATTTATTAAGAGCGTCCTACAATCAGCAGGTGATCTGGAAACCCTAGCTCAGTGTAAAGGAAATACTGCAGGCTTTCATTTAACCCTAACTTGTTTTGGGACCACTGTTGCCCTTTAAAAACTGACACTCTGCTTTTTATTTAAATGGTAACCAATTTACCTAAGTATCCACAATATTTCCCATTATTGCCATTTGTCCAGAATGTTTACTTAATATTCAAGTAAAATTTTCATATGCATAGTCAAAGAAAAATTAGAAATGTGCTGAACTCTGATTATGAAAAGATAACGATCTTGACATAGTTGTTTTCCTTCTTTTAAGCGTGCTTACAGGAAAGTTTAAGAAGATAATGAGATAAAATACAGCATGATCTGTGCAGCAGTTAATATAGTGTAAGAACTAAACATAGAATTTAACATTGAATATTTATTTGAATGATGTAAATGTAAATAATGTGGTTTGACAATAAAAAAAGAAATTTGTAAAAATTTTGTAAAATAACCCCAACTGCTATCTTTACCAGTTTATTAGATGCATTTGTAACCAGATATTTATGATAAGTTATGTTCCTTTCTGGCAATGAGCTTTTTATACATTTGAGCGTTAACCCTAAATAGGGTTAATTAATAGGCCTAAATGGTTGGACTTTATGGACATGCCTTTATTCAACCTCCAATACTATGTAATTAGGGGTAATTTCTAAAACTTTGTTAATGTAAAATAACAATATTGCCGCAGTAACGATGCAATCATTGTTTTACGTCGCGATTGTTGTTTTACACAACAATCATTATTTTATACTAGAGATGGACACAAAACCGAATTCAAACCCGAGTTCGAGCCAAACTTTATGAGTTCGGACAAACTCAAATTGTTTTTCCGGACTCGCAGATGTATTTTCGATAATTATCGTAAATTCAATAATTATCGGATTTACGGGCCATTCGCTAACCCTCGAATGTAGCCTTCGATTTTCAGTAACCCTCGAAAGTATCGTTCGGTTTTGGTAACCCTCGAATGTATGAATCATTTTCGGTAACCCTCGAATCTATAGTTCGCTAACCCTTGAAAGTATTGTTCGATTTCGGTAACCCTCGAATTTATGAAGTTCGACCATCTCTATTTTAAAATAGCGATGTACTTTTATTTTATTTTTTTACATATGTTCTGCTGGCTTCTTTTAAACATGGCATTTTTTAAGCCCATAAATGTCACATTTAAAAGAAAGCAGGAGTTCATATGTCAAATTATGTAGTGCGGCATTACCGTTTTTATATATACTGTCCTATGTAACTGTATAACATTGTGTAGCTGTCCTAAGTCATCCTTTATCCCTTATATTATATAAATATATTTATATCATCATAGGAGATTGAGTTTTTAGGAGCTACCAATGAGGTGGGGGGTATATGATATTACATATAGGAAAGGTGTATATGTATGTGTGTACTATTTGTATTTAAATGACCATCAGTAAATGTATATAAAGTATAGCACTGACTTATATTAGGTACAACACAAAATATACAAAATACATAAACTTACTTACAGAGCTGAGATCCCTATTTCAACATGTAATGGTAAAATGGCAGCTTAAACCACACCCCTGGGTCTGTTCCATGTGGAGTGTAATCCAAAAAAAGTTTCTGTCTGCTACACAGGATGTGATGTGTATTGTAGTGGACATATACACCAAGGCTCCTTATATACCACCTGCGGCCTGCAGGGGGTGTCAGTGAGTGATAAAAGACAAGACATCCCTGCTCTCTATGGCTTGGAGGAGAGAAAGTGAAAGTAGATTGTGGTGTGTGTTTTGGAGAGATATTGACTGCAACACAAGATCCTGTGTATAAGATCCTGTGTTGGAAGCCATGTGACTTACGCAATATACGCCATCACGCAACTAGTTGGTTATTGGTTAGCAGTGATACATAGTAACATAGTAACATAGTAATTAAGGTTGAATAAAGACATTCGTCCATCAAGTCCAACCTATTCACTTTTTTTTTTTTTTTTTATTTATTTTTTTTTTTTTTTAACCCTACCTAACAGTTTGATCCAGAGGAAGGCAAAAAACCCCAGCTAAAAAGGGGGGGAAAAATTCCTTCCTGACTCCAAACGGCAATCGAAAGTATCCCTGGATCAACCAGATCTATATGCATTAATACCAGTAATTCTCAATATTTTTTAGTTTTAGAAACTTATCCAGGCCTTTTTTAAAGTTATTCAATGAACTTGCCATTACCACCTCTGCTGGAAGACAGTTCCACAGTTTTCAACCGTTCTCACTGTAAAGAAACCTCTCCTAACTTGAAGATGAAACTTCTTTTTCCAACCTTAAAGGATGTCCACGAGTCCTCTGATATGACCTATTAGTGAACAATGCACCAGAGAGTTCACTGTAGGGCCATTAATATATTTGTATAAGGTTATCATGTCCCCACGCAACCGCCGCTTCTCCAATTTAAACAGCCCTAACTTGTCTAATCTGCCTGCATTTCAAGCCCTCCATTCCCCTTATTAATTTAGTTGCCCTTCTCTGAACTGCCTCAATTTCCAAGATGTCCCTTTGTATATGGGATTCCAAAACTGCACCGCTATTCCAAATGTGGCCTTACCAGTGCCTTGTAAGAGGGAAATAATATTTTTCTCTCTTGATTCCATTCCCCTCTTTATACAAGACAATATTTGCTAGCTCTAGCTGTTGCTACCTGGCATTGTTTGCTACAGCTAAGTCTGTTATCTACCAGAACCCCCAAATCTTTTTCCATTTCAGATGCACTAACACAGTTATTTGTGTATGGTGTGGCACAGGTGATATTAAATCCCAAATGCATCACCTACATTATCAACATTGAATCTCATCTGCCATTCTGCTGCCCATTTTGATAATCTATCTAGGTCTGCTTGCAGCACTTGCACTCATTGGAAGTTTCCAAAGCTCTGCATATTTAGTGTCATCAGCAAACACAGAGACCTTGCTCTCAATGCCCCCTTCTAAGTCATTTATAAACAGATTAAACAGAAGCGGCCCCAGTACAGAACCCTGAGGAACTCCGCTTAGAACTTTAGCCCACATAGATGTAGCTCCATTAACCAACACTCTCTGTTTGCGGTCCAATAACCAGTTCTCTATCCATGAACAATGTTTTCTTCAAGGCCAACAGTCCTCAGTTTTAACATAGTCGCCTATGTGGCACAGTATCAAAGGCTTTTGCAAAATCCAAATATACCACATCCACAGCTGTGCCTGCTGAATCTAACTTCTTACTCACTCTTCATAAAACCAATTAAATTTGTCTGGCATGATCTATTTCTCATAAATCCATGCTGACTACTACTAATAGATAATCTCTGGAGACAAAGTCAAGGATATGATCCCTTAACAAAGTTTCCATCACCTTCCCTACCACTGATGTTAGCCTTACAGGTCTAAGTTACCAGGCTGTGAACGACTACCTTTTTTGAATATTGGTATTACATTGGCTTTTTTCCAATCCAGTGGCACATTCCAGACAAAAGCGAATCTGAAAAGATGAGCACAGTGGTCTTGCTAGAACTGAACTAAGCTCTTTTAAAATCCTAGGATGCAATCCATCTGGTCCTGGCGCTTTATTGATATTACTTTGGGGATATTTATAAAGGTTCGTTAACTTTTCGGCCGTTTTCGCGGCCATTAACGCATGAATGCGTTTACGCGATTTATAAAGCCCCGAAAACGGCGCGCGAAAGTTAACGAAGCGTTAACCTTTCGCGCCGATACTTACCCGGTACCGCCGCTTCTATTTATAAAGCGGCGGTACTGGTTTCGCTCGGCTAATCGGCTGTTTTACTTCGCCACCTTGAAGGTGGCGAAGTCAGCCGATACTAACCTCCCGCGCGGGGATGGGCAGGCAACCCGCGGCGGGTGGGTCGCACCCGCCCCGGGAGCACGCCCACCCCGCCCACACCCCCCGCGGCGGCAGCGGCGACCACCCGCCGCCGCCGCCACTTCCCAGCAGCCCTCCCAACCCGTTCCCCGTTCGCGGCAATCTCGGAACGGGAGGCTAGAAGGGGCTGCCGGGAAGGGGCCGCAGCAGTGGTGCGACCACCCGCCGCGCACCCCCTCCCCGGCACCCCTCCAAGCCCCCCGCCCCGGCCGCTCCCGGGGAGGGGACGGGGGGAGCCGCTGGGGGGTGGGAGGCTCCCTCCAGCGGGGCCCTGAGAAGGGCTTTGGGGCTTAGGGGGTCCGCAGCTCGAACGGGACCCCTCCCCGGCCCTTACAAGGGCCTTGCGGCACTGACAAGTGCCTTTGGCGGGGGGTCCCGCAGCTGAAACCGGGACCCCAGTGCGGCTCTAAAAGAGCCCTTGGGCGACGTCTTCTTTCTTCCAGTCCCGGCGACACCAGCTCCGCGAGGCGCCGACCCGAGAGGTACCCTGCGGCCGCCAGGGGTACCCCCGGCGGGCGCGGCGACCTCAACGAGGCCGTGTTGCCGCGTCTTGATCCGACGCGACGTCTCGGGCTGGGACAACAACCCCACTCAGGTCGCCGATGCCAGGCAGGCTCACTGCGGCCGCCAGTGAGCCCGCTGGCACCGCCGGCCTCGCAGGAGCCGATGTTGCCAGCCGCTTCTTTCTTCTTTCTTCAGCCATCTACTGCGATGGCATCTGAGTTCCGCGGCGGAAAGCCCTCTTTATATAGGTTTGCAGAAATCCATAATCCGTTTCTGATTGGTCAATTTTTAATACTTGCTTTACATTAACCAATCAGATTTCTGGAAAGTTCTGAAATCTGATTGGTTAATGTAAAGCAAGTATTAAAAATTGACCAATCAGAAACGGATATGGATTTCTGCAAACCTATATAAAGAGGAGCTTTCCGCCGCGGAACTCAGATGCCATCGCAGTAGATGGCTGAAGAAAGAAGAAAGAAGCGGGTGGCAACATCGGCTCCGCTGGCCGGCGGTGCCAGCGGGCTACTTGCGGCGCAGTGAGCCTGCCTGGATCGGCGACCTGAGTGGGGTTGGTGTCGCCAGCCCGAAGACGTCGCGTCGGATCAAGAGCGGCAACATCGGCCTCGTTGAGGTCGCCGGCGCCCGCCGGGGGTACCCCTGGCGGCCGCAGGGTACCTCTCGGGGGTCGGCGGCCTCGGCGGAGCTGGTGTCGCCGGGACTGGAAGAAAGAAGACGTCGCCCAAGGGCTCTTTTAAGAGCCGCACTGGGGGTCCCGGTTCAGCTGCGGGACCCCCCGCCAAAGGCACTTGTCAGTGCCGCAAGGGCCCTTGTAAGGGCCGGGGAGGGGGGTCCCGGTTCGAGCTGCGGGACCCCTAAGCCCCAAAAGGCCCTTCTCAGGGCCCCGCTGGAGGAGCCTCCACCCCCCCAGCGGCTCCCTCCCGTCCCTCCGGGAGCGGCCGGGGCGGGGGCTTGGAGGGGTTGCCGGGGAGGGGGTGCGGGCGGGTGGTCGCGACCACCTGCTGCGGCCCCTTCCCGGCAGCCCCTTCTAGCCTCCCGTTCCGAGATTGCCGCGAACGGGAACGGGTTGGGAGGGGCTGCTGGGAAGTGGCGGCGGGGCGGGTGGTCGCCGCTGCCGCCGGGGGGGTGTGGGCGGGGCGGCGGCGGCGGCGGGTGGTCGCCGCTGCCGCCGCGGGGGTGTGGGGCGTGTGCCCCGCCCTTAGGAGCGGCGTCGGGAAGGGATTTTAAGTCCCTTTGCGGCGATACTATATAGTATCGCCGCGAAGGGGCTTAAAATTACCGCAGCACATCGCGGCCGCGATAGGTATCGCGGGAATAGCGCTCGCCGTTATAAATACGGCGATAGCGCTATTTTCGCGGCCGCGATGTGCGGCGGTAATTTTTTTGCGCTAACATCGTTCCTTATTAAATATGCCCCTTTGTCTAATTGATTCCGTACCATATCCTCTGATCCAATGTGAAAACTCTTCATTTCCTCCCTGCACATTGTTACAATCCCTACTGTAAGGATTCTCAACAGTAAAAACCGATGTAAAAAACGGTTTAGCAGATTAGCCTTTCGGCATCCTCTACAACCACCTCAGCTCCATTATTTAATGGTCCCACATTCTCAGTCCTCATTTTTTTACCATTATATACTTAAAAAACATCTTGGGGTTGGACTGCTTTGTTCGGCAATCCGTGTTTCATTTTCTATTTTAGCTAGTTAATTGCTTCTTGCACTCTTTATTACAACTTTTGAAGTCCTGTAAGCCTGTTCTGTGCCTTCTGCTTCAAAATTTTAAAAGCCCTTTTCTTTTTTCCATTTCCCTTTTTACCTGAGCATTTAGCCATGCAGGAGTGGACCTAATTTTTACACTTGTTTCCTAAAGGTACCGATTTGGAAATGTTATGTTTAATATCCCTTTAAAAGTGGTACATCTGCTCAGTATCTTTACCTAGAAACAGTTCCCCCAGTCTATGAGCAGGAGCGATTCCTTTAAAAGCATAAAATTAGCTTTCCTAAAGTTAAAAGTTTTGTTAAGCCAGTGCACTTTAGTTTTCTGCAACCTATATTAAATGACACTATATCATGGTCACTATTCCCTAAGCTTCCCATTACCTTCATCTCCAAAATGAGCTTGGGTTATTAGATATCACCAGATCCAACAAAGCATTCTTTCTAGTAGGAACTTCTACCATCTGTGAAAGAAAATGCTCATATAGGAAATTTAAGAACTTTATACCTTTTGAGGTGCTGGCAGTTCCATTACTCCAATCTATTTCAGGGTAGTTAAAATCCCCCATAACCAGAACATGCCCCATACCAGCAGCCTTCGCCAACTGCATATGGAGATTCATTTCCACCTCTTCCCCGGCATTTGGCGGCTTATAAACACTCCAACAATTAATTTACCTACCTTCTTGCTTCCTGTACACAGTTCCACCCATAATGTTTCTGCCGCATCGTTTGCTCCCCCATCTAATCCATCTTTTAAATTTGGCTTCAATTCCGTTTTAACATAAATACATACTCCCTCTTTCTTATTAACTCGGTCATGTCTAAATAAGGAGTACCCTTCAATATTTGTCCAGTCGTGTGAATCATTAGCCATGATTCTGCTATACCAATTACATCATACCTTTCCTTTAACGCTATTATTTCAAGTTCGCCGGTTTTTCCAGCCAGACTCCTTGCATTTGTAAACATACATTTTAGATTATCAATTGATTTACTTCCATACATGGTCACATGCCCATCTCTATGCTCCCCCTCTCTTCTCCTCCCGTGTGTGTTACTAGCCCCAAATCCCAACTTCTCTATCTACCCCTGTGTAGTTAAACGTTCCTCCCCCCCCCCATACCTAGTTTAAAATCTCCCCTCAACCCCCTAGCCATCTTCTCCCCCAAAACAGTTGCACCCCCACCATTGAGGTGCAATCCGTCACTAAAAGAGCCTGTAGCCAACAGAAAAGTCAGCCCAGTTCTCTAAAAACCCAAACCCCATCTCCTTACACCACTCCCTTAGCCACGCATTATAATCCTGAGCTCCCGTTGCCTCCCTAGCGTAGCACGTGGTGCGGTAGTATTTCTGAAATCACTACCCTGGAGGTCTTGCTTTTAACTTGGCCCCTAATTCTCGGAAATCATTTTTAAGGACCTCACCTCCACCTCTAACTTTGTCATTGGCACCAATGTGAACCAAGACCGCGGTCACTCCCAGCCACCCAATATCTGTCTACACGATCCACACATGTCGAACCTAGCACCAGGCAGACAACACACTGTTCGGCATGCAGGGTCCTGGCGACAATGATTACCCTATCTACCCTTCTAATAATGAATCCCCTACCACTACCCACTGTCTATTTCCTAGCCCAGTTCTCCCTCCTTGTATTGGAGATGGCCTCCCGGGTGCTCAAGGGAAAGGCCCGCTCCATAAGCGCTTCGAGCCATCTTCCTCCACATCTTCACCTAAAATGGAAATCTGGTGGGATCGACCAGCTGGGAAGAAGCCCCCCTATCCTTCCGTCCCCTACTTCCCCTGGTGACCCTTACAAATCTATCTTGATACATGTAACCATGATGTCATCGGTCCACGCCAATGTAGTTCACGAGGCAGTATATAAAAACGGGAGTTAAGCGACCTAGGGATCACACGCTGAGGAAGCTCCGGGTATGTGAGCCGGAGTGAAAATGTGTTCCTAACTAGGACGACTTTAGCTCAACACTCATCGGACCACAAGACTGGTATCTATACACTTTATTCACATAATATATTATTTGATTCACTATGGATATAATTGGTTATGATACTGTGCTTGTAACTAGGTTTAGAATGTTCTAGTTGTTTTTAATTGTTTTTAACTGTGTCCCTAATAATGTTCCAAATACTTTGAAATAAGTGTTGCAGTTTATCTCTTTGTTTCTTTAAATTTTGTTATCACCTGTTGGGAGGACAGATTATTGGACAGACAATTTACCTTATTGGATACAAACTCTGAGGCTACAGATAAGTGTACACCAACTTACAAGGACACACAATATACAGGCCTGGTCAATATTAAAAGTGGTGCACCATAGACAGGGACACCCCTGATTACTGCATATGTTATGTGGGGAACCTGCTTATGTGCACTGTCTGCTTTGTGCCAGACCACCAGAGTAACCCACTGTGTGCCATGCTAACCATAATCCTTCCATAAAGCAGTGATCTGGTAAAAATTGGTTGCAGCGGTGCTGGTAATACCATTTATTCTCCCTGTTTTCTTTGTATGTTTGTTTTCTGTATTAAGCTATGGAGGCTGCTACTGATAGTATTGATTTAAATCCTCCTGTCCTTGTGCCTGCAGATGTAATTCCCCAATTAGACTCAGTAGCTCTACCAGGCCCAATTGCCAAACCTATTTTTAAACCTGATCCATTTGATAGGGTAACTAGGGAGTGGACTGATTGGCTAGAACAATTTGAATTGGCAGCCATTAATTATGGTTGGGACGAAGGTGCTTGCTTGCAAGTCCTTAGCCTTTTGCTTAGTGGAAAAGCCAGGTAGGTATACCAAGGATTTACTGTAATACTGAAATAAAAAGCAGTTATCAGTTATTAAAAATTTCTCTGAAGCAATTTTTTTCAATTAGATCTGTATAAAACAGTATATAAAGGATAAATCCATTTCTTTAGGTAAACTTGGAATGAGAAATGTTTGTTTATACGTTAGATTATTAGGGCAATGCTATTATAATAACATGATGCTATAAAATTGTTATAGTTCCTTACCTTCCTTTGGTCCATGGCACTCAAAATCCTTACCTTTCTCTGCCACAAGAAATCCGGCACATCACACAGATGTTGGCTTTCTTCCGGATTGCAGCAGCCAGTCACTGTAATGATGCCGACATCATGGCCAATGACTAACTGCATTCCTGTAGAGCCTCCTCTACCCTCTAAAATAGCAATCTGCTTCTGCCTAAATTTTACCCAGGCCAAAAAGGGAAAAACACAATTATTTAAAAAAACAAAAACAATAGAGGCAACCAAGAGCTTCTGGGAGAACACAGAAATACCCAGTGTGCACACAGCCCGGATCACAGAAGCATCCTTATTTAGGTGGACATTTTGGGTTTGATGTCCAGCAAGCATCAGGCAACTTAAGAGCGCACAGCTTATAATGAGCATTGAATCTCCAAGATGATTTGCAAATCCCCTCTGATGGGTTGGCTTGGCAAGGGGTTGCATAGTTGGCAAGAATATGGCACAGGGCTGCTTCACTTTCATGATGGAGACACTTTCTCTGAACCCAGTTTTAGAAGAATTTTACAGGATTGATCTTTCCATGGCAAATACATGCACTGTTTGTTTTTTTTAGCCATTTAAGTCTCCTTGTCAGAATTTTCACAAAACTGTTTTTTGGGGACAATGTCTAATTGAATCACACATCTGCCACTCACCACATCAGCATAGGAGGCAGGAATGCAAAGTCTCAGAATTAGGTCCATCCTTCTAAATAAATTTTTTTTTTTTTTTATGAAATTCTTTTTTATATATAGACAGCTACTATATCTTAAACTATTCAATAAGATGTTGTCTTGGTCTCTGTAAGCAGTTTTTAAAGTTTAAATATCCTTCCCAAAAATAAATGCATTGCCCTTTATACATGTACATACTGTAATAATGAATTAAACATTATGGCTACTTAATACTTACTTTCAGACAATATTACGCTTTGTGCAGCATTGGCGCCTATATAAAAATGTGCAGCATAATATAGATTAGTCTAGGTTAGGGACACAAACAAACTACAGACCAAATCGACCAAGCTATATGTTACTTTCTAGTCTAGGTTACCGAAAGTCGAAGGCTACATTCAAGGGTTAGCGAAAACTAACGTTACATTTGAGGTTTAGTGAACGATACATTCAAGGGTTATGTAAAACAAACATTAGATTTGAGGGTTAAAAAAGGAAAAATGAAAGCTACATTCGAGGGTTAGCAAACATTACATTCAAGGGTTAGCGAATGATACATTTGAGGGTTACCAAAAACAAACAAATGATACATTCTAGGGTTATCGAAAGGCTTGATGATTATCGAAAATACAGCAGCGAGTTCACAAAACTGAACTATTTCAAATAGTTTGAGTTTGGGTCCATCACTAGTAAGGGCATATTATATGAACCAGTCTGTGTAAGCTGGGCATGAGGGCATAGTTTATGTAGCAGTCTGTGGGCTGGGCATGAGGGCATTTTATATGTACCAGTTTGTGTGTGCTGGATATGAGGGCATCTTATATGTACTCTTCTGCTTCGATATTGAGGGGCCTGGCGCACTCCGATCGAATGAATTGAATGAATTCGATGATCGGAGTGCGCCAGGCCCCTCAATATCGAAGCCGAAGAGTGTATAGAACCAGAGCGAGGGGTTCGGGGCAGGCAGCACCCGAACCACCGACGGGGAACGGTGAGTGAAAAGTACAACCATTATATGGATAAAGGAGTAGCCGCTGGTAACGTTTGGAGTATTTATTAACAAAATTTAAGCTACAGCGACGGGCTTTGGCACCCGGGTCACCTGAAGTAAAAGGTGGGTGTTGTATGTCTGGGCACCACCTTGGTTATTCTGACTGTAATGGAATACATATTGCAATAATGCTACACATTTATCCTTTGCAGGCTTTTTCTTTTTACATTCATCTTTATCTTATATGTACCAATGTTTGGGGGCTTGGCATAAGAACATCTTATATGTACCATTCTGTGTGGGCTGGGCATGAGGGCATCATATATGTACCACTCTGTGTGGGCTGGTCATATATATATTAACAGTCTGTGTTGTGGACATTTATATTTACCAGTTCACCAGCCACCGTTAAGTCAGCCTTCAGTTCACCAGCCAGTGTTAAATCAGCACTCAAGTTCACCAGCCAGTGTAATGTCAGCCCTCCAATCCACCAGTTAGTGTTACTGTAAGTCAGCCTTCCAGTTCACCAGTTAGTGTAAAATCAGCCCTCAATTTCAACAGCCATTGTAATGTCAACCCTCCAATCCACCAGCTAGTGTAATGTCAACCCTCTAGTTCACCAGTAAGTGTAAAGTTAGCCCTCCATTTCACCAGTTAGTGTTAAGTCTGCCCTCCAGTTCACAAGTTAGTGTTAAGTTCGCACTCCAGTTCACCAGCCAGTGTAAAATCAGCCCCTGATTTCAACAGCCAGTGTAATGTCAACCCTCCAATCCACCAGCTAGTGTTATGTCAGCCCACTAGTTCATCATTAAGTGTAAAGTCAGCCCTCCATTTCACCAGTTAGTGTTAGGTCTGCCCTTCAGTTCACCAGTTAGTGTTAAGTCAGCCCTCCAGTTCACCAGCAAGTGTTAGTCAGCTCACAAAACCTACATTGACAAGCCACACCCACTCTCCCAGAATGCCATGCCCACTTTACTGTGGCAAAAAACAAATTAACTGGGATAAAGAGATTCCCAATATGATAAGATCCCTATAGTAAGGCACCAAACTACATCTGGCTTCAAAAGTACAAAAAACGTTTATTGGTAGTCATATATGATAATATCCTTGACATATAATAAATATCCTTAACAAAACCCCCTACCCTCCCCTAATACATAATACACAGAGACATAGATACATAAATAACACCGCCAGGAGTCCCTGGCTATGGCTGTGGGGGAAAAGCAAACACGCTGCTGTCCAATCCAAAAATATGGCCTCGGATGAGAGCTAACTAAGAGATACATATACTGCAAATAGTACTTACGGACCGCGGGACTCTGCGTGAGAAGCCAGGACTGAGGTCGGACACTACCTTCCTGCACCTCAGACGGACCACACTCTTCACCCGCGTCTTCCGTCCTTTAGCCGACAAACATACCCCATGGTGGATGTGCCGCTCCTGTTGTTTTACAAAGCAAAGTGTCATTCCTTCCTACTGGATCCGGGCATCATCAGGGTTACCTATAGGCCCCTAGAGGCCTATAGGTAACATTTACAAATTGCCAAAAACCCTATTTACTGAAAATTCACAGATAACATGAGAACTCTTTTGATCTTTTATTGATTACTTCTGTCTCTATTGGCCAAAAAATTAGAAGAATTAAAAGAGAACTTTAGTCTCCAGACAGCATTGTATTTATGGACAGAGAACATTCACAATAATAATAATAATAATAATAAACATACAACAAGCTGTGTCTCACCTCTCCATTTGCTGTGGCTCCTGGGTGATTAATGAAATTAAACTTTGGGTACTAGGGGTCAGCTCCCATAATTCAATTTAGCTGGATAAACCATGCACATGCCAATCACATAACAGTACAGGGATATAACAGCACAGGGATTGTACATTTTTTTCTTTAAACACATTCATTGTTCCTGTCCTAACAATGATTTATTTCAATACATAAAAGAAAACTTAACTGCAGTGTATTTGTAAACTAACATGGATATAAGAAAAAGAATATTAACATTTTAGTAAAAATAAGTAAGTTTGGGGAATGGAACATGTACTTTTGCTTGCTTGTTGTCTTGCTAAATGCAAAGCTTTTATCCCAATCCCAGTGATACTATTTGAAACACTAGTAAATGTAGGAACTTTATCTATTGCTAGGAACATAATGGAAACAAAAAAATTTGAACCTGTGACCTTTTGGGCCTTTTGTTTCTGAATAATATCCTTTACACATTAATTACCACTGCAGATGCAAATACTGTAACACAGGTAGATTTAGAGGCTTTATGTGTTGGTAGGAGCAGAATAAGGGAACTTTCATATTGGCATAGAGATGTGTATAGAAAATACTGCAAATAGTGAATGCTGGAGACAGGGGGTGTGGGTTTTTGAAGACGACATGGGCTGTGGGTTGTATTGGCAACAACATGGAAGCCTTGTTAGACTAAAAACAAAGTTTTACCCAAACTTTCGGACGAACGCGGACTCTAAGAACTTTACCATGTACAAACTATTGAAAATTCTAGAATTATTGAATTTGCGTATTGTTCGCTAACCCTCAATTTCATCCATAATCCTTAAATGCAACGCTTTAGCAATAACCCTCAAATACCGTACCGTTTTGGTGATAACCCTCCAATGCGGCGTTTCGTCAATATATTCCCTTGAATGTACTGTTTCAGCGATAACCCTCAAATGTGGCATTTCGGCGATATATTCCCGTGAATGTTTCGTTTCGTCAATATCCCTTGAATGTTCCATTTCAGCGATATCCCTTGAATGTTGCAAGAAGGAATAGAAAGAACAATAGTTTTGCTTTTTACATCCAAATAAACTGTCAGTGCTGTGCAATTGTTGCAGGGAGATCTGTATTTAGTAAAAGCTTCCTTCTCCGGTGAAGAGGAGTAGGGATGCACTCTAGGTTTATCTGAACTTGGATTCAGGGCAAAACTACTGGTTTTCTAGACAATATTTTGTCACAAAGCTGCTGAAGATTTAACAGTCTAAACCAATAATTTCCATTTTTAATGAATAATTTCAATTGCAAGATTTCTATTACTCAAAACAAAAATAGAGTCTGCCTCCACTGGAGGGAATAACAAGCACTTATTAAAGGGGAACTGTGGTCTCCAAACAAGTTGAGTTTAAATGAAAGGCCAGTTTCCTACCTTTAAAACGAGCCAGGTGGGGCTTAGGCACGAGTGGGTGGGGCCATGCCCCCTCGAGTGGGCAGGGCCACATGGGGCTGTAAGGGAATGGGCCAAGGGTGGCCTGCAACTGGAGGGACCATGGGGTCGATGAGTGGCAGGGACCAGGGGGGCTGCAATGGGGAGGAGACACAGGGCAGATTGACTGAGCAGGAAGTGCAGGGACCTGGTGATGCTGCTGCCATATCACACACCTAAAAATGTAAATATCTTCAAAACTATGTAAAATAAACAATGGAAATAAACTGCAAAAACTCTCAGGAGAGCAATTCCTATTAATTTACCTAAAGTAATTTTTGGACTACAGTTCCTCTTTAAGTAAAACTTAACATTTATTGAAAATCAGTTAAAGGCAACCTAGACACATAAAACATTTTGTTTTCCTATAGAGACAATGATAATCCCTTTTTTAATTGTTACAGTATAAAGCCCTGTTCACAAGCACCTGCAGCCACTTGCATTAGGGATGAAAGTCAAAAATGTCAGATCCTACACAGCCTCTAGTGAACCTTATTCTGGAGATTCGCCCAGAGAGTCTGTGGCTCTGGGTGAAGCTCCCCAATATTTTAAACAATGTGTCTTCCTATTGGTCAGCATGTGGCACAGAAATAGAAGAACAGTGGGCTGGCTGTTTAAAGTGCGGAAGTTGGAAGCTTAACCCAGGGGTGAGGACCTAGCGGTTTATGTCCCCACCCTGGGTACTATTTAAAAATGGGTGGAGGAAAGGATGGGGTATGAGGTGAGTATAGTTGGACTTAAATTTTTGTCCCCAGTTTCTCCTTTAAAATTATCCAAAATGCTAAAGCAAAGTGAAAGTTAGAAAGTAAAAAAAAAAAAGGAGAAATCTAATTTATATGATGAAAGTTTAAAATCCAAGCTTGGAGTTTTATAAAAACATTTGTACTAATTTTACTCATGCAAATGTTTCAGATTCATCTTCCAGAGAATGTTTGAGGAAATAATCATGGATGCCTTCTAAAGATCACATGTACTTCTTTAAAGTGATTCCTGTTAAGAAAGAGCATTGTAGCTTGCCATTGCCAGACTGTTCACATTTGCATTTTTTCCCTTCACATTATCGAAACTCAAAGATCTTTTCCAAGTGATGCAATTCAAGTGACAGCAAAGGTAATGACATTTAAACATGAATAACACAAATAGTCATGAAAACAGCAGCCAATGAAAACTATTTATCAAGGGCAATCCTCATAGCAACATAACATAGTAACATACAGGGTTATTCAATAAAAGTTCTTACTGTTTAAAATGGTGCTAATTTTGCCCCAACTAATCAGAACTTATTTAACATTTGAAAGCTAACATCTGATTGGTTGGGGCACAATTTGCACCATTTTAAACGATAAGAACTTTTATTGAATAACCCTGTTAGTATTTTAGGTTGAATAAAGACATCTAGTCTATCTAGTCCAACATTTATACCCTACCTAACAGTAGATCAGTATCACACGTTATCAGTTTTTTATCTAAATGTAAGACATCAGTTGTCTGTGAAAACTGGTTCTTGGACACACACACACACTTGGATACACAGATATATGTATATATACATAATTTATATATGGTCCTGCTCGCTTAAAATACAACTTCATTCTAATCTCTTTCATGCTCCGCTTTATTTAACAACCTCTTTAGGGCTAGGCCACACTGAAACGCAAACGCAAATGCAATCGCAATCGCATGCGATTTCATGTGCGATTTTGTTGCGTTTGCGCTTGCGATTTCTTCAACAAGTATAGGAAATCGCATGCGATTGCGATTAAAAATGCAGAACGCAAAACGCAATCGCACCGAAAAACTCACGTTTTTTTTGCGTTGCCGCGTTTTCAATTATTTTTTAGAAACGCAAGCGCAATCGCAAGCGCAAACGCAAAAAAAACGCAGCAGTGTGGCCTAGCCCTTAGTGCAGTTTTTTTTATCAACCTTAATCTCTATCCCATTCACCAAAAAACTATTTTGTTTTACATTTCAAATATTAAAGGGCATGTCCACCCCCAAAACTATAATCCCCCCAACTACTGGCCCCACCATGTAGTGTAGTTTAATCCTTACCTCACATCCCAGCTCCATAGGGTTCTCCTGTAAACCCCCCCCAAAGTCCCAAAACTAAACACCAGGAGGATAGCAGGGCTCTGCCTGCTATCTTGCCTCCGGTAGATATTTGCCATGCGCACTGCAGCCCTTCTCCCCCCTCCCTCTCCCTCCCTCTCCCTCCCTCTCCCTCCCGTTCTACTATCCCTCCCCCCCCCCTCAATCCCCCGCTATCTCCTGTCCCCCAGCCCCAACCGCAAATTTTTTTTTCTCAAAAAGCTCCCCAAACTCTTACTTACCTCTCCGCTTTCCTCCGCTGCACTGAATGACCGGCAGCCGCGTCCGTGATTGGCTGCCGCTCAGCCAATCACAGACGCGACTGCCAGTCCCGCCCCTCTGCTTGCATTCTCGCAAGCAGAGGGCCGGCAGTGCGGCAGAGGAACGAGGGGAGGTAAGTAAGAGTTTGGGGGTCTTTCTGAAAAAAATATTTATGAGGTTGGGACTGGGGTACATAGGGGAGCAGCATATTAAAAATAAGTTTGGGGGTGGACATACCCTTTAATTGCAAAAAGATTAAACTACCAGAATTCCACGTTAACTGAAATTCAACAACAGCTCACATCCATTTTACAAACAGGCCTATGTAATTAAAGTTCTTATGTTAAAAATTGTGCTAATTTTGCCACAACCAATCAGATCTTAGCTTTCAAATAGTAGCTAACATCTGATTGGTTGGTGCAAAATTAGCACCATTTTAACAATTATTTTTTATACAAGGCCTGTTAAAAAAAGTAAGAGGTGCATCAGAATTTTCTGTTCTGGAATGTTCCAGAACACACGTGAAAATGTTAGTTGATGTTTCATTAGAATTGACCAAAACATTGTCTGCGGCAGTTGTTCAGATTGTTTAATTAATTCTATTTGTTGGAAGAAAAAAAAGCAGAGCAGCTGATATTTCTGCCTGATATTGTGTATTAAAATATGAATGGCCTGGGGAAAAATAACTGTTAAGTCCGATTTTGGTAATAAAACAGCAGAACAATGTTGGTCTGGGTATATCTTCCTAATGGAGATTCACCAGCGGCTGTGTAGCTCTGGGTAAATCAGCTCAGTGATTTGTACTTATGTGACTATTTAACACCAGCAATTAGTTGGCAATAAATAGTAACATAATATGAACCGCACAGCAGCTGTTAAATAATTTGCATTGACTGCATGAGTGTCTATTGCGATACTCTCGCAACTGTTGGAACAAAAAGTAAAAGTCACGGTAAATGATCAGTTACCGTAACTTTAATCCGTCCATGCAGTGCTGTGGCCAGCTGTGAATTGTAGACTTGTAGACATATAAAGAGAAAGCGAATCCACGTAACCACTCACAGTTAATGGAGTTTCTCAATTTTCTGACCTCACTGCCAGAAAGTCTACCATATAATCATAGAAGAAATGATATAGGGGAAACAACGTTTTACATTGATTTATTATATCCTGTACACAGCACGGCAACATTTCAGGCAAAACTGTGCCCTTTCTAAAGCCTTGAGAAACATTGCCAAATGTTTCTCAAGCCAAACAGTAATTTGGCTTGAAACAGCGAAATTACTGTTATTTCTATTAATTATTATTATTTCACCCATTTTTTTTTAACTGTATCTCCAGTTTCCGAGCTAGAGAAATTTGGTACAAACATGTGGGACACAGTGGAAAAGTGTGCTATCTAACCAGAAAAATTAGGGACAATTTTGTGCATAGACTTTTACACACATGTGTCGCAAGCATAATTAACAGTTATTACCCGCATCTTGATGGTATTCAGCAGCCAAAGACCTAATCAGCATTCAAAGACCTAATGCATTCAGCTGCAGCTGTGCAACTGACCTAATCAGCACTTATTGTCTGTCTCTTGGTTGCATTCAGCCGTTTCATATGCCTCATAAACCCTGGTTACCTGTCTCCTAATTGCATTCAGCTGTTTCATATACCTAATCACCAACGATTACCTGTCTCTTGATTGCATTCAGCTGTGTCACAGACCTAATCAGCACTAATTACATATCTCTTTATTGCATTCTGCTGTCATATGCCTAATCAGCACTAATTACCTGTCTCTTAGTTAAAACTTTCCTTTTGCTATTTTTTAAGCTAAGTGATAAATACTGAATTGTAATGAGCTGCAAATTTTTCAAATTGTGCAAATCCAGACCTATCGCTATTAATACCACCAGGGACAACATTGAATTAACATTAAATATAATGTGCTCATACATAAAATAAGCCACAAACCAAATAGTAATGATGCAGAAACTAAAAATGGAGCCTCATTAGGAAATCGTGCAACACGAAACTTCTTTGAATGATGTAGTATGAGTCATACATGGGGTTAATGGTTGACCTGCCAGTTACAATATGTATTATTTCCAACAATGCTTAAAATGAAACCTCCTCCTACACTTCTACATGGGCAAAAGAATAAACAAAAAGGATCCAAACATTGTGGTTAGTTCAACATTTAAATTCTCCTTACATAAGCAAAAAAAGTAAAACAGAAAAAAAAAATTATTTATTTTCCAAGATTCTGTACCTCGATAGTACTAGTACTGGACTATTTTAAAAAAGTGCAGTACAGTTTTTTAGGGCAACTACAGTATATATGGGGTTTAAAGAACAACTACACGGAAAAAAATAATAATAATTATACCTGGGGCAGGGAGGTAGGATTGATTAGTGTTTAGATGAGCAACAGCACATCCCTTTTCATCTGCCATGTTGGTGTCCTGGGCCTTCCTGTATTAAAGATCATTCTGAAGCCATGAGGAAGCCAGGCAGAAGCAGTTTTCTTTATGTTTGCACTCCTCTCAGAAACAGAATTGGGAGGTAGGAATTACAAATCCTACCTCCCTGCCCCAGGTACTTTTTATTTTAACTGTAGAGATGGGATCTTGGACCGACTCCAGACGGATCGTTCGGATTTTGGGACTTCGGGTCGCTTTTTTGATTTTTATTGAACATTCAAACTATTATGGAACATTCGATAATACTCGAAAATAGCCGCAAACGTTCGATAATCCTCAAAAATACGGTCAGAAACTATTTTTGAGTTTCCGACCGAATTTTCGAGGATTATCAAATGTTCGTGGCTATTTTCGAGAATTTTCTAAAATAGCTTGAACGTAAAAGATAAATATCAAAATAAAAAAAGTCCCGAATTTCAGTTTTGTTTTCGGATCTTCGGGATTTTCCCGAGATCCGAAAATGGAACGAGACCCGGCACTTTTGGCCATCTCTATTTAACTGTATATTAAAAACTGTTATATGCACAAAATATTGACTAACATTTTTGTTGTTTTTTTAGTACATTTACACAATAAACCCTTTCCAGAATATTTTCCAAAATGTTTATTTCATTTAATAACCAGTAGCATACAAGGTTTCCAGTACAGAACATTCCATGCTCTGACTACTTATACAGATTACAAATTCTAAAATTATAGACTTCAGAGATCTAACAGAAATTATAAACTACAAATTAAGAAAGGAAATAAAGATAACAGAAAAGAAACATATAAGCATATAAGAAAAATCATATATATAAAAGTAAAGACGATTCTGGAGTTGCACTGTATTTGTATCTAGCCACAGCCCACAATTTTATGACATAATCAAGATCATACATAAACCCATGCTGACACTTAAAATGGATAAGGAAATGGAACAGGCATTAGATCTCAATTGGAAATATGTACCAAAGAAAGCACGGCCTTCTGGGGATTATATGTCACCTAGTGAATACGGGGACAATAAATGTTAATGCACAAAGGTTTGGGTGTAGTTTAAAGGGTATCTCCCCCCCCCCCAAAAAAAATCTATACTTTTCTGTAGTGTAGGGGATCCCACTCCCAACCCTAAACGCCAGATATATCATTTTAAAAGTTCCTAGAAATAGACTTACCCACCTTCGTTCCCCGAGTCTGTGATTGGCTAAGATTCCCCTGCACGTGCCAAAGTCCTCCAGGAGGGAAAGGAAGGCTCCTATGCTTCAGTTTTCTGGACTTATATAGGCACTGCAGGTAGAGAGGAGAAAGGTAAGGTTTTTTTAACACTACACAGTGGGGCCAGCAGTGGGTGGAAATGCCCTTTAAAGGAATTTATAAATAAGGGCACAAAAGATGTATTACATGTAGTACTATTAAATCAGGAACTGCCTTTTATAGCAGTGTTACTAATTAGGAATATAGTATATGTAAGTATATTAATTGTATTTGTAATATTTTGTATTTCTGAATTTGGGTGTGCACTTTCTCAGCCCTAAGGAAGTGCACGGGGCTGTTTGGTGGCGTGACCGGGAGAGGGAATGAGGGCCCAAATGCAGCATGTGAAATAAGGACTCCATAACCAATAGTACTTCAGTGCGGAAACATACAGACTGGCAAACAGTGCGACCATAGAGGAGACAATCGGCAAGTGCTAATGCTGACGAACTTGCAGTATAATCAGACAGGTCAAGTATACATATATTAAGTCCTGTACAAGTTAATTATGCTGTTTGATTTGCAAGTAACTTACTAGGAACTTGTAGTCGGAAGGCCAGAGTATGCAAAAAAATGCCCTGCAGTGTGTGTCTCAAATGATGACTATCCGTTGTTTTACAAGTCACATTTCTATGTACTAATTAAAGGGATGTGGATGAGAGACTTTATCAAAGGATTTAAGAGTCGATCATGGACTTATCGATGCTGGTGCTGTATAGTTGGGAGGGCCCATTTGAAGCTGGATGGACTGTATATTTGGACTGTGATATATCGAGGGAGGAAATTTAATATCCTCCGTGTCTACTATACATAAGAGGCACTACGGCCCATTAAGGAAATACTTCTCCCGGTCACGCCATATGGTTTTATTCACATATAGGGTGTGTTATATGTAGGGGCGGGGATTAATATGTTATATTAATAAAGCTATTTTGGATACTTGGTAAATATTGTTGTGTGCTGGATTCATTAAAATTGAGGTACAGGTGGTGTTTTCCACTGTGGTTGGGTAATAGATTATTTGTACTAGTGTGCCATAGGCAGATACTTTATCTTTTGATAGAGTTTTTATTAGGGCAGACGGTGGCTCAGTGTTATAAGACTGATGCCTTGCAGCAGTCTGAAGTCCTGAGTTCGAATCCACCTTTGGAGACATCCGCAAGGAGTTTGTATGTTCTTCCGTGCTTGTGTGGGTTTCCTCCGGGCACTCCGATTGATATCCCCCACAATCATAAAGACATACCCGATGTATGTGAATACAAAGGCATACCGATGTAAATGTATACATGTATTGTTAAGTGCTATGGAAGATGTTGGCGCATATAAATCCAAAATAATAATATCTCCTCTCTGCCTTTATGAGACAGTGTAGAGTCCGGACTAGATCTCAGGCTATTTTGATCTTATGTAGCATACTCTGATATGTTTAACAATGATTTATAGAGGTTTTTACCCTATTTCTTTGCTTTATGGGGTTACACAGCCCCTTTTGGACAGTGTGGTTTATCAGCCAACTATAGAAGATATAGAAGTGCAGGTATAGAGTATAGTAGCAATAATGGTATAAAAGATTCAAGTGCACATTGGTTAACCGCGGATATGCTACAGGAAGAACCAAATAAGGTTAATATTAATAAATTTCCTGGACCGGATAAAATACATCCTCGGATACTTAGGGAGCTAAGTTCAGTTTTATCTAGGCCATTGTTTCTTATTTTTGCAGATTCCCTTATGTCCGGAGGTGTGCCTCTGGATTGGAAAAAGGCTGATCCCCAACCCAAACCCAGATATTATCATTTTAAAAGTTCCTAGAAATAGACTACCAACCTTCGTTCCCCGAGTCTGTGATTGGCTAAGATTCCCTGCACGTGCCAAAGTCCTCCAGGAAGGGAAAAGGAAGGCTCCTATGCTTCAGTTTCGACTTATTAGGCACTGCAGGTAGAGAGGAGAAAGGTAGGTTTTTTAACACTACCAGTGGGGCAGCAGTGGGTGAATGCCCTTAAAGGAATTATAAATAGGCACAAAAGATGTATTACATGTAGTACTATTAACAGGAACTGCCTTTTATAGCAGTGTTACTAATTAGGAATTGTGGTGTGTGTCGACACTTTCTCAGCCCTAAGGAAGTGCACGGGGCTGTTTGGTGGCGTGACGGGAGAGGGAATGGAGGCCCATGCAGCATGTGAAATAAGGACCCATAACCAATAGTACTTCAGTGCGGAAACATACAGACTGGCAAACGTGCCGACCATAGAGGAGACAATCGGCAAGTGCTAATGCTGACGAACTTGCAGTATATCAGACAGGTCAAGTATACATATATTAGTCCTGTACGTAAGTTAGTTATTGCTGTTTGATTTGCATGTAACTTACTAGGAACTTGTAGTCGGAAGGCCAGAGTATGCAAAAAATGCCCTGCAGTGTGTGTCTCAAATGATGACTATCCGTTGTTTTACAAGTCACATTTCTATGTACTAATTAAAGGGATGTGGAT